>JASTWF010000149.1:600000-947785 GCA_030390025.1 Squalus acanthias | reverse complement strand
GGGCTATGGGGAGAGAGCGGGGACAGTGGGATTACTTTGTGATTGATATAGGGCTATGGGGAGAGAGCGGGGCAGTGGGATTAGTTTGTGATTGATACAGGGCTATGGGGAGAGAGCGGGGCAGTGGGATTAGTTTGTGATTGATACACGACTATGGGGTGATAGCAGGGCAGTGGGATTAGTTTGGGATTGATACACGGCTATGGGGAGAGAGCGGGGCAGTGGGATTAGTTTATGATTGATACAGGGCTATGCGGTGAGAGCGGGACAGTGGGATTAGTTTGTGATTGATACAGGGTTATGGGGAGAGAGCGGGCCAGTGGGATTAGTTTGGGATTGATACAGGGCTATGGGCTGAGAGCGGGGCAGTGGGATTAGTTTGGGATTGATTCAGGGCTATGGGGAGAGAGCGGGGCAGTGGGATTTGTTTGGGATTGATTCGGGGCTATGAGGAGAGAGCGGGGCAGTGGTATTAGTTTGTGATTGATACTGGACTATGGGGTGAGAGCGGGGCAGTCGGATTAGTTTGAGATTGATACACGGATATGGGGAGAGAGTGGGGCAGTGGGATTAGTTTGTGATTGATTCAGGGCTATGGGGTCAGAGCGGGGCATTGGGATTAGTTTGTGAATGATGCAGGGCAATGGGGAGAGAGCGGGACAGTGGGATTACTTTGTGATTGATATAGGGCTATGGGGATAGAGCGGGGCAGTGGGATTAGTTTGTGATTGATACAAGGCTATGGGGGGAGAGCGGGGCAGTGGGATTAGTTTGTGATTGATACAGGACTATGGGGTGATAGCAGGGCAGTGGGATTAGTTGGGGATTGATACACGGCTATGGGGAGAGAGCGGGTCAGTGGGATTAGTTTGTGATTGATACAGGGTTATGGGGAGAGAGCGGGCCAGTGGGATTAGTTTGGGGATTGATACAGGGCTATGGGCTGGGGGGGGGGCAGTGGGATTAGTTTGGGATTGATACAGGGCTATGGGGAGAGAGCGGAGCAGTGGGAGTAGTTTGTGATTGATACAGTGCTATGGGTAGAGAGAGGGACAGTGGGATTAGTTTGTGATTGATACAGGCCTATGGGGAGAGAGCGGGGCATTGGGATTAATTTTCGGATTGATACAATGCTATGGGGAGAGTGCGGGGCATTGGGATTAATTTGCGGATTGATACAGTGCTGTGGGGTGAGAACGGGGCAGTGGGATTAGTTTGGGGATTGATACAGTGCTATGGGGATTGAGCGGGCCCGTGGTATAAGTTTGGGATTGATTCAGGGCTATGAGGTGAGAGCGGGGCAGTGGGATTAGTTTGGGATTGATTCAGGGCTATGGGGTGAGAGCGGGGCAGTGGTATTAGTTTGTGATTGATACAGGGCTATGGGGTGAGAGCGGGGCAGTGGGATTAGTTTGTGATTGATACAGGGCTATGGGGAGACAGCGGGGCAGTGGTATAACTTTGTGATTGATACAGGACTATGGGGTGAGAGCGGGGCAGTGGGATTAGTTTGGGCTTGATTCAGGGCTATGGGGTGAGAGCGGGGCAGTGGTATTAGTTTGTGATTGATACAGGGCTATGGGGTGAGAGCGGGGCAGTGGCATTAGTTTGGGATTGAAACAGGGCTATGGGGTGAGACCGGTACAGGGGGATTAGTTTGGGATTGATACAGGGCTATGGGGAGAGAGCTGGTCAGGGAGATTAGTTTGTGATTGATACAGGACTATGGGGAGAGAGCGGGGCAGTGGGATTAGTTTGTGATTGATACAGGGCTATGGGGAGAGAGCGGGGCAGTGGGATTAGTGTGGGATTGATACAGGGCTATGGGTAGAGAGCGGGCCAGTGGGATTAGTTTGGGATTGATACACGGCTATGGGGAGAGAGCGGGGCAGTGGGATTAGTTTGGGATTGATACAGGGCTATGGGGAGGGAGCAGGGAAGTGGGATTAGTTTGGGATTGATACAGGGCTATGGGGAGAGAGAGCGGGGAAGGGGGATGAGTTTGCGATTGATACACGGCTATGGGGTGAAAGCAGGGCATTGTGATTCGTTTGAGATTGATACAGGGCTATGGGGTGAGAGCGGGGCAGTGGGATTAGTTTGTGATTGTCACAGGGCTATGGGGAGAGAGCGGGGCAGTGGGATTAGTTTGGGATTGATACAGGGCTATGGGGAGAGAGCGGGGCAGTGGGATTAGTTTGTGATTGATACACCGCTATGGGGAGAGAGCGGGACAGTGGGATTAGTTTGGGATTGATACAGGGCTATAGGGAGAAAGCGGGGCATTGGGATTAGTATGGGATTGATTCAGGGCAATGGGGAGAGAGCGGGGCAGTGGGATTTGTTTGGGATTGATTCAGGGCTATGAGGAGAGAGCGGGGCAGTTGTACTAGTTTGTGATTGATACTGGACTATGGGGTGAGAGCGGGGCAGTGGGATTAGTTTGAGATTGATACACGGCTATGGGGAGAGAGCGGGGCAGTGGGATTAGTTTGTGATTGATTCAGCGCTATGGGGTCAGAGCGGGGCAGTGGGATTAGTTTGTGAATCATACAGGGCAATGGGGAGAGAGCGGGGCAGTGGGATTAGTTTGTGATTGATACAGGGCTATGGGGAGAGAGCGGGACAGTGGGATTACTTTGTGATTGATATAGGGCTATGGGGAGAGAGCGGGGCAGTGGGATTAGTTTGTGATTGATACAGGGCTATGGGGAGAGAGCGGGGCAGTGGGATTAGTTTGTGATTGATACACGACTATGGGGTGATAGCAGGGCAGTGGGATTAGTTTGGGATTGATACACGGCTATGGGGAGAGAGCGGGGCAGTGGGATTGGTTTATGATTGATACAGGGCTATGCGGTGAGAGCGGGACAGTGGGATTAGTTTGTGATTGATACAGGGTTATGGGGAGAGAGCGGGCCAGTGGGATTAGTTTGGGGATTGATACAGGGCTATGGGCTGAGAGCGGGGCAGTGGGATTAGTTTGGGATTGATACAGGGCTATGGGGAGAGAGCGGGGCATTGGGATTAATTTGCGGATTGATACAGTGTTATGGGGAGAGTGCGGGGCAGTGGGATTAGTTTGGGGATTGATACAGGGCTATGGGGATTGAGCGGGTCAGTGGGATTAGTTTGGGATTGATTCAGGGCTATGAGGAGAGAGCGGGGCAGTGTATTAATTTTGATTGACACAGGACTATGGGGTGAGAGCGGGGCAGTGGGATTAGTTTGGGCTTGATTCAGGGCTATGGGGTGAGAGCGGGGCAGTGGTATTAGTTTGTGATTGATACAGGGCTATGGGGTGAGAGCGGGGCAGTGGCATTAGTTTGGGATTGATACAGGGCTATGGGGTGAGAGCGGGACAGGGGGATTAGTTTGGGATTGATACAGGGCTATGGGGAGAGAGCGGGGCAGTGGGATTAGTTTGTGATTGATACACGGCTATGGGGTGAAAGCAGGGCATTGTGATTCGTTTGAGATTGATACAGGGCTATGGGGTGAGAGCGGGGCAGTGGGATTAGTTTGTGATTGTCACAGGGCTATGGGGAGAGAGCGGGGCAGTGGGATTAGTTTGGGATTGATACAGGGCTATGGGGAGAGAGCGGGGCATTGGGATTAGTTTGTGATTGATACCGCGCTATGGGGAGAGAGCGGGACAGTGGGATTAGTTTGGGATTGATACAGGGCTATAGGGAGAAAGCGGGGCATTGGGATTAGTTTGGGATTGAGACATGGCAATGGGGAGAGAGCGGGGCAGTGGGATTAGTTTGTGATTGATACAGGGCAATGGGGAGAGAGCGGGGAAGTGGGATTAGTTTGTGATTGATTCAGGGCTGTGTGGTAAGAGCGGGGCAGTGGGATTAGTTTGTGATTGATACAGGGCTATGGGGACAGAGCGGGGCAGTGGCATTAGATTGGGATTGATACAGGGCTATGGGGTGAGAGCGGGACAGGGGGATTAGTTTGGGATTGATACAGGGCTATGGGGAGAGAGCTCGTCAGGGAGATTAGTTTGTGATTGATACAGGACGATGGGGAGAGAGCGGGGCAGTGGGATTAGTTTGTGATTGATACACGGCTATGGGGTGAAAGCAGGGCATTGTGATTCGTTTGAGATTGATACAGGGCTATGGGGTGAGAGCGGGGCAGTGGGATTAGTTTGTGATTGTCACAGGGCTATGGGGAGAGAGCGGGGCAGTGGGATTAGTTTGGGATTGATACAGGGCTATGGGGAGAGAGCGGGGCAGTGGGATTAGTTTGTGATTGATACAGCGCTATGGGGAGAGAGCGGGACAGTGGGATTAGTTTGGGATTGATACAGGGCTATAGGGAGAAAGCGGGGCATTGGGATTAGTTTGGGATTGAGACAGGGCAATGGGGAGAGAGCGGGGAAGTGGAATTAGTTTGTGATTGATTCAGGGCTGTGTGGTAAGAGCGGGGCAGTGGGATTAGTTTGTGATTGATACAGGGCTATGGGGAGAGAGCGGGACAGTGGGATTACTTTGTGATTGATACAGGGCTATGGGGAGAGAGCGGGGCAGTGGGATTAGTTTGGGATTGATTCAGGGCTATGGGGTGAGAGCGGGGCAGAGGTATTAGTTTGTGATTGATACAGGGCTAGTGGGTGAGAGCGGGGCAGTGGGATTATTTTGTGATTGATACAGGGCTATGGGGAGACAGCGGGGCAGTGGGATTATTTTGTGATTGATACAGGGCTATGGGGAGACAGCGGGGCAGTGGTATAAGTTTGTGATTGATATAGGGCTATGGGGAGAGAGCGGGGCAGTGGGATTAGTTTGGGATTGATTCAGGGCTATGGGGTGAGAGCGGGGCAGAGGTATTAGTTTGGGATTGATTCAGGGCTATGGGGTGAGAGCGGGGCAGAGGTATTAGTTTGTGATTGATACAGGGCTATGGAGTGAGAGCGGGGCAGTGGGATTATTTTGTGATTGATACAGGGCTATGGGGAGACAGCGGGGCAGTGGTATAAGTTTGTGATTGATACAGGACTATGGGGTGAGAGCGGGGCAGTGGGATTAGTTTGGGCTTGATTCAGGGCTATGGGGTGAGAGCGGGGCAGTGGTATTAGTTTGTGATTGATACAGGGCTATGGGGTGAGAGCGGGGCAGTGGCATTAGTTTGGGATTGATACAGGGCTATGGGGTGAGAGCGGGACAGGGGGATTAGTTTGGGATTGATACAGGGCTATGGGAAGAGAGCGGGGCAGTGGGATTAGTTTGTGATTGATACACGGCTATGGGGTGAAAGCAGGGCATTGTGATTCCTTTGAGATTGATACAGGGCTATGGGGTGAGAGCGGGGCAGTGGGATTAGTTTGTGATTGTCACAGGGCTATGGGGAGAGAGCGGGGCAGTGGGATTAGTTTGGGATTGATACAGGGCTATGGGGAGAGAGCGGGGCAGTGGGATTAGTTTGTGATTGAGACCGCGCTATGGGGAGAGAGCGGGACAGTGGGATTAGTTTGGGATTGATACTGGGCTATAGGGAGAAAGCGGGGCATTGGGATTAGTTTGGGATTGAGACAGGGCAATGGGGAGAGAGCGGGGCAGTGGGATTAGTTTGTGATTGATACAGGGCAATGGGGAGAGAGCGGGGAAGTGGGATTAGTTTGTGATTGATTCAGAGCTGTGTGGTAAGAGCGGGACAGTGGGATTAGTTTGTGATTGATACAGGGCTATGGGGTCAGAGCGGGGCAGTGGCATTAGATTGGGATTGATACAGGGCTATGGGGTGAGAGCGGGACAGGGGGATTAGTTTGGGATTGATACAGGGCTATGGGGAGAGAGCTCGTCAGGGAGATTAGTTTGTGATTGATACAGGACTATGGGGAGAGAGCGGGGCAGTGGGATTAGTTTGTGATTGATACACGGCTATGGGGTGAAAGCAGGGCATTGTGATTCGTTTGAGATTGATACAGGGCTATGGGGTGAGAGCGGGGCAGTGGGATTAGTTTGTGATTGTCACAGGGCTATGGGGAGAGAGCGGGGCAGTGGGATTAGTTTGGGATTGATACAGGGCTATGGGGAGAGAGCGGGGCAGTGGGATTAGTTTGTGATTGATACAGCGCTGTGGGGAGAGAGCGGGACAGTGGGATTAGTTTGGGATTGATACAGGGCTATAGGGAGAAAGCGGGGCATTGGGATTAGTTTGGGATTGAGACAGGGCAATGGGGAGAGAGCGGGGCAGTGAGATTAGTTTGTGATTGATACAGGGCAATAGGGAGAGAGCGGGGAAGTGGGATTAGTTTGTGATTGATTCAGGGCTGTGTGGTAAGAGCGGGGCAGTGGGATTAGTTTGTGATTGATACAGGGCTATGGGGAGAGAGCGGGACAGTGGGATTACTTTGTGATTGATATAGGGCTATGGGGAGAGAGCGGGGCAGTGGGATTAGTTTGTGATTGATACAGGGCTATGGGGAGAGAGCGGGGCAGTGGGATTAGTTTGTGATTAATACAGGACTATGGGGTGATAGCAGGGCAGTGGGATTAGTTGGGGATTGATACACGGCTATGGGGAGAGAGCGGGGCAGTGGGATTAGTTTATGATTGATACAGGGCTATGGGGTGAGAGCGGGACAGTGGGATTAGTTTGTGATTGATACAGGGTTATGGGGAGAGAGCGGGCCAGTGGGATTAGTTTGGGGATTGATACAGGGCTATGGGCTGAGAGCGGGGCAGTGGGATTAGTTTGGGATTGATACAGGGCTATGGGGAGAGAGCGGAGCAGTGGGAGTAGTTTGTGATTGATACAGTGCTATGGGTAGAGAGCGGGACAGTGGGATTAGTTTGTGATTGATACAGGCCTATGGGGAGAGAGCGGGGCATTGGGATTAATTTGCGGATTGATACAGTGCTATGGGGAGAGTGCGGGGCAGTGGGATTAGTTTGGGGATTGATACAGGGCTATGGGGATTGAGCGGGTCAGTGGGATTAGTTTGGGTTTGATTCAGGGCTATGAGGATAGAGCGGGGCAGTGTATTAATTTGTGATTGATACAGGACTATGGGGTGAGAGCGGGGCAGTGGGATTAGTTTGGGATTGATTCAGGGCTATGGGGTGAGAGCGGGGCAGAGGTATTAGTTTGGGATTGATACAGGGCTATGGGGTGAGAGCGGGGCTGTGGGATTATTTTGTGATTGATACAGGGCTATGGGGAGACAGCGGGGCAGTGGTATACGTTTGTGATTGATACAGGACTATGGGGTGAGAGCGGGGCAGTGGGATTAGTTTGGGCTTGATTCAGGGCTATGGGGTGAGAGCGGGGCAGTGGTATTAGTTTGTGATTGATACAGGGCTATGGGGTGAGAGCGGGGCAGTGGCATTAGTTTGGGATTGATACAGGGCTATGGGGTGAGAGAGGGACAGGGGGATTAGTTTGGGATTGATACAGGGCTATGGGGAGAGAGCTCGGCAGGGAGATTAGTTTGAGATTGATACAGGACTATGGGGAGAGAGCGGGGCAGTGGGATTAGTTTGTGATTGATACACGGCTATGGGGTGAAAGCAGGGCATTGTGATTCGTTTGAGATTGATACAGGGCTATGGGGTGAGAGCGGGGCAGTGGGATTAGTTTGTGATTCTCACAGGGCTATGGGGAGAGAACGGGGCAGTGGGATTAGTTTGGGATTGATACAGGGCTATGGGGAGAGAGCGGGGCAGTGGGATTAGTTTGTGATTGATACAGCGCTATGGGGAGAGAGCTGGAATGTGGGATTACTTTGGGATTGATACAGGGCTATAGGGAGAAAGCGGGGCATTGGGATTAGTTTGGGATTGAGACAGGGCAATGGGGAGAGAGCGGGGCAGTGAGATTAGTTTGTGATTGATACAGGGCAATGGGGAGAGAGCGGGGAAGTGGGATTAGTTTGTGATTGATTCAGGGCTGTGTGGTAAGAGCGTTGCAGTGGGATTAGTTTGTGATTGATACAGGGCTATGGGGAGAGAGCAGGACAGTGGGATTAGATTGTGATTGATACAGGGCTATGGGGAGTAAGCGGGGCATTGGGATTAGTTTGGGATTGATACAGGGCAATGTGGAGAGAGCGGGGCAGTGGAATTAGTTTGCGATTGATTCAGGGCTATGAGGAGAGAGCGGGGCAATGGTATTAGTTTGTGATTGATACAGGGCTATAGGGAGAAAGCGGGGCATTGGGATTAGTTTGTGATTGATAAAGGGCTATGGGGAGAGAGCGGGGCAGTGGGATTAGTTTGGGATTGATACAAGTCTATAGGGAGAGAGCGGGGCAGTGGGATTAGTTTGTGATTGATACAGGGCTATGGGGAGAGAGCGCGACAGTGAGATTAGTTTGGGATTGATACAGGACTATGGGGAGAAAGCGGGTCATTGGGATTAGTTTGGGATTGATACAGGGCAATGTGGAGAGAGCGGGGCAGTGGAATTAGTTTGTGATTGATACAGGACTATGGGGATTGAGCGGATCAGTGGGATTAGTTTGGGATTGATTCAGGGCTATGAGGAGAGAGCGGGGCAGTGGGATTAGTTTGGGATTGATACAGGGCTATGGGGAGAGAGCGGGGCAGTGGGATTAGTTTGTGATTGATACCGCGCTATGGGGAGAGAGCGGGACAGTGGGATTAGTTTGGGATTGATACAGGGCTTTGGGAGAAAGCGGGGCATTGGGATTAGTTTGGGATTGAGACAGGGCAATAGGGAGAGAGCGGGGCAGTGGGATTAGTTTGTGATTGATACAGGGCAATGGGGAGAGAGCGGGGAAGTGGGATTAGTTTGTGATTGATTCAGGGCTGTGTGGTAAGAGCGGGGCAGTGGGATTAGTTTGTGATTGATACAGGGCTATGGGGACAGAGCGGGGCAGTGGCATTAGATTGGGATTGATACAGGGCTATGGGGTGAGAGCGGGACAGTGGGATTAGTTTGGAATTGATACAGGGCTATGGGGAGATGTCTCGTCAGGGAAATTAGTTTTGATTGATACAGGACTATGGGGAGAGAGCGGGGCAGTGGGATTAGTTTGTGATTGATACACGGCTATGGGATGAAAGCAGGGCATTGTGATACGTTTGAGATTGATACAGGGCTATGGGGTGAGAGCGGGGCAGTGGGATTAGTTTGTGATTCTCACAGGGCTATGGGGAGAGAGCGTGGCAGTGGGATTAGTTTGGGATTGATACAGGGCTATGGGGAGAGAGCGGGGCAGTGGGATTAGTTTGTGATTGATACAGCGCTATGGGGAGAGAGCGGGACAGTGGGATTAGTTTGGGATTGATACAGGGCTATAGGGAGAAAGCGGGACATTGGGATCAGTTTGGGATTGAGACAGGGCAATGGGGAGAGAGCGGGGCAGTGAGATTAGTTTGTGATTGATACAGGGCAATGGGGAGAGAGCGGGGAAGTGGGATTAGTTTGTGATTGATTCAGGGCTATGTGGTAAGAGCGGGGCAGTGGGATTAGTTTGTGATTCTCACAGGGCTATGGGGAGAGAGCGTGGCAGTGGGATTAGTTTGGGATTGATACAGGGCTATGGGGAGAGAGCGGGGCAGTGGGATTAGTTTGTGATTGATACAGCGCTATGGGGAGAGAGCGGGACAGTGGGATTAGTTTGGGATTGATACAGGGCTATAGGGAGAAAGCGGGGCATTGGGATTAGTTTGGGATTGATACAGGGCTATGGGGAGAGAGCAGTACAGTGGGATTAGATTGTGATTGATACAGGGCTATGGGGAGTAAGCGGGGCATTGGGATTAGTTTGGGATTGATACAATGCAATGGGGAGAGAGCGGGGCAGTGGGATTAGTTTGTGATTGATAAAGGGCTATGGGGAGAGAGCGGGGCAGTGTGATTAGTTTGGGATTGATACAAGTCTATAGGGAGAGAGCGGGGCAGTGGGATTAGTTTGTGATTGATACAGGGCTATGGGGAGAGAGCGCGACAGTGAGATTAGTTTGGGATTCATACAGGGCTATGGGGAGAAAGCGGGTCATTGGGATTAGTTTGGGATTGATACAGGGCAATGTGGAGAGAGCGGGGCAGTGGAATTAGTTTGCGATTGATTCAGGGCTATGAGGAGAGAGCGGGGCAATGGTATTAGTTTGTGATTGATACAGGACTATGGGGATTGAGCTGATCAGTGGGATTAGTTTGGGATTGATTCAGGGCTATGAGGAGAGAGCGGGGCAGTGGGATTACTTTGGGATTGATACAGGGCTATGGGGAGAGAGCGGGGCAGTGGGATTAGTTTGTGATTGATACCGCGCTATGGGGAGAGAGCGGGACAGTGGGATTAGTTTGGGATTGATACAGGGCTATGGGGAGAGAGCGGGGCAGTGGGATTAGTTTGTGATTGATACACGGCTTTGGGATGAAAGCAGGGCATTGTGATACGTTTGAGATTGATACAGGGCTATGGGGTGAGAGCGGGGCAGTGGGATTAGTTTGTAATTCTCACAGGGCTATGGGGAGAGATCGTGGCAGTGGGATTAGTTTGGGATTGATACAGGGCTATGGGGAGAGAGCGGGGCAGTGGGATTAGTTTGTGATTGATACAGCGCTATGGGGAGAGAGCGGGACAGTGGGATTAGTTTGGGATTGATACAGGGCTATAGGGAGAAAGCGGGGCATTGGGATTAGTTTGGGATTGAGACAGGGCAATGGGGAGAGAGCGGGGCAGTGAGATTAGTTTATGATTGATACAGGGCAATGGGGAGAGAGCGGGGAAGTGGGATTAGTTTGTGATTGATTCAGGGCTATGTGGTAAGAGCGGGGCAGTGGGATTAGTTTGTGATTCTCACAGGGCTATGGGGAGAGAGCGTGGCAGTGGGATTAGTTTGGGATTGATACAGGGCTATGGTGAGAGAGCGGGGCAGTGGGATTAGTTTGTGATTGATACAGCGCTATGGGGAGAGAGCGGGACAGTGGGATTAGTTTGGGATTGATACAGGGCTATAGGGAGAAAGCGGGGCATTGGGATTAGTTTGGGATTGATACAGGGCTATGGGGAGAGAGCAGTACAGTGGGATTAGATTGTGATTGATACAGGGCTATGGGGAGTAAGCGGGGCATTGGGATTAGTTTGGGATTGATACAATGCAATGGGGAGAGAGCGGGGCAGTGGGATTAGTTTGTGATTGATAAAGGGCTATGGGGAGAGAGCGGGGCAGTGGGATTAGTTTGGGATTGATACAAGTCTATAGGGAGAGAGCGGGGCAGTGGGATTAGTTTGTGATTGATACAGGGCTATGGGGAGAGAGCGCGACAGTGAGATTAGTTTGGGATTGATACAGGGCTATGGGGAGAAAGCGGGTCATTGGGATTAGTTTGGGATTGATACAGGGCAATGTGGAGAGAGCGGGGCAGTGGAATTAGTTTGCGATTGATTCAGGGCTATGAGGAGAGAGCGGGGCAATGGTATTAGTTTGTGATTGATACAGGACTATGGGGATTGAGCTGATCAGTGGGATTAGTTTAGGATTGATTCAGGGCTATGAGGAGAGAGCGGGGCAGTGGGATTACTTTGGGATTGATACAGGGCTATGGGGAGAGAGCGGGGCAGTGGGATTTGTTTGTGATTGATACCGCGCTATGGGGAGAGAGCGGGACAGTGGGATTAGTTTGGGATTGATACAGGGCTTTGGGAGAAAGCGGGGCATTGGGATTAGTTTGGGATTGAGACAGGGCAATGGGGAGAGAGCGGGGCAGTGGGATTAGTTTGTGATTGATACAGGGCAATGGGCAGAGAGCGGGGAAGTGGGATTAGTTTGTGATTGATTCAGGGCTGTGTGTTAAGAGCGGGGCAGTGGGATTAGTTTGTGATTGATACAGGGCTATGGGGACAGAGCGGGGCAGTGGCATTAGATTGGGATTGATACAGGGCTATGGGGTGAGAGCGGGACAGTGGGATTAGTTTGGAATTGATACAGGGCTATGGGGAGATGGCTCGTCAGGGAGATTAGTTTGTGATTGATACAGGACTATGGGGAGAGAGCGGGGCAGTGGGATTAGTTTGTGATTGATGCACGGCTATGGGGTGAAAGCAGGGCATTGTGATTCGTTTGAGATTGATACAGGGCTATGGGGTGAGAGCGGGGCAGTGGGATTAGTTTGTGATTGTCACAGGGCTATGGGGAGAGAGCGGGGCAGTGGGATTAGTTTGGGATTGATACAGGGCTATGGGGAGAGAGCGGGGCAGTGGGATTAGTTTGTGATTGATACAGCGCTATGGGAAAGAGCGGGACAGTGGGATTAGTTTGGGATTGATACAGGGCTATAGGGAGAAAGCGGGGCATTGGGATTAGTTTGGGATTGAGACAGGGCAATGGGGAGAGAGCGGGGCAGTGGGATTAGTTTGTGATTGATACAGGGCAACGGGGAGAGAGCGGGGAAGTGGGATTAGTTTGTGATTGATTCAGGGCTGTGTGGTAAGAGCGGGGCAGTGGGATTAGTTTGTGATTGATACAGGGCTATGGGGAGAGAGCAGGACAGTGGGATTAGTTTGTGATTGATACAGGGCTATGGGGAGTAAGCGGGGCAGTGGGATTAGTTTGGGATTGATACAAGGCAATGGGGAGAAAGCGGGGCAGTGGGATTAGTTTGTGATTGATAAAGGGCTATGGGGAGAGAGCGGGGCAGTGGGATAAGTTTGGGATCGCTACAAGTCGATGGGGAGAGATGCGGGGCAGTGGGATTAGTTTGTGATTGATACAGGGCTATGGGGAGAGAGCACGACAGTGAGATTAGTTTGGGATTGATACAGGGCTATGGGGAGAAAGCGGGTCATTGGGATTAGTTTGGGATTGATACAGGGCAATGTGGAGAGAGCGGGGCAGTGGAATTAGTTTGCGATTGATTCAGGGCTATGAGGAGAGAGCGGGGCAATGGTATTAGTTTGTGATTGATACAGGACTATGGGGATTGAGCGGGTCAGTGGGATTAGTTTGGGATTGATTCAGGGCTATGAGGAGAGAGCGGGGCAGTTTATTAGTTTGTGATTGATACAGGACTATGGGGTGAGAGCGGGGCAGTGCGATTAGTTTGGGATTGATTCAGGGCTATGGGGTGAGAGCGGGGCAGTGGTATTAGTTTGTGATTGATACAGGGCTATGGGGTGAGAGCGGGGCAGTGGGATTAGTTTGTGAATGATACAGGGCTATGGGGAGACAGCGGGGCAGTGGTATAAGTTTGTGATTGATACAGGACTATGGGGTGAGAGCGGGGCAGTGGGATTAGTTTGGGCTTGATTCAGGGCTATGGGATGAGAGCGGGGCAGTTGAGTATTAATTTTATCCCATGTAAGGTCAGCTGTGGCTCAGTGGGAAACACACTTGCCCTGAGTTACCCTTGCTCTCCCCACTCCAGAGACTTGAGCACAAAAATCCAGGCTGACACTCCAATGCAGTACTCAGAGTGTGCTGCACTGTCGGAGGCGCCGTCTTTCAGATGAGATGTTAAACCGAGGCCGCGTCTGTCCTTTCAGGTGGGCGGAAAAGATCCAATGGCACTATTTCGAAGAAGTTCTCCCCTGGGTCCTGGGCCAATACTTATTCCTCAATCAACATCACTAAAACAGATTATCTTGTTATTATCACACTGCTGTTTGTGGGAGCTTGCTGTGCGCAAATTAGATACCGCGTTTCCTTCATTAAAGCAGTGACTGCACTTCAAAAGTACTTCATTGTTGTAAAGCGCTTTGGGACGTCCTGAGGTCGTGAAAGGCGCTGTAGAAATGCAAGACTTTCTTTTTTGTTTCTCTCGGAGCTCACCCACTACCAATGTTAGTCTGACTGGTCTGTAGTTATCTGGTTTATCCCTTTCACTCTGATTGAACAGAGTTGTTATATTGGCAACTGCAGGCATGTGGCACAACTTCCATATCCAAGGCTTCCATAGAATTTCACAGCACAGACACAGGCCACTCGGTCAAACTGCACCATGCCGGCGTTTATGCTCCACACGAGCCTCCTCCCCCCCTACTTCATCACACACTATCAACATATCCTTCTATTCCTTTCTCCCTCATGTACTTACCTAGCTTCCCCTCAAATGCTATTCACCTCAATCACTCCTTGTGGTAGCATCTTCCACAATCTCACCACTCTCTGGGTAAAGACCTTTCTCCTGACTTCCCCATTGGATTAATTAGTGACTATCTCAGATTGATGGCCCCCAGTTTTGGTTTTCCCCCCACAACTGGAAATATCTTCTCAATGTCTACCCTATCGAACCCCTTCATAATTTTATAAACCTCAATCCGTCACCTCTCAGTCTCATTTCTAAAGAAAAGAACCCCAGCCTGTTTAATCTTTCTTGATAGTTGTAACCTCTCAGTTCTGGTACAAATCTTTTTTGCCACTTCTCCAGTGCCTCTATATCCTTTGTGTAATATGGGGACCAGAACTGTGCACAGGATGTTTGGAGCATTGTCCTCAAAGCCTCTGTTATCTCCTCTCTGGCTTCCCTCAGTATTCGAGGACACAGTCATCAGGGCCTGGGGCCTTTTGCACTTCAATACAAAGAGGAAGGAGATCTTAATGAGAAAGTAGCCGTGGCCTGGGAGAGCCATAGGTGATGATGGGATGCGCGAGGGATGCGAGAGGGTGAGGTGTTCAGACGAGTAAGGGGTCTTCAGGGAGCTGGTAATATCTGGACAGAAATGAGCCCTCAGCACATCACAGATATTAAACATGGGAATGGCATTTCAGAGTAGTGCACAGCAAGGGTTCCGGGGCAGCAGGTTAAATGATTTGCTTAATTTCTGCTAAACTGACAATGTAAACCATCTCTGACTTTACAGGCTGTTGTGGCAGCGACAGGGAAAATACATCTCACACTCACGGAATTGTTCTTGAGTGAGGTCCTGCTAAACATCTGAACCCTCGAACGGAGAAAGGAGGCTGTGATGTTGAGAGTCAGTGTTGACTGGACGCTGCTTCTCTGTTCCCTCGCCTGCAATGTGTTGGTGCCCATGGTCCCCGGGTACAGTTTCAATAACTGCATCCAGGATGCCAACCACAATGGTACCTTTCAGTGCGTCCACCGCTTCCTGACACAGATCTCCAGTGCCGTTTCCGACCTCCCAGCCAGCACCGTGCACTTGAACATCTCCCACTACTGGCTCACCCAACTGCGAGCGGGCAGCTTCCGCAGCCTGCCCAAGCTGCTCTCCCTGCGGCTTGATTACAATCGGATTGAGAGTGTTTGCTGCGGTGTGTTCAGTAATCTCACCAGCCTGCTGACCCTCAACCTGTCCTACAACAGTATCTCTGGTCTGGCACTTTGGGGCTTCCTAGATCTTGGAAAGTTAGGTCACCTCCTGCTCCATCACAATCGCTTGGTCTCAGTTGAACCCAACGCCTTGGCTGCGTTGGACAATCTTCAAACACTTGTCTTAAACTCCAATAAACTCCAGAATTTCTCCCATCAGGTGAGCGCCGTCTCTGGGCTCAGTAATCTGATGAAATAGGATCTTGGCAATAATCAACTGGCCTCCCTGCAACATCGCACCTCCCTCCCGCCCTCTCTCCAGTCCCTCTGCCTCTCTAACAACTCTCTCACAACCTTTGATTGCCAATGGAACTTCCTCAACAACATTCTCAAGTTGGATCTGTCCAATACCAAATTCTGCGAGGCTTTGGAATTTTCTAAAGTTGACCTGAGGAACATCTCGTGTTTGATCATCAAGAACAACCCCTTAAATGTCACCGAGTTTCTCAAATCTGCAAACCTGGATCTACAGTAGGTTCAATACTCTGGGTTAAGGCTGCACAGTCAGAGTCAGTTGTCCAACCTGTGCCACTATCTGGGTCACAGGACCTTGAGGCGTCTGGTCCTGCAGAACAATCAGATCTCAATCCGCATTGCCCATGCCCTATCCCAGTGCCCACCAATCACCAGCTGGGATTTATCACACAATCTCCTCACATCTGTGGCCTGCTTTGAATTTGCATCGAAAAGAAAGCAAGTTGTTTCTTTCATTATCGAGCACAACAGAATCAAGGATTTACCTTCCTGTTACAAGGACGGGAAGGCAGTCACGGTTTTTCCCAAGCTGTCGCTCGTAACCATTCGCTACAACAGGAATTTCACCATTTATAGTCACGCCTTCTCTTATGCCCCCCAACTCTGGACCCTAATGCTGAACATTAACAACATTGCTGTCATCAACAAGACAGCCTTTTCTAACCTCACCAATCTGCAGGAGCTCCGACTCGACAAGAACCTAATAACTGACATCTATGGATACCTTCAGCGACCTTGCGAGTCTCAGGAATCTCAATCTCAGAAACAACAGGATCTCAACTGTTTTCAGCAAGGTGTTTGCAAATCTCAATAACCTGGACATTTTGGACCTGGGAGGGAACAAAATTCGAAGCCGCACCTGCCAGTCTTTCTGTGGATTACACAACCTGTCCAAGCTTTATCTCGATAGGAACTGTATAACCCGTATCAGCAGGGAGATCTTCGGCATCCTCCCATCATTAGGAGTGTTGGACTTGGACAGTAACCAGATCAGATACAACACTGACTTGATTGCAGCATTTCCCTTTGTTAACCTGACAAAGCTCTACATTCTGAAACTACAAGCCCAGCAACCCTACGGCATCAACATTATTCCTCCAAAGTTTTTCAACGGCCTCATCTCTTTAAGAGACTTGTATATAGGAGAGAATAAAATGTCGCTGTCCAAAGGCGGATTTGAAGATCTGATCAATTTCAGAACCCTCTCCATGCCCGATGCTTGCAACGGGATCCACAGTCTGAATCCAGGGATCTTGAAGAACCTCCAAAGCCTAGAGAGACTCAACCTTGAAAATGTCGGCCTCCAATCCATGTCTCTTGACATCTTTGGAAACATTTCCAACCTCAGGACATTGTTCTTGGGGAAAAACGCCATTCAGATCGTCAATAGTACGGTTCTGGAACACCTGCTCTCCCTGACCTACCTGGATCTACGGAAGAACCCGTTCCCCTGCACCTGTGACATCTGTTGGTTCCAAAGCTGGTCCCTGTCCAATCCCAGGGTGCAGGTTGTCTATTTTTACAACCACACCTGTGCAGATCGACCAACCGAATACTTGTACAAGTTCGATGCTCGCGTTTGTTACTTGGACATTGGGCAGATCATGTTCCATATAACTGTGCCGGTCTTGATCTTGTTCATGTTCATCCCTGTAATCTACAGCAAAGGGTACTGGCACATCAAGTATGGGTTTTATATTTTCCGACCGTGGTTGAATGACCACAGGAGGAGAGGAGAGAGTCAGCAGTCCTACAGGTACGATGCATTTATCTCCTATAATTCTCAGGACGAAGCGTGGGTTCTGCAAGAGTTGGTGCCAAACCTGGAAACGAAAGGACCTCAATGCTTCAAACTCTGCCTCCACCACCGAGATTTTGAGCTGGGCAAATACATCATCGACAACATCGTGGACAGCATCTACCAGAGCAGGAAGACCATCTGTGTGATGAGCCGCAACTACCTGTACAGCGAGTGGTGCACCATGGAACTGCAGCTAGCGAGCTGCAGGCTCTTCCACGAGCTGAAAGATATCATCATCCTGATCTTCTTGGAGAAGATTCCAGATGCTGAACTCTCAACCTACCACAAGATGTGAAACGTCATGAAAAAGAAGACCTACATCCAGTGGCCATCAGACATAGAAGCTCCAAAATTGTTTTGTGTCAAAGTGAGAGAAGCGATTAAAGGTTCCAGCTGGGCCAAGGAGGGGAATCCCGCTGCTGAAAGTTAAGCTTCAAGGCCTAGAAATTCGTAGTGTTACCGCAGGCCCTTAAGGCCCGATTCGGGGAAAAATGGTGGCCACCGCTCTTCCCACGGTGTTTTGGAGCGCGCCGCTCAACTGACCGGCCTGTGTTAATTGTGAACAGCTCCCCCAGTGGCTGCAGAAGGGCTGGTGGAAGGCTGCTTACTTTCAGTGGAGGAGACTGCAAATGGCCTGGCAGGACGACCTCGAGCATCTCTGGCCCGAGAAGGCCCGGCTGTAGACTGCAACACCTCGGCATAGGCGGCAGCAGTCTGGCCAGGTTGACAGGCAGCGGCAAGGGCAATGGCGAAGTGGCAGAGGTGGGAGTGGGAATGCTTTCATCCTGAGAGAGGGTAGCAGGTTCCTGCTCCCCCGACCCACTGCCACTCCCCCGGGGCGGTGCCTCAGCATTCCCAGCAATCTGCTGGAGGCCAGATGGCTGGGCTGCTGCGAGACCCTGTAAGACCCGTTCGACACTGGTAAACCCAGCCACGGTGGCAGCAGTCTGAGCTTGGGTGGCAGCAACCTGAGGCTGCAGGAGAGCACTCTGATATAGCGTGATCTTCCAAGTGGCGCTCCGAATGGAATGACAATGAGGTGCTGCTGAATCAAACAACCTCCCCTTTAAGTAGTGGAGAAAGCCGAGGCCAAACATGTCTTGCAGCTAGACTGCACGCGATATTGGCCCATCTGTTGAGCGGTAAGCCAATGAGCAGCGGGTTTAGTGCCGAGATCAGTATTATAATCCTGTAATAGAGCACTCAGCGTGAATTCTGTGTGCTACTTAGACCACTTTGTCCCGACGCAGCAAAGTAGCGCTGGGCCATGACTCCGCCCATTTTCGGGTCATATCCACAGTCCCTCCTTATTGTTAATCCTGTCATTGCTGCGACAGACCCAGGATAAGGCAAAGGTACAAACACACAATGTAAGCACAGAATAAAGCATTAAACATCTGGCCCCCACATGCCGGCTCACTGTCGTCTTTCCATCCAACATCTGCTTGAATCTGGGCCAGACTAATGGAGTGAACGTTCTCCTCCGTCCGTGGTAATCTGACACTGGTGGACGTCAATCCACAGCACAAGATTATCCATACTGGAGCTCAACAGGAGATCTCGCTCACACTCCCAGTGTCCTAAGAATTGGCCTGTGTGAGAAATGCATCGAACAAACCTTTCATATTACCCGCTAATTTTGATACAATACTGGTTCCCGTGACAGGATAGCCCTGGTGGTACCCATTGCAGGTAATGCCAGGATATACCTGGAGGGACGGTGATTACAGGTAATGCCCGGAAACCCCTGGTAACACGGTGATTACAGGTAATGCCCGACACCCCTGGTGGGACGGTGATTACAGGTAATGCCCGATACTCCTGGTGGGACGGAGATTACAGGTAATGCCCGGATACCCCTGGAGGGACGGAGATTACAGGTAATGCCCGGATACCCCTGGAGGGACGATGATTACAGGTAATGCCCAGATACCCCTGGAGGGACGATGATTAAAGGTAATGCCCAGATACCTCTGGTGGGACGGTGATTACAGGTAATGCCCGATACCCCTGGAGGGACGGTGATTACAGGTAATTACATATAATGCCCGGATACCTCTGGTGGGTCAGTGATTACAGGTAATGCCCAGGTACCACTGGTGGGACGGTGATTACAGGTAATGCCCAGATACCCCTGGTGGGACAGTGGGTACAGGTAATGCCCAGATACCCCTGGTGGGACGGTGATTACAGGTAATGCCCAGATACCCCTGGTGGGACAGTGATTACAGGTAATGCCCAGATACCCCTGGTGGAACGGAGATTAAAGGTAATGCCCGGATACCCCTGGTGGGACGGTGATTAAAGGTAATGCCCGGATACCCCTGTGGGACGGAGATTACAGGTAATGCCCAGGTACCCCTGGTGGGGCGGTGATTACTGGTAATGCCCAGATACACCTGTTGGGACATTGATTACAGGTAATGCCCGATACCACTGGTTGGACGGTGATTAGAATTAATGGCCGATACCCCTGGTGGGACGGTGATTAGAGGTAATGCCCGGATACCACTGGTGGGTCGGTGATTAGAGGTAATGCCCGGATACCCCTGGTGGGACGGTGATTAGAGGTAATGCCCGGATACCCCTGGTGGGACGGTGATTACAGGTAATACCCGGATACCCCTGGAGAGACGGTGATGACAAGTAATGCCCAGATACCCCTGGTGGGACGGTGACTACAGGTAATGCCGGGAGCCCCTGGTGGGACAGTGATTACAGGTAATGCCCGATACCCCTGGTGGGACGGTGATTACAGTTAATGCCAAGATAAACCTGGAGAGACGCTGATTACCGGTAATGCCCGGATAACCCTGGTGGGACGGTGATTGCAGGTAATGCCCGGATACCACTGGTGGAACAGTGATTACAGGTAATGCCCCGATAACCCTGGTGGGACAGTGATTACAGGTAATGGCCCGATACCCCTGGTGGGACGACGATTACAGTTAATGCCCGATACCCCTGGTGGGACGGTGATTACAGGTAATGCCTCGATACCCCTGATGGGACGGGGATTACAGGTAATGCCTGATACCCCTGGTGGGACTCTTACTACAGTTAATGCTCCGATACCCCCAGCTCTCTGTGGAATGAAGCACGCTGTCAGCCCCAGGGCTTCCCTCAGACTGTTGTGAGCTGTCTACCGCCCACTCCTGGAATATGGCCCTCCCACCGGTGCACAGAGAGTCAGCCACAGATTAAGAAGCTACAACCCATCGAGGGCCGAGCATTTGGGCGGCAGCTCACCAGCCAGGCTTCCACATCGGTGGGGCCCAAAAGAATGGAGGAAAAGCTGCCGAGACTGCAGAAGAGAAATGAGCCCAAGGCAATGATTAAGCAGGCACTGTCACTGCTGGCAGAGGTAGGACAGAACCAGTGCCCTCTGCCCCTGTCCATTTATAGCACTGCACTGTCTATCGGACGCCAGCGGGTGGCAGCATTGACTGACAATGGGGAATATGACAATGCACTCCACACACCCATCACTGTGTTACAAAAACATTTTAAAAGACTTGCATTTCTACAACACCTTTCACAACCTCATGATGTCCCAAAACACTTTGCATCCAATCAAGTACTTTTTGAAATGTAGTCACTGTTGAAATGTAGGAAACGCGGCAGTCAATCTGCGCACAGCAAGCTCCCTCAAACAGCAATGTGATATGGCCAGATAATCTGTTTTTTAGTCATGTTCATTGAGGGATAAATATTGGCCCAGGACACCAGGCAGAATGACCCTGCTCCCCTTCCAATAGTGGCCTTGGGATCGTTTACGTCCACCTGAGAGAGCAGAATAACGTCTCAATTTAACGTCTCATCCGAAAGATGCACCTCCTACAGTGCGGCGCTCCCTCAGTACTGCCCCTCCAATAGTGCAGCGCTCCCTCAGTCCCGCCCCTCTGACAGTGCGGTGCTCCCTCAGTACTGTCCCTCCGACAGTGCAGCACTCCCTCGGTACCATCCCGCCGACAGTGCAGCGTTCCCTCAGTACTGCCCCTCCGACAGTGCGGCGCTCTCTCAGTACCGCCGCTCCGACACTGCAGCGCTCCCTTAGTACTGCCCCTCCGACAGTGCGGTGCTCACTCAGTACCGCCCCTCCGACAGTGCGGCGCTCACCCAGTACCGCCCCTCCGACAGTACGGTGCTCACTCAGTACCGCCCCTCCGACAGTGCAGAGCTCCCTCAGTACTGCCCCTCCGACAGTGCAGCGCACCCTCAGTACTGCCCCTCCGACAGTGCAGCGCTCCCTCAGTACTGCCCCTCCGATAATGCAGCGCTCCCTCAGTACTGCCCCTCCGACAGTGCAGCGTTCTCTCAGTACTGCCCCTCCGACAGTGCAGCGTTCTCTCAGTGCTGCCCCTCCGACAGTGCTGCGCTCCCTCAGTACTGCCCCTCCGACAGTGCAGCACTCCCTCAGTACTGCCCCTCCGACAGTGCAGCCCTCCCTCAGTACCACCCCTCCGACAGTGCGCAGCTCCCTCGGTATTGCACTGGGAGTGTCAGCCTGGATTTTATGTCCAAGTATCTGCAGTGGGACTATGAACCCAACACCTTCTGACTCAGAAGCGAGATTCCGACCCACTGAGCCACAGCTGACTCAATCCAGAGCATCCTGTGCAACAAGGGTAATAAACCCTGGGCCGTTCTTAAGCTTCTTCCCATCATTACTGATAGGTGAATCACGGAGTCCAGTTTGGAAGTCCCACCCCGCTGGTCTCTCCATCCACCCCCCTCAGTATCTCTGGGCTTTCTGCCGGAGTGACTGCAGGAGACCAGCGATGATCCCAAGGGATCTCGGTATCTGAGTGGGACCGCGTGGCTCACGCACTGCTCGAAATCGCAAGAGACCCTGCCTCTTTATTTATAAAATAGTTCAAGATTTGGTTTGCGCCGTATTCCCTTTCGAGGCGCTGGACAGGTGGGTGGGCAGTACAATGGTTCAAACTGCAGGAATATATCAATGGACTGTTCAGGTGGGCAGAACAGAGGCAAATGGAATTCAATCCGGAGAAGTGTTAGTTAATGCATTTGGGGAGGTCTAACAATGCAAGGGAATACACATTAAATGGTAGGACACTGTGAAGTACAGAAGAAAGACGGACCTTGGAGTGCAGGTCCACAGATCCCTGAAGGTAGCAGGACAGGTAGATAAAGTGGTTAAGAAGGCATACGGGATACTTTCCTTTATTAGCCCAGACATAGAATATAAGAGCAGGGAGGCTATGCTTGAACTGTATAAAACACTAATGACGCCGCAGCTAGAATACTGCGTGCAGTTTAGTTCACGACATTACAGGAAGGATGTGATTGCATTACAAATGGTGCGGAGGAGATTTACGAGGATGTTGCCTGGACTGGGGAATTTTAGATATGAGAAAAGATTGGATAGGCTGGGGTTGTTTTCTTTGGAACAGAGGAGGCTGAAGGGAGACCTAATTGAGCTGTATAAAATTATGAGGGGCCTAGATAGATTGGATAGGAAGGACTTATGTCCCTTAGCAGAAGGGTCAATAACCAGGGGTCATAGATTTAAATTAATTGGTCGGAAGTTGAGAGGGGATTTGAGGAGAAATGTTTTCACCTAGAGGGTGGTGGGGTCTGGAACTCACTGCCTGAAAGGCTGGTAGAGTCAGAAACCCTCATCAGATTTAAAAAGTACTCGGATATGAACTTGAAGTTCTGTAATCTACAAGGCTACGGACCAAGAGCTGGAAAGTGGGATTAAGGTGGATAGCTCTTTGACGGCCGGCACGGACAAGATGGGCCAAATGGCCTCCTTCTGTGCTGTAAATTTCGATGATTTTAGGATAAGGACACACGGGTGCGTTATATCCAGACTAGTCATTTGCCGCTTCATCCGTTGTTGAATAAATTCACTCAAGTGTCAATCGTGTCTCAGTGGGCAGCACTCGTGCCTGTGCTTCAGAAGGGCGGGGGTTCAAGTCCCCACTCCAGAGACTTGAACCCATAATCCAGGCCGACACTCCCAGTACTGGTATCTACCCCACAACGTGGCTGATTGCCCCTGTATGTCCAATCCACATAAAACAGATAAATCACTGTCCTATCATTCCTCTCCCAATCTACAGTGAAGTGATGGAAGGAGTCATCAATAGGGCATCAATCAGCACCCGCTCACCGATAAACCGCTCACCGATGACCCGGTGACTGTTAATCTGGCTAATAATAACCTGATTACCGATAACCTGCTCACCAGCCCTCACTTCGAGATCCGCCCGGAATCACCACGGCTCCACAATAAGAACTTCCATTTCTGTAACGGCTTTGAACACGGAGAAACGACCTCAGGCAGTTAACAGGCAAAAAAGACCAGTGCCCAGTCGAAGAAGATATTAGGAAGGGTGAAAAAAGGTTGGGTTCAAAGAGGTGGGTTTTAGAGGAGGAGCGGGTGGTGGAGAGGCGGAGGGAATTAGGGAGGGGATCCGAGATTGTGGGCCCTCGGCGTCTGAAGGCACGGCCGCCGATAGTGGGATGAAGAAAGGCCTGGTCGGGGGTGTGGAGGTTTGCAAGAGTTAGATGGCTGGAGGTGGTTACAGAGATAGGGAGATAAGAGGGAGTTGAACACAAGGATGAGAATTTTAAAATCGAGTCGTTGCCAGACTGGGAGCCAACGTAGATCAGCGAGTGCAGGGGGTGATGGGTGAACGGGACTTGGTGCGAGTCAGGATACGGACAACATTGGTAGAGCTGAAGTTTATGGATGGTGGAACAAAAGAAAATAAGAAATAGGAGCAGGAGTAGGCCATTCGGCCCTTCGAGCCTGCTCCACCATTGAGTGAGAACATGGCTGATCTTCTGCCTCAACTCCATTCACTGGCCCTATCGCCATTTCACTTGATGCCATTACTAGTCAGAAATCTATCGATGTCTGTTTTGAATATACCCAATGACTGAGCCTCCCCAGCCCTCTGGGGTAGAGAATTCCAAATGTTCACCACCCTCTGCGTGAAGAAATTTCTTCTCATCTCAGTCCTGAATGGCCTACCGTTTATCCTGAAGCTGTGGTCCCTGGTTCTAGACTCCCCAGCCAAGGGAAACATTCTCCCAGCATCCACCCTATCAAGCCCTGTAATAATTTTGTATGCTTCAATGAGATCCCCTCTCATTCTTCTGAATTCAAGAGAATACAGGCATAGTTTACTCAATCACCTCTCATACGACAGTCCCGCCATCCCAGGAATCATAATCTCGTGAACCTCCGTTGCACTCCCTCTGAGGCAAGTATATCCTTCCTTAGGTAAGGATAATGGGAGGCCGGCTAGGAGAGCATTGGAATAGGCGAGTCCAGAAGGAACAAAGATATGGATGAGAGTTTCAGCAGCAGACAAGCTGAGACAGGGGCGGCTCGGGCGATGGTAGAGGTGGGATCAGAAGTTCACCTTCGGATTAAATAGGAGGTCGAGGCTGCGAAGTGTGTGGTTCAGCCTCAGACAGTGGCCAGGGGGCGGGCTGGAGTCCGTAGCAAGTGAACAGAGTTTGTGGCGGGGACTGAAGACAATGGCTTTGGTCTTCCCAATATTTAATAGGAGGAAATTTCTGCTCATCCATACCTGGATGTCAACGTGACAAATCATAGGCAGTGAAGAGGTCGAGAGAGGTGGTGCTGATGTCAGCGTACATGTGGAACCTGGCAATGTTTTCGGATGATGTCTCCGAGGGGCAGCATGTAGATGAGAAATAGGAAGGAGCCAAGGATCGATCCTCGGGGGACACCACAGATAACGGTGCGGGAGCAGGAAGAGAAGCCATTACAGGAGATTCTCTGGCTACGATTGGATAGGTAAGGGTGGAACCAGGCGATTGCAGTCCCACCCAGCTGGACGACAGTGGAGAGACGTTGGAGGAGGATGGAGTGGTCAACCGTGTCAATGGCTGCAGACTGGCCGAGATGGACCAGGAGGGACAGTGCACCACGGTACCAGTCACAGAGAATGCCATTTGTGACTTCGTGGGGCCGTTTTAGTTCTGTGGGAGGGGCGGAAACCTGATTGGAGAGATTCAAACATGGAGTTGCGGGAAAGGTGGGCACGGATTTGGGAGGCGACAACACGTTCCAGGCCATAGCCCATCAGTTTCAGCTGCTCCATCAATGAACTTCCCACTGTCAGAATGCGGCAATTCTAGTGATGAGCTTCATTCACAAACTCCTCCAATAATGCAACAGCCCAAAGCCTCTCAGTGCCAGTCATGGCTCAGTGGGTCTCCCTCCCTCGCCTCTGAGTCAGGAGGGTCCACGCCAGAGGATTGAGACAATGACAACAGTACAAGAGAGAGCTGGATTGAGCGGGGAGTGCGGGAGTGAATGGGAGAGCTGGAGTGAGAGGGGAAGAGCTGGAGTGAGCGGGGGAGTGCGGGAGTGAGCGGGGGAGTGCGGGAGTGAGCGGGAGAGCTGGAGTGAGCGGGGGAGAGCTGGAGTGAGCGGGGGAGTGCCGGAGTGAGCGGGGGAGTGCGGGAGTGAGCGGGAGAGCTGGAGTGAGCGGGTGAGTGCGGGAGTGAATGGGAGAGCTGGAGTGAGCGGGGGAGTGCGGGAGTGAGCGGGAGAGCTGGAGTGAGCGGGGGAGTGCGGGAGTGTATGGGAGAGCTGGAGTGAGCGGGGGAGAGCTGGAGTGAACGGGGGAGTGCGGGAGTGAGCGGTGGAGTGAGGAAGTGAGCAGGACAGCTGGAGTGAGCGGGTGAGTGCGGGAGTGAGCGGGAGAGCTGGAGTGAGCGGGGGAGTGCGGGAGCGAGCGGGGGAGTGCTGGAGTGAGCGGGGGAGTGCCAGAGTGAGCGGGAGTGCTGGAGTGAGCGGGGGAGTGCGGGAGTGAGAGGGAGAGCTGGAGTGAGCGGGTGAGTGCTGGAGTGAGCGGAACAGCTGGAGTGAGCGGGGGAGTGCGGGAGTGAGCGGGAGAGCTGGAGTGAGCGGGGGAGTGCTGGAGTGAGCGGGGGAATGCCAGAGTGAGCGGGAGAGCTGGAGTGAGCGGGGGAGTGCCGGAGTGAGCGGGAGAGCTGGAGTGAGCGGGGGAGTTCGGGAGTGAGCGGGAGAGCTGGAGTGAGCGGTTGATTGCGGGGTTGAGCGGGAGAGCTGGAGTGAGCGTGGGAGTGCGGAAGTGAGCGGGAGAGCTGGAGTGAGCGGCGGAGTGCGGGAGTGAGCGGGACAGCTGGAGTGAGCGGCAGAGTGTGGAAGTGAGCGGGACAGCTGGAGTGAGCGGGAGAGTGCGGAAGTGAGCGGGAGAGCTGGAGTGAGCGGGGGAGTGCTGGAGTGAGCGGGGGAGTGCTGGAGTGAGCGGGGGAGTGCGGGAGTGAGCGGGAGAGCTGGATTGAACGGAGCAGTGAGGGAGTGAGCGGGAGAGATGAAGTGAGCGGGGGAGTGCGGAAGTGAGCGGGACAGCTGGAATGAATGTGGGAGTGCGGGAGTGAGCGGGAGAGCTGGAGTGAGCGCGGGAGTGCGGGGTGTGAGCGGGAGAGTGCGGTAGTGAGAGGGAAAGTTCGGGAGTGAAAAGGAGAGCTGGAGTGAGTTTGGGAGTGAGCGGGGTAGTGCGGGAGGCAGTGGGGGAGCTGGAGTGGGCGGGGGTGTGCGGGAGTGAGCGGAGGAGTGCGGAAGTGAGTGTAGGACTGCGGCAGTGAGCGGGAGAGCTGGAGTGAGTGTGGGAGTGAGCAGGGGAGTGCGGGAGTGAGCAGGAGAGCTGGAGTGAGTGTGGGAGTGAGCGGGGGAGTGCGGGAGTGAGCAGGAGAGCTGGAGTGAGTGTGAGAGTTAGCGAGGGATTGGGGGAGGATACAGGAGTGCGTGGGCGGGTGCTGGAGAGTGTAGAGAATGCGGAATTAATGCTGATCAGCCCTGATCTTATTGAATGGTGGAACAGGCTCGAGTGGCCGTTTGCACTACACCTCTTCCTAATTCTTAAGTTCTTATGAGTGAGCTGGAGTGATCTGGAGAGTGCATAGGGGAGCTGGCGTAAGCTGGGGGAGCAGGACTGAGCTGGAGTAAGCTACAGTGAGTTAGAGTGAGTTGGAGTGAGCTGGAGAGTGCCGGAGAGTGCTGGGGGTGCTGGAGTTAGCAAGAGTGAGCTAGAGTGATCTGGAGAGTGCTGGGGGAGTTGGAGTGAGCTATAATGAGCTAAAGTAAGCTGGAGAGTGCTAGAGATTGCTGGAGTGAGCTGGACTGAGCTACAGAGAGCTGGAGAGTGCTAGAGTGAGCGGGAGAGTGCTGGAGTCAGCTAGAGTGAGCGAGAGAGTGCTGGTGGGAGCTGGAGTGCACTAGAGTGCGCTGGATGTTTCAGGAGAGTGCTGGGGGAGCTGGAGGGAGCTGAAGAGAGCTGGGGAGCTGGAGTGAGGTAGAATGAACAGGATACTGCTGGAATGAGCTGGAGAGTGCTGGGGGAACTGGAGTGAGGTAGAGTGAGCGGGAGAGTGCTGGAAGGAGATGGAGTGAGCTGTGGTGAGCTAGATTGAGCTGGAGTGAGCTAGAGTGAGGTAGAGTGTGTAGGAGAGGGCGGGGGGAGTTGGAGTGATCAGGAGAGTGCTGGAGAGTGCTGGGGGAGCTGGAGTGAGCAGGAGAGTGCTGGGGAGCTGGAGTGAGCAGCAGAGTGCTGGGGAGCTTCAGTGAGCATGATAGTGCTGGGGAGCTGCAGTAAGCAGGAGAGTGCTGGGGGAGCTGGAGTGAGAAGGAGAGTGCTGGGGGAGCTGGAGTGAGCAGGAGAGTGCTGGGGAGCTGGAGTGAGCTGGTAAGTGCTGAGGGAACTGGAGTGAGCAGGAGAGTGCTGGGGGAGCTGGAGTGAGCAGGAGACTGCTGGGGGAGCTGGAGTAAGCCGGAGAGTGCTGGGGAGCTGGAGTGAGCAGGAGTGTGTTGGGGGAGCTGGAGTGAGCAGAAGAGTGCTGGGGAGCTGCAGTAAGCAGCAGTGTGTTGGTGGAGCTGGAGTGAGCAGGAGAGTGGTGGGGAGGGGGAGTGAGGTAGAATGAGCGGAAGAGTGCTGCAAGGAGGTGGAGTGAGCTGGGGTGAGATGGAGTGAGCTGGAGTGAGCTGGAGTGAGGTTGAGTGTGTAGGAGAGTGCTGGGGGAGTTGGAGTGAGCAGGATAGTCCTGGAGAATGCTGGGGGAGCTGGAGTGATCAGGAGAGAGCTGTGGGAGCTGGAGTGAGCAGGAGAGTTCTGGGGATCTGGAGTGACCAGGAGAGTGCTGGGGAGCTGCAGTAAGCAGGAGTGTGTTGGGGGAGCTGGAGTGAGCAGGAGAGTGCTGGGGGAGCTGGAGTGAGCAGGAGAGTGCTGGAGAAGCTGGAGTGAGCAGGAGAGTGTTGGGGGAGCTGGAGTGAGATAGAGTGAGCTGGAGAGTGCTGGAGGGAGTGAGAGTGAGCTAGAGTGAACACGAGAGTACTGGAGTGAGCTAATGTGAGCAAGAGTGACCGGGAGAGTGCTGGAGTGAGCTGGAGTAAACGGGAGAGTGCTGGAGTGAGCTGGAGTAAACGGGAGACTGCTGGAGTGAGCTAAAGTGAGCTAGAGTGAACGGGAGTGAGCTGGAGTGAGCTAAAGTGAGCTAGAGTGAGCTGGAGAGTGCTGGAGGGAGCTGGAGTGAGTGGGAGTCCGGCGGTCCCACTCACAGCACTACTCTCATTAGATATTTGCATTCAGGAACTGACCTTGTAACCTTTAACACTGTACGAACTTACTCGAAACTAACGCTTTGTACACCACGTAAAATCAGTGGACAGATTCTGACCTTGAGCTATTTTGAACCAGGTGTAGAGGGAATGGCTTCAATTCTCTGCGTGGCAAACAGCCCGAACTGAATCACACACCAACAAAAGCCCAACTCCGCTAACACTCGTTCTCCACACCCTGACATTCCCAGCCCACCTGCTTTAAAATCCATTCTATCTGCGCTGCACACCTGTACACCCCAGCCCAACATTAATCTATACACCCCAGCCCACCCCTCACCTGTACACCCCAGCCCACCCCTCACCTGTACACCCAAGCCCACCCCTCACCTGTACACCCTCAGCACAACCCTCACCTGTACACCCCCAGCCCAACCTTCACCTGTACAGCCCAGCACGCACCTCTTCTGTACACCCCCAGCCCAACCCTCAACTGTCCACCCCAGCCCACCCCCTCACCTATACACCGACAGCACACACACTCACCTATACACCGCCAGCCCACCCCCTCACATAAAACCCCAGCCCACCCACTCACCTGTATACCATAGCCCACTCCCTCAGCTATACACCCCAGCCCACCCATTCACCTGTACACCACAAGCCCAACACTCACCTGTACACCCCAGCCCACCACTCACCTGTACACCCCAGCCCACCGCTTACCTGTACACCCCAGCGCAACCCTCACCTGTACACACCAGCACACCCGCTGACCTGTAAACCACAGCCCAACCCCCAACTGTACACCCCAGCCCAACCCTCACCTGTAAACCCCAAGCCCACAACCTCACATGTACACCACAGCCCACCCCTCATCTGTACACCGCAGCCCAACCCTAACTCGTAAACCCTAGCCCACCCCTCAGCTGTACACCCCAGCCAAACCCTCATCTATACACCCCAGCCCACCCCCTCTAGCCAGAGTAAAATGGAACCAAATACTGACAGGATAAAATATAACGGAATAATGGGTGGTCCTTAAGGAGGAGATGCTCCAAGTACAGGCTAGGTACATTCTAACAAGAGGGAAGGGTAAGGGAACAAAAGCAAGGCTCCTTTGATGACGAGGTAGAAAGAGAAGATAATGAAACCAAAAAGAGGGTGTATGATGAATGTCAAGTGAATTCTTCACGGGAGAACCAGACCAAAAACAATAAGTTGAGAATGGAAGTGAAGATGAAAATAAGATTGGAAAAGAGAGAACATGAGAGTAGAATTGTGATTAACATAAAAGGCAACCCAAAAATGTTCTACCGGCATGTACACAGTAAGTGGCTAGTAAGAGGCGGTGTGGGGCCTATTAGGGACAAAGAAGTTGATATATGCTTAGAGGAGCAGGGCAAGGCTAGAATACTCAATGAGTACTTTCAATAGGTGTTTACTAAGGAGTTGGATGCTGACAAAATATCAGTAGAAGTGGAAAAGGTAGAAGCAATGGAACAGGCTGAAAATTGAAAGATTGGAAGTACTAGAAAGGCTGCGTATGCTTAGAGTGGATAATTCGCCTTGTCCAGATGGCTTACATCCCAGCTTGCTAAGGGAACTGGGGGAAGAGATAGCGGAACTGCTTGCATTAATTTTCCAATCTTCCCTAGATGCGGGGGAGTTGCCTGAGGATTGGAAAGTGGCAACTGTGACATCATTGTTCAAGAAAGGGTGAAGGACAATCCAAGTACGCCTCATGACTCTTCGGCTCACCCTAGCCCGGAGCCAGTGCGCTACAGCCATCAGTGCATACGCCCCAACACTAGAAGCCACAGACGAGGACATAGAGGAATTCTACTCCAGCCTCGAACAATCCCTGTCCCGAGTCCCAACGGGCGACAAGCTGATCCTCCTTGGTGACTTTAACGCCAGAATTGGAAATGACATAAACATCTGGGGAGGTGTGATCGGCAGACAGGGGGTAGGGAAAGCCAACTCCAACGGTACCCTACTCCTGACACAATGCTTAGAACATGGCCTTGTCATTACCAACATCTTGTTCCGTCAGAGAGACAAGTAAAAGGCTTCATGGCAACATCCTCGCTCCAAGCACTGGCATCTGCTGGAGTTCATCATCATCCGAGTGAGGGACCGCAAGGACGTCAGCATCAGCCTCGCCATGACAGAAGATGATGACTGCTGGACAGACCACCGCCTAATCCGCTCTGTCATCTCCATCAATGTAGCCCCAAAACAGCGGCGGTAACAGAAGCAATGCCGCAGGAAAATCAACGTGGGAGCACTCAAAGACCCTGCTAAGAAAGCTCTATTTAGCGTGCGCCTCACAATCAACCTGACGACTCCCAGTGATTCAGAGACACAGAGTGCCTGCAGCGCCTGGTCTGCACTCAAGGACTCCATAATCAGCACCTGTGAAGAGACGCTCGGTCACTCGACCAGGAAACACCAGGACTGGTTATACGAGTACGACCAGGAGATCCAGGAGTTAATAAACCGCAATCGCAAGGCATTCCTGATCTGGAAACAACAGCACAATTGCAGAAGCCTGAAGGCCGAGGTCGAACAAAAAACTCGCGACCTAAAGAACAGAAGGTGGCTGCAGAAAGTGCAGGAGATCCAGCAGCTAGCCGACAACCACGACGTGCGTGGATTCTTTAGCGCCGACAAGACCACTAATTGGCGCGTCAATTAAAAGAAAATGCAGGGAACAGCACCAACCACTCTACATGGCCTACTTTGAACTCACAAAAGCCTTTGACAATGTCAACCATGAGGGATTAAGGAGTGTCCTTCTCAAATTCGGCTGCCATCAAAAGTTTGTCCCCATCCTCCGCCTGCTTCACGACGACAGGCAAGCCGTGATCCTGACCAACAGATCCACCACAGACCCAATTCAAGTACGGACCGGGGTCAATCAAGGCTGTGTCATCGCACCAACGCTCTTCTCGATATTCCTTGCTGCAATGCAACATCTCACCCTCAGTAAGCTTCCCGTTAGAGTGGAGCTAATGTACACAACAAACGAGAAACTATTCAAGCTCCGTCCCCTCCAGTCCATATCGAAGGTCGTCACATCCTCTGTCATCGAATTATAGTATGCAGACGACGCTTGTGTCTGCGCACACTCGGACGTCGAACTCCAAACCTTCACCGAAACATACGAGAGAATGGGCCTTACACTAAACATCCGTAATATAAAGATCCTCAACCAAACAGCCCAAGCCACACAGTACTGCTCCCCGATTATTAAAATTCATGACGAGGCCTTGGACAACGTGGACCACTTTCCAAAGCTGGGGAGACTACTGTCAACAAGGGCAGACGTCGATTACGAAGTCCAACACCGCCTTCACTGTGCCAGTGAAGCATTCGGTCGCCTGAGGAAGAGAGTGTTTGAAGACCAGGACCTCAACCCCAGCACCAAACTCATGGTCTACAGAACAGCAGTGATGCCCGCCGTCCTGTACGCTTCAGAGACATGGACCATGTACAGCAGGCACCTCAAAGCACTGGAGATGTACCACCAACGCTGCCTCCGCAAGATCCTGCAAATCCATTGGCAGGATAGGCGCACCAACGTCAGTGTTCTCGCTCAGGCCAAGATCCCCAGCATCGAAGCTCTGACCACGCTTGATCAGTTCCGATGGACGGGCCACATCGTCCGCATGCCCGATACGAGACTCCCAACACATGCGCTCTACTCGCAGCTCCGTCACGGCAAGAGAGCCCCAGGTGAGCAGATGAAACGCTTAAAGAACACCTTCAAAGCCTCAGTGAAAAAGTGCAACATCCCAACCGCGACCTGGGATTCCCTGACCCAAGACCGCACAAAGTAGAGGAGAAGCATCCGGGAAGGCGCCGACCACCTCGAGTCTCTTCGCAGGGAGCAAGCGGAAGCCAAGCACAAACAGCAGAAGGAGCGCACGTCAACACAAGCACCGCACCCACCCGTCCCTTCAACCACCGTTTGCCCCAACTGTGACAGAGACTTCAGGTACCGCATTGGACACATCAGTCACCTGAGAACTCATTTTTATTGTGTAAGCAAGTCATCCGCGGTTCTGAGAAGAAGAATAGTAACTGCAGGCCAGTTAGTTTAAAATCAGTGGTGGGTAAAGTTTTAGAAACAATAATCAAGAACAAAATTAACGGGCACTTGGAGATGTTTAACCTAATTAAAGAGAGCCAACACGGATTTGTAAAAGGCAGATCATGTTTGACAAATCTAATTGAATATTTTGATGAAGTAACAGGGGGGTTTGATGAAGGGAATGCAATGGATGATATCTACATGGATTTTGGAAGGTGTTTGAAAAAGTACCACATAGAAGGCAGTTTACAAAATTGAGGCGCATGGAATAGGTGGGCCAGTGGCATCTTGGATAAGGAATTGGCTTAAGGACAGAAAACAGCGCGTTGTGGTAAATGTCTGTTTTTCTGACTGGAGGATGGTAGACAGTGGTGTTCTCCAAGGGTCAATGCTGGGGCAGTGCTTTTTTGATATATATAAATTAACTGGATATTGGAATACAGATTTCCACTTCTAAATTTATAGATGACAACAAACTTGGAGGGGGGTATAATGGCCCAGAAATTAAACATCGATGGTTCCCGTGGGGGTAAGGATTCCCCGCGATATCGCACTCCGCGCCTACCTTTTTGTTTGGGGCCCACACGAACTTTAGTTTCAGAGCCTCTTCTTGTTGCAACCGCGCAGTGTGTGCGTGTCCCGGAGGCGCAATTACTTTGTGCGAGCTCTGGGATCACGTGATTCAGTTAGAGCCAATTGCAGCACTTCATCTTTCATTCATCGTTTTGACAGCAAGAGCTGTCAAAGCTATGAATACTACAAACCCCCAAAAGAACAGCTAAACCTCAATTAAATTTAAAAAAGCCATCACATTAATAAAATAAGTATAGTTAAATAAATTAACCACTTTAAACAAAAAATTAAATTTTTGAAAAAATTTAAAACTTTTTAAAAGTTATAAAAATAAACTTACCTTTCTTTAAAGTCTCTAAAAAAGATAAACCTGTTGAAAAAAATTTAAAATAACACTTAATTAACTACTTACCTTGTTAAAAGGGGGTCCTACGCCTGCTTTCTTAATGTGTAAAATCTTCACCACTTACCTGCGCGTTCAATGCTGAAAAAAAAACTAGGTGCACTGTGTGCGCACAACCTGTAGGGCGCACGCGGTTCACTTAGGAACCGCCCCCTTTGCAATTCACGAAGTGCCGGTTTCCCGCGCATGCACAGTGCATGCAGGAAACCGGCAATTCGGGATCTAATACGCGAGAGTACACAATGTGCACTCTCGCGTATTAGGTTTAATTTTCGGGCCATTATCTTCATTCCGTCCTCCCTTCCTGCGCACTTCCCCTCATCTTAACCCCACTCTTGTTCTTTATCCTTTCCGATAATCAGCTATCAGCGGACCAGCCTCTCCCTCAGCCTCCCAGTGGCAGCGATGCGGGAGAGGAGGAGAAAGAACAGGCCATAGCCTCACTGCCTGCGTCTCCCGAAGGTGCCAGGACCGATAATGGGGCAGCGCGTTCACTGGAGGGGAGCCCAGTAGAGGGGTCTGATGTGGTTGCAGCTCCGGGACCCAGCGGGCTGCAGCGATGCCACAGGGAAAGGGAAGCTCGGGGGCCATCTCCCCAGAGGTTGAGTTCGCGCGTGAGTGCAGCTGCATAGAACTCAGATGAGAACGTCAGTGTGGATGCATTAACCAGACGGATGATGCGCATGCAGATCGAACTCATGGGTGTAATGGCAAGGTTGCCCGAGAGCATGGCTGCACCCACCAATGCCACTCTGCCATTGCACTTGTTGCAGCCTGTAACCCAGCCAGCCCAGACTGCTGCCGCCATATACTGAGGTGGTGCAGGCTGCAGCCGAGCCTTCCAGGACCAGAGCTGGTCGAGGGCGTCCTGCAAGGCCATCTGCAGTCTCTGGCTACCAGACTCAGCAGTCTTCCACCAGCCTTGCTGCAGCCACAAGGGGCCACATTACAGAGGAGCGTTAGCGTTGGTAATCGGGATCTCTAAAGGAGAGGAAAATTATTGTGGAACGGGGGAAAAGCATACTTTAGTAGCAAATGGGGGTAGTGTGTGCTAATAAGTTGATGTGATTGTAAATATATTTGCCTAGAAATTCCGTTCCCTACGGGTGAGTACACGCCGTGTAGGGCGAACGGAAGTGCCGGTTCAGGCATGCACTGCGAATGCGCTGGAAACCCGCACTTCCATTCTCTGCAGAAAGGGCTTGACAGGACAAACGCCTGCGCCGGATAGGCAGCCCTTACGTTAAAAACTTCAGTTTTTCTCCACACTGGCTTGAGTCCAGGTAATTCGGGAACAGCTGCGCCTAGAAAAGCGGGCTATTAGTTTAATAAAGTAAAAACAAAAATTGTTTACCACTGATTTATCATTTTAAAATACTTTAAAGAAAGGTAAGTTTATTTTAGCCCCGTTAAAAACTTTAATAACTTTTTTCAAAAATTTAAATTTTTGTTTAAAATAGTAAATTTATGTAATTTATAGTCATTTTAAAAATGTGATGTTTTTAATAAATTTATTTGCAGTTTGACTTATGTTTTGGGGCTCATCTCTATTGATAGATTTGACAGGTCTTCCTGTCAAATCTATGAATGGAGATTCCCTGCTCTGATTGGCTCCCCATGGCCCACGTGATCCCAGGGACGCTGCGAACTCGCCCTGCACACCGGCAGATGGAATAGGCACAGCAACGGAAGTGTGCGCATCCCGGGTGCCCTCTGATCCAAGCGGGGATTTTTCCGAATCGCAGCCCTCCACCCGCGGGAGGGCTGCGAACGGAATTTCTGGGCTGTTTGTGAACAAATAGTTATGCTTGTTAATAAATATTTGTGTTTGGTAACAAATATTTCGGTTTGATAAGATAGAGTTGTGTTTGTTGATAAATGGTTTGTGTTGTTTCTCATTTGACCTTTGCCGGTGATAGGGTCAGCGAGTTCGATGTTATGATGGCTGTCATTCTTTGATTGCTGAGCAGGAGTGTTAGGGTTGCAGAGGGGTGTCATCAGCCAGGTGGCCAGTGGATAACCCTTGTCCCCGAGCAGCAAGCCATGAGCTTCATGTGGTGGTTGCAACAGTGCTGGGACACCGGTCTTTCACAAGATGAATGCATCGTAGCTGCTGCCAGGATAACGTGCACTGACGGCGAGGACAACAACTGAACGCTCAGAGAGTGGCAGCCTTTGCCGTTATGGAACAACTCTGCACTGTGATGAGGTGCCCGCAATGCCACGTGGGTGCAGTCAATTGCGCCCTGAACCATGGGGAAGCCCGCTATCCTGGCAAAGCCACATGAGCGTTCGTGTTGCTTCTCTCTGGTGATGGGGATTGAGATGTACACCCGTCCCCTTCTGTAGAGAGCGTCAGTTTCCTCCCCGATGCAGCAATGGACGGCGAACTGCGAAATGTTTCCAATATCCCCTATTAATGCCTGGAAGGAGCCGCTGGCGCAGAAACTGATAGCGACTGTGACCTTAACTGTCACTTAGAGAGACGTCCTGGTCCTGAGCTGAGGTTGGCGCTCTGGCTGCAGGAGGTGGCAGAGCTCTGTGACCACGTCCATGTTGAAGCAGAGCTTTCAAATGCGATGCTCCTCTGAGAGATGAATGTAGGAGAACTTGGGGGACATTAATCTTCATATAGACTGGACAAATCAAATTTGCAAAGGTAGTCTGGAGGACGAGTTTATGGAATGCATTCGGGACATTTTCGTGGAATAATATGTCATGGAACCAACCAGGGTACAGGCTATTTTAGATCTTGTATTGTGTAATGAGACAGGGTTAATTAGCAATCTCATAGTGAAGGATAATCTGGGGCAGAGTGATCATAATATGACAGAATATCACCTTAATTTTGAGAGTGACTTGCTTAAGTCCGAAACTAGAGTTTTAAACTTAAATAAAGCCAATTATATAGGTATGAGGGGAGAGTTGGCTAAGGTATATTGGAAAATTAGTTTAAAATGTATGGCTGTCGATAAGCAGTGTCTAGCTTTTCAAGAAATATTTCATAATTCTCAAAAAAATACATTCCCTTCAGATTAAAAGCTCCACGGGAAAAGTGATCCAACCGTGGCTAACTAAAGAAATTAATGATAGCATAAGATTGAACGAAGAAGCTTGTCATGTTGCAAAGAATAATGGTAAGCCTGAGGATTGGGAGAATTTCAGAAACCAGCAAAGGTTGACCAAAAAAATGTTAAAAAAGGAAAAATAGAATATGAGAGAAAACTGGCAAGAAATATAAAAGCTGAGTGTAAGATCTTCTACAAGTATGTAAAAAGGAAGAGAGTTGCAAAATAAACGTTGGTCCCTTAGAGGCTGAGACAGGAGAAATTATTATGGGAATAAGGAAATGGCAGAAACCTTAAACAAATATGTTGTATCTGACTTCACAGTAGAAAACACAAAAAGCATACCACAAATAAAGGGGAACCAAGGGTATAATGAGTTTTAGGTACTTAATCACAGCGATTACAAAAAGCTTTGTAGCATAAGTGTAAAGAAGTCTTACTGCAATCATATAGGGGCCTTGTGAGACCACACCTAAGTACTGTGTACAGGTTTGGTCTCCTTACCTAAGGAAGGATTACTTGTCTAAGAGGAGGAGCAACGAAGGTTCAACAGAATTATTGCTGGGATGGGGATTGTCCTGTGATGAGAGACTGAGGAGACTTGGCCTGCAAGCTGATCTAATTGAAACATAGACAATTCTTACAGGGCTTGTCAGCGTAGATGCTCAGAGGAAGATTCCTCTAGCTGGTGAATCTAGAACTAGGGGTGTCGTTGTCAAAATACGGGTTGGCCATTTAGGACTGAGATAAAGAGAAGTTTCTTCACTCAAAGGCTTGTGAATCGTTGCAATTCTCCAGCCCAGATATCTTTCACATGCCCACAATCACAGCTCAGTCGTTGAGTATATTCACCACAGAGATTGATAGGTTTTTGGAACTTCATGGAATCAAGGAATAAGCGGTTAGTTCGGGAAGAGGGAATTGAGGTAGAGTTTCAGCTTTGAACTTATTGACAGGTGGAGCAGGCTCGAAGGACCAAATGGCCGACAGCTGCTCCTATTTCAGCTGTTCTTATGTTCTTAAATGAGACTCTTCATCCACCTCAACATCAGGACTGTTCACACAGCCCAACACCGGGATCGTAGCAAAAGAATTTGCAATATTTTTTGTATGAAATTTCAAAGAAATATATATTTTGTTGTTATGACTATCATCTAATGAAAATATCTTATTACACACAAATCCTTGGAGCAAAAGCGGTTCATTAAATCTGTTTGTTTGATGGAATGCAACTAATATCACTGATCACTCTCCCTAGATGACTGTCTCCGTGGAGGTTTCCATATGGTATATCTAAGGGCTCCTCTGAATCAGCCTTTACATTCACACAGTCAGAGCTCTGTGCCTGGCAGAACAGGCATTGGTGCTTCACGTAAGAAATGGAATACCCAGTAATTTTCCAGATAGACCTCATTTACTACCCGGATCTTGCAGCCCTCGGTATTCCTGGTAAGACAGTAAAACGAGACAGTAAAAGCTGAATATTAATGTGTGATTGCTCAGGTTATCCGTTCCCTGTTTGTTGTTATCAGTTAATTAATTGATAGTCTTATTTTCTTAATGTGATTTCTTAATTGAAATGATAACGTTTCTTTAATTTTCTACACAGACACGGTTGAAACAATGACCCTTTTACTGTTTTCAGCAGAAACTCCTCCCTAGATTTGAAACTGACATCCGATCATACATTAATTAGCAACTCTTTTAATGTCTTGATGTTGTTCAGTGAGATTCACTTGTAATGTGGGGATTTTAATAACTATTGCTTTATAACATTATTTCATGTTTACAATGGGTTACACTGTAGAAGTCTCGCATGTTTTCTTGGCCGTCAGTCCAGCTCCGACTGTGTTTGTGGCTGCTTGAAATGGAAGCGAAAATCCGGTGATTTCAGTTAGCGGCGTGCGATCCACCCCGCCAGATTTTCCTTTCTGCGCTTTGCCCAGGGGACAATTAACACAAAGGCGGTAAGAAGAAAACTTAACCCGTTATTAACCAGACAGGAATAAGAACATTAAATAAGAAGATACAAAATAGTAGCAGGAGTAGGACATTCGGCCCCGCGAGCCTGCTCCGCCATTCGATAAGATTCTAGCTGATCTTTGACCTCAACTCCACTTTCCCGCCCTGTCCCAATATCCTTTGTTTCCATTAGTGTCCAAATATCTATCGATTTCTGTCTTGACTATACTCAACGACTGAGCATCCACAGCTCTCTGGGTAGAGAATTCCACAGATTCACAACCCTTTGAGTGAAGAAATTTCTCTGCATCTCAGTCTTAAATTGCCAACACCTTATTCTGAGACTGTGACCGCCAGCTCTGGACTCCCCAGCTAGGGGAAACATCTTCCCAGCACCTACCCTTTCAAGCCCTGTAAGAATTAAGCATGTTTCAATGAGATCACCTCTCATTCCTCTAAATTCGAGAAAATATAGGCCCAGTCTACTCAATTTCTCCTCTTAGGGCAATCCCGTCATCCCTGGAATCAGTCTGGTAAACCTACGTTGCACTCTCTCTAAGGCGAGTATTTTCATCTTCAGGTAAGTAGAACCAATCAGTACACCGCACTCCGGGTGTGGTATCACCAAAGCCTTATATAATTGCAGTAAGACATCTTTGCTCTTATATTGCAATCCTTTAGTAATAAAGGATAACATACAATTTGATTTCCTAATTGCTTGCTTTAGCTGCCTCACAACATACTTTCCCACGGAACTTTGTGTTGTCAGCAAACCTGGATATATTACAGTCGGTCCCCTCATCTAATTTATTGAAATATATCGTAAATAGCTGAGGCCCAAGCACTGATCCTTGCTGTACCACACAACTTACAGCCAGCCAACCCGAAAATTACCCGTTTATTCCTACTTTCTGTTTTCTGTCCATTAACCAATCCTCAATCCATGCGACACTATTATCCCTAATCCCATTAGCCCTAATGTTGTGCGGCGCCTGATCGAATGTTTTTGCAAATTCAAATACATTACATCTACTGGTTCCCCCTTACCTATCCTGCTACTTACACCCTCAAAAACCCTAGCAAATTTGTCAAACACGATTTCCCTTTCATAATTCTGCCTTGACTCTGCCCAATCATAATATGTTTTTTTAACGGCCCTGTTACCACAGCCCTAATAATAGATTCCAGCATGTTCCTTGTTCCAACTATCACTTTTACGGAAAAGTTCGATATGATTGAACTAAATGAATAACAATTGGCGGAAACATCCATTTTAATTGCATCCAATGGTCTCTTGCAGATACATTGCAGGTTCATGGAAAGCGAAAGGGGGTAGATTTTGACTTTGGTGCAAAAGGGGTGATGTCGGAGCGGTCGCCCATTAATCGTAGCGCCTGATATACAGTTCCAGTGCAGTCAATGGATCTGAATATCAGGCGCTGCCTATAACAGGCGGCCGATCCGCTACAGCCCATTGTACTCAACCGCCCGAGACGATTTTATCCCCAACATGTGCCGCAACAGGTGAGAGTGACCACCATGCTGGACAGACCATAACCCAACAATGTGAGAGATTGATCTCCATGCTGGGCAGACTATAATCCAACAATGTGAGAGAGTGACCTCCATGCTGGACAGACTATAACCCAACAATGTAAGAGAGTGATCTCCATGTAGGACAGACTATAAACCAACAATGTTAGAGAGTGACCTCCATGCTGGACAGACCATAACCCAACAATATAAGAGAGCGATCTCCATGCTGGCAGACTATAACCCAACAATGTGAGAGAGTGACCTCCATGCTGGACAGACCATAACCCAACAATGTGAGAGAGTGATCTCCATGCTGGACAGACCATAACCCAACAGTGTGAGAGAGTGACCTCCATGCTGCACAGACCATAACCCAACAATGTAAGAGAGTGATCTCCAAGCTGTAAAGACCATAACCGAACAATGTGAGAGAGCGACCTCCATGCTTCACAGACCATAACCCAACAATGTAAGAGAGTGATCTCAACGCTGCACAGACTCTCACCCAACAGAGCAGAGCTGATTCGAAGGTATTTTGATTTGGAGGAACTGGTACAAAATAAGAGGCCCCTGTGTTTTCAGCCACCTGCATTCTCCAGAAATATCGCAATAATATTTTACCTCACCACCATTGTCTGTATCTGATCTCAACCACGTTTTCATTCATCCCTTACCTCCAGTTTCAACATTTGCTACAGATCTTCCTGCCCGGCAATAAACAGGTTTTAAATTAACAATATTATTTAATTCGGAAATAGAAAACTGATATTTCAATACTTAAATTCTTAAAGGAGTTCAGATGGTTTGTTTTCAAAAGAAATTTTTTTGGGACATTCTGGAGGTAAATTTGATGTTTCCTGTTTCTTACAGTGAACTTGGTGGCGATTGTGATCCTGTCCCGAGGAAGGTGCGGTCTCACCAAATGCATCACTCGGTACCTAGTGGCCATGGCAGCGGCGGATCTAATGGTGGTTATCATCGATGTGATATTACATCGGATTAATAGCATGTATTTGCAAATCAGTTTCCTCTCTCCGACTCCGGTCTGCACTGTGAATCTTGTCGCCTACATTGTCACTGTCGACTGTTCCGTTTGGTTTACTGTCGCCTTCACATTTGATCGCTTTTTAGCAATTTGCTGTCAGAAGCTGCAATCAAAACATTGCACCGAGAAAACAGCGACCGTGGTTATCGCCACCGTGTGTGTGGTGAGCTGTGTGAGGAGTGTTCCCTTTTACTATACAGTGGAACCTTCCTATATCATTGACAACGTGCCCTGGCATTGTGTTCCGACAGTTGATTATTTGACTTCCCCCTTTTGGAAGGCATTCGAGTGGATCGACAGCCTCATCACCCTTTATTACCAATCCTTTTAATTATGTTGTTCAACGCTCTGACCGTCAGAAATATTATAGCATCAAATCGAGTCCAGCAGGGGACTCCGGAGCAACAGTGAGAATCAGAAAGATGCGGAGATGAAGAATCGGAGAAAATCCATGATCTTGCTTTTCACAATTTCTGCCAATTTCATATTGTTGTGGATGACGTATGTTGTGCATTCGATGAACCATCCAGTGGTAAAAAAATATTACGCAGACAAATATCTCAGTAATCCGATATATATCACACAAGAAGTTGGGTATATGCTGAAACTGCTCTGTTCCTGCACAAACACTTGTATCTATGAACTGACACAGAGGAAATTCAGAGAGGAGCTGAAGAAAGGGGTGAAATATTTGTTTACACTAAATGGGAAATTATAACAAAGAAAGAACTTGTATTTCTATCGCGCCTTTCACCAGCTGAGGACATCCCAAAGTGCTTTACAGCCAATGAGGAACGCGGGATTTCCTTCCTTCCGAGGTCAGAGCTGCACTCCATATTCCATTGATATTTCCACCGATGTCAGTCCACCTCTCTCCGGTCCAAAGTCCAGTAAACCAGAACTGCTCTTAATCTCACAGTGGACGGGATGATGTCTGACAGACAACATGCGGTCGTTGAAGGTCAGTCCCCTCCACCTTCCCCTCATGGTACATTACGAGGGCCCCATTTCGAAATTATTATCTTGGTTCCATTCAAAAGAAAGAAAGACTTGCATTTCGATAGCGCTTTTCACGAACACATGACGTCTCAAAGCGCTTAACAGCCAGTGAGGTACAGTTGAAATGAGGTCACTGTTCTAATGTAGGAAACATGGCAGCCAACCTGTGCACAGCAAACTCCCACAAACAGCAATATGATAATGATCAGATAATCTGCTTTATAGTGATATTGCTTGAAGGATAAATATTGGCCAGGACACCGGAGAGAACTCTCCTGCTCTTCTTCGAAATCGTATAAGTAGAAACTTTGGCGTCCAGCTGAGAGGACAGACCTGGACTCGGCTTAATGTCTCATCCAGAAGACGGCACCTCCGACAGTGCCGCACTCCGTACTATCCAGGAATGTCCACCTGGATTTTTGTGCTCAAGTCTCTTGGAATGGGATTGTGAACCCACAACCTTCTGAGTCGAGAAGCGTGAGTGCTGCCCACTGAGCCCCAGCTAATAGATCAACAAGCAGTGACTGACATCGACCTGGAGCAGCGTTTACAGCTTCACACATCACTCTGTGGGCAGGTTAAGGGGAATATTGGAAATTCATTATCTTCATCCAGATTTTTTATAATTGTTTCGAATGGCCACAATATTGAACATAAATTTAACTAACAACTCAACTTCTAGCTCCTGGCCCTCATATTGGTTGAAAATTAACACGTGCACCTCTTCTCAGCTTCTGCCCCCTTCAAAACCGCTATTATCACCCCTTCCTCAAAAAAACACCTCAGTCCCTCTGTCCAGACAAACTGCAACCCCATCTCCAACCTCCCTATTATCTCTTGAGCACTTCATCATGTTGCTGCCTCCCAGCGGTGCGCATCCTTCCGACAATTCGTTATCTGAATCTCTTCAATCAGGTTCTATCCCTGCCGCGGTAGTGAAACGGTTCTAACTAAAGTAAAGATTCACACAATCTTTCACTGTTACCGTGGTGCACAATCACTCCTCGACCTCCTGCAGCATTTGAATCGAATGATCACACCATCCTCCTTCAATTCCTCTGCTCCGCTGTCCAGCTCAGTGCCACTGTCCTCGCTTGGTTCTAATCTCGACCTGTCCATAGTAGCATCACTGTTTTCCTTGGAGTCTCCAAGGATCTCCCTCGCCCTCTACCTCTTCTTTCTCATCTACATACTGCCCTTTGAAGACATTATCAGAACACATGGGGTCAGCTTCCACATGTACGCTGATGACTCCAATCTCTCCCACTCCACCACCACTCTCAACCCTTACACTGCCGCAGTGTTTTCAGACTGCTTGAACGACATCCAGTATTCGATGAGTCGCAATTTCCTCCAGTTAAACACTAGGGATGACCGAAGGCTCCATCTTCAGCGCACAGCACAAATCTGTAAACTCGCCATTAATTTAGGTCCCCTCCCTAGCCTGTGTCTCAGTCTGACCCATAATATTTGCAACCTTGGCTTCCCGCTCGATCCACGAAGAACTTCAGGAAATCATATTGTCTCGGTCACAAAGATCGCTCACTTCTGCAACATTAATGTCCCTCATTCGCGCCTCAGCCCACTTGTTGCTGAAACGCTCATTGATGTTCTTGTCATCTCGGGACTCGATTATTCCAATGCGCTCCTGGTCGATCCCCTCAATTTACAACATTAACAAATTTCAGCTCCACTGAAACTCTGCTGCCCGGTTGCTGTCCCGCCAAGTTCCCTGATGCAGCAATCATGTAATTGTTGAACTACACTGGGTCCTAGGCCTCTAAAAAAAACAATTTAAAGTTCCCAAACTTGTGTTTAGATCCCTTCACATGCTGATCTCTTACTATATCCGTAATGTTTTCCAGCCCTACCACCACCCACCCTCCATTCAGAAATCTCTTTTCCTCTCACGCCCTTTTGTACCTTTCCTATACATTTGTCCCACCATTGGCGGTGGAGCCTTCAACCACCTAGTGTCCGTGCTCTGGAAGGTCTTGCTTAAACCCTTCTGCCTCTCCGCCTCCATCTCCTCCTCTAAAACATTCATTCATGGAAATTTCTTAACCAAGTATCTTCTTTGGCTGAGCAAGCATTTCTTTCTGATTGTGCCACTACGATTCCCTTTGAATCAGAGAATCATACAATCATAGACATTAACGGCACAGAAGAAGCCCATTCGGCCCATCGTTGTGGCATGCCGGCCGAAAAAGAGGTATACAGCTTAACCCCACTTTCCAGCTCTTGGTCCGTAGCATTGTAGATTACAACACTTCAATTGCAGTCGAAGTCCTTTTTTAAAATGTCATGAGGGTTTCTGCCTCTACCACCCTTTCAGGCAGTGACGATTAATAATTTCCATCAAAATTTATTCCAATAATTTTCCCACCACAGAGGTTAGGCTGACAAGCATGTAATTACTCGGCCAATCCCTTTCTCCCTTTTTAAACAACGGTACCACTTGAGAAGTCCTTCAGTTCTCCCGCACCACACCTGTAGCCAGAGAGGGTTGGAAAATGATGGTCAGAGCCTCCGCTATTTTCTCCCTTGGTTCTCTGTGGTACATTGTTTCTACCTGAAAGGCGCTATACAAATGCAAGTTGATGTTTTGTTTCTTGTTGTAACACCTGTGTTCAAAAAAGAAGGTAAGGGTGAATTAATCTAACTGTAGACAACTCAGATTAACATCGGCAGTGAGCAAGCTCTTGCGGGCAGAATACAGGATAACATCAGGCAATACATGTATTGATTACAGGAGACCATGTTGATATATATCACAGGTGGAGTTGCTCAAAATTGACCCCGTTGTTTGATAAAATGGAAGAGTCTCTTGTTAAAGAAAATACAGTTGATTTTTTCCATGTTGATTTGCAAAAGCTTTTTGATACGGAGCGACAGCGGGTCACATAATCTGCTCGTTTGAGAACGAAGACAGGTGACGTACAATATTATTTAATAGATAGTTCTCAGGCTGGAGGGACAGACATCACAGTAGTTCACGGGATCATTGCGAGATCACAGTGATTAGTTTAGCACCAGCACTGTTCCTAAAAATAAAATGAGCTGGAGTTTTTTATCTGCCAAATTATCAAATGTTACACGTGAAAGAAATGGAACGTCACTAACAGTTAGCGCTCACTCAGTCCTGACACACGGAATGTCGGGCTGGATTTTGGGGCTCGAGCCTCTAGAGTGGGGTTCTATGCCTCGACCTTCTGACTCAGAGATGAGACTGACATTAACTGAGTCACGTCTGACAGCTGAGCAAGGTCTCCCGCTCCCGGCAGAGAGGAGAGTGGACATGGTGAACCTGCGCAGTAAGTCGTTTGATGATCACAGGATCATAACTTCCTCCAGCACAGAAGGAGGCCAATCGGCCCAACTTGCCTTTGCTGGCTCTTTGAAACACACGTCACTAACTGTGAGCCGGAGTGTAAGATGTAAGCGTGTAAGAGACTTCAGGAGGATAGAGACATTTTGGCTCAGAAATTCACCTTGGGCGGTGGAGGAAACGGGAGGTGTCGGATCGAACGCCCGTTGTGCGCAGCGCCTGATATTCGGTTCCTTTGACTGCACACGTTTTGCGCCACTGCCCGAGACAAATTTCTAGGCCTTCAGGAGGATACAGTCATTTCAGTAGATCAGGCAGTGAGAAAAGAGAAAAAATGGATTGCAGCAAAAAAGGAAAGGAATTGGGCAGCTGAAAGAATGGAAGATGTATGTGTGTGTGTGTGAATAAAGAAGAAAAAGAAAGAAAGAAAGATTGAAAGAAAGAAAGAAAGAAAAACGTTCATTCCTACAGCGCACTTCACATCTTCCAAAGCTGCCAGAACTCTTCACAGTCAATGAATTGTTTTTGAATTACAGTCACTCTAGTTTTTGGAGGGAAATGTGAAAACCAATCCACCCACAACAAGTTCCCACTTACATGATGTTATTTAACAAAAACATTAACCGCATTTCTTCTTGGGTAAATTCCACAACATTCACAGCTGAAGTTAATTTTCTTTCGGATTCTACTTGGCAATTCCCACATTAAAACAGTGACGACACTTCAACAAGTACTTCATTGGCTGTAATACGCGTTGGGACGTCCTGAGGCGCTATAGAAATGCAAGTCTTTCTTTCTTTCCTACAATCTTTCGATCTTTCTACCACAGAAATCGATAGAAGTTATACACACAACCAGGGCATTTGGTCCAATCAATCGATGCTGCCGTTCATGCCCACAAGAGCAAGTGGTTCTGATCACATTTACTCATACTGTTCCGCTATCCCGTCAACCACCTGTCCGTCATCCACCTATCGGATTTATCTTGATCATTGACGTGGTTTCGGCCCCAAGCACTAACCAGGAAGTGAATTTCACAGCCCCACAACTATCTGTGTAATGAAGTTTCTGCAGCTCTCTGTTCAGAATCCCTGAAATTACATTATTGCATCCAGAACCTCCCGCTCCTGTCCCCTCAACTACTGAACCAGTCTGCTGCTATATATCCGTCCCATCATTTAATACTTTAAAATCTTCATATCAGATCGGGCCGTAATATGTTGTTTTAATGAAAAGAGACCCATGTTATCCGCGCCTTCAGGTGTTCAAGAGAAAGAAGCAGTGCCGGCGATCCACTTCCACCTTAAAGGGCCGAGGCAGACAAACTAATCTTTAGAACTTGAACTTGCTTCTCCCCAGGAGCCAGTTAAAGTACAGTTAGTCCTCCCTGTGACATGCGCCTTTCCATCAGACAAACCATTGTGGAAGTTGGGTTGAAAAGTGTTGCTCTGAACAAAAAACCACCTGATTGAACGGTCATCGGTTAATCTTTAGGCCTAGAATTTTGTCCTGGACGCTGGCCCTAAACGGGCGGTATCGGATCGCCCTTTATACACAGCCCAGTCTATCCTATCTTTCCTCAAAGCTAAAATTCTCCAGACTTGCCAACATCCTCGTAAATCTCATAGCCCTGTAATTTTTTCCCTTCCAGTATTTATCCAATTCCCTTTCGAAAGTTGCTCTTGAATCTGCTTCCACCGCCCTTTCAGTCAATGCATTCCAGATCACAACTACTCGCTGTGTAAAAACAGTTTCCTTATCTCCCCTTCTGGTTCGTCTGCGAATTATCTTAAATCTCTGTCCTCTGGTTACCGACCCTTCTGGAAAGAGTTTCTCCATATTGCCTTCATGATTTTGAACACCTCTAATAACTCTCTCCTTAACCCTCTCTGCTTGAAGGGGAACAACCCCAGCTTCTCCAGTCTCTCCACATAACTGAAGTCCCCCATCCCTGGTACCATTCTAGTAAATCTCCTCTGCACCTTCTCCAAGTCCTTGGCCTCCTTCCTAAAGTGTTATGCCCAGAATTGGAGACAATACGCCTGCTGGTGCCTAACCAGTGATTTATAAAGGTAAGGCATAACTTCCTCACTTTTGTACTCTATGCCTCTGTTCATAACGGCGAGGATCCCGTATGCTTTTTAACAGCTTTATCAACTCGTCCTTTTACCTTCAAAGACCTGTGTTGGAGAACCCCAGGACTATCTCCTCCTTCAGGCACTCGTAAATTGCACCGTTTCGTTTACTTTTAGGCGGGGAATTACAGAGCTTAGGGCCCAGGCAGCTGAACGCACTATGGCCAATGGTGGGATGATGGAAATCAGTGATGTAAGAAAAGTCAGAATCAATGTAGTGCATAGATCTCGGAAGGTAGAAGAGCTAGAGAAGGTTATAGCAATAGGGAGGGCGAGGCCATGGCCAGCTTTGAACATGAGGATGATAATATTAAACACCAGGGATTAATGGACCTTGAGCAATGTGTAGGTCAGTGAGCACAGGGTGTGATGGATGAACGTAAGAACATGAGAAATAGCAGCAGGAGTAGGCCATTTACCCCCTCGAGCCTGCTCCGCCATTCAATAATGTCATGGCTGACCTTGCTACATCAACTTCAGTTTCCTGCCCTATCCCCATATCCATTGATTCCCTTAATATCCACAAATCTATCGATCTCTGTCTTGAATATATTGGAAGTCGCACAACACCAGGTTATAGTCCAACAGTTTTATTTAAATTCACGAGCTTTCGGCGCTGCACTACCTCTACCTGACGAAGGGGCAGCAGCTCCGAAAGCTCGTAATTTTAAATAAAACTTTTGGACTATAACCTGGTGTTGTGCGACTTCTCATTTTTGTCCACCCCAGTCCAACACCGGCATCTCCGCATCTTGAATATATTCAAAGACTGAGCATCCACAGACCTCTGGTGGAGAGAATTCCAAAGATTCACCAACATCTGGGTGAAGAAATTTCTCCTCATCTGAGTCCTCAGTGGCCCGCACTTTATTCTGGGACTGTGACCCCTGGTTCTAGACTTGCCATGCAAGGAAACATCCTCCCTGCATCTACCCTGTCAAGCCCCGTAATAATTTTATATGTTTCAATGAGATCACCTCTCATTCTTCGACTCCAGAGAATATAGACCTAAACAACTCAATCTCTCCTCATACGACAATCCACTCATCCCAGGAATCGATCTGGTGAACCTTCGTTGCACTCTCTCTATGGCAAGTATATCCTTCCTTAGGTAAGGAGACCAAAACTGTACACAGTACTCCAGGTGTGGTCTCACCAAGGCCCTATATAATTCGAGTAAAACTTCTTTACTCCTGTACTCAAATCCTCTTGTAATGAGTCCAGCCTACCATTTGCCTTCCTAATGACTTGCTGCATTCAGTTTCAGTGGCTCATGTACAAGTACACCCAGGTCCCTTTGAGCATCTGCATTCCCCAATCTTTCACCATTTAGGAAATACTCTGCGTTTCCTTTTTTTCTACCAAAGTGGATAACTTCACATTTATCCACATTATAATCGGTCTGCCATGTTCTCGCCCACTCACTGAGCCTGTCAAGATTCCCTTGAAGCCTCTTCACATCCTCTTCGCAACTGACATTGCCACCTAGCATGGTGTCATCAGCAAATTTGGAAATGTTACATTTAGTCCCCTCATCCAAATCATTGAAATACATTGTGAATAGCTGGGGCCCAAGCACCGATCCTTGCGGTACCCCACTAGTCACAGCCTGCCATCCTGAAAAAGAACCTTTTATCCCTACTCTTTGTTTTCTGTCTGTTAACCAATTCTCATTCCATGCTAGTATATTACCCCCAATTCCATGTGCCCTAATTTTGTTCACCAACCTCTTGTGTGGGACCTTATCGAAGGCCTTCTGAAAATCCAAATACACCACATCTGCCAATTCCCCTTTGTCTACTCCACTAGTTACATCCTCAAAGAGCTCCAATAGGTTTGTCAAACATGACTTCCCTTTTTAGAAATCCATGGTGACTCTGCCCAATCTTACTATTGGTGTCTAAGTGCCCAGTTATTGCATCCTTTATAACAGATTCCAGCATTTTCCCAACTACTGATGTGAAGCTAACAGGACTGTAGTTCCCCGTTTTCTCTCTCACTCCTTTCTTCAATAGCGGGGTTACATTTGCTATCCACCGTCCTGCAGGAACCTTTCCAGAATCTATAGAATTTTGGAAGATGACAATCAATGCGTCCACTATTCCAATGGCCACCCCTTTCAAAACCCGAGAATGTAGGTCATCCGGTCCTTGAGATATATCGACTTTTAGTTTTTAGTTCTATTTATTAATTTTGCTGGTACTGTTTTTCACTAATAATAATTTCTTCAAGTTCCTCATTCTCGCCACACCCTTGGTTTTCACGTATTTCTGGGAGGTTTTTTGCGTCTTCCTCCGTGTAAACAGAAACAAAGTATTTAATTTCATTCTCATTTCCTCATTCCCCATTTTCAATTCTCCCGTCTCTGACTGTAAAGGACCTATATTTACCTTCGCCAGTCTTTTCCTTTTCACATATCTATAGAAGCTTTTACAATCTGTTTTTATATTTTTCAATAGTTTGTGCTCATACACCATTTTCCCTTTCTTTATCAATTTCCTGGTCCCCCTTTGCTGATTTCTAAAAAGATCCCAATCCTCAGACTGACCGCTTTTTCTGGCAAATTTAAAAGCTTCCTCTTTTGACTTAATACTAGCTTTAATTTCTTTTGTTAGCCATGGTTGGATCACTTTTCCTTTTGGGTTTTTATGCCCTGGAGGAATATTTGTTTGTTGCAAATTATGCTTTATTTCCTTGAATGTTAGACATTGTATTTCCACCTTCATACTTTTTAGTGTAGTCTCCCAATCTACCATGGCCAACCTGTCCCTCATACCAATGTTGTTCCCTCTGTTTAGAATGAAGGCCTTAGTTTCAGGTTGGACTACATCACTCTCAAGCTTAATATAAAATTCAATCATATTATGTTCACTTGTCACTAAAGGCCCTTTACCACAAGATTATTGATTAGCCCTTTCTCATTACACATTACCAATTCCAGAATAGCCTGTTCCTTGGTTAGTTCCACCACATACTGATCCAGGAAACCATAATGCATGCATAAAGTACACGCCTTAAATCGCCTCCCACAGGGATTCAGTTTGCTGTTTTGTACTATGAACAACACTTACCTTTGCATAGTGTGCCGATCCAGACAGGGATCTAGTGTTCAGTTTAATGAGTGCGAATTGTAGCTGACGGAATCAACGCAGCTCGACACGTGGATTATAGCGGGAGTGTCTGAAAGGGATCCGTGGAATTGGGGAGCGGGGCTGGTGGAGTGACATCGGGCAAACTGTGATTCCACTCCGAAAAGCAAAGTCTGAAAAGGCCTGAATACCGCCCACACTGACAGTATTAGAGGAAATCAGCGAGAGCGGCGCAGAGAGCAACGAAATATCCCATTCAACGGCTGGAAACTGGGCAGAAACGGCAGCTGTGGAATCAGCACCGGGCTGAATGGAAGGGGATACAGAAATTGCACGGGGCATGTTCGTACTTCTGATGGATCAGTAATGGCGAGTGACCGCCGCCAGGTGGTTAATATACACGGTGCATGCCATCAGGTCTTTTTATATTTATTTATTCATTGCCGGGATTTGGGCGTCACTGGCAAGGCTAGCATTTGTTGACAAAACTTACTTGCCATTGCTCATCTTATAGATGGTACACACTGCAGCCATGCCGCGCCGGGAGTGGATGGAGTGAATGAGTAATATGGTGGATGGGCATTAAACCCTCTGACAAGGGTGGTGCTGTTGTTGTTTGGCGGACCGACCTCTACCGTGCGGAGGCTGAACGCCAAGACTCCGACAACTCCTCCTATCTCCGCCTGGACCACGACACCACCACCGAACATCAGGCCACCGTTTCCAAGACTGTCACTGACCTCATCTCCTGTGGAGATCTTCCCCCCAAGGCCGCCAACCTCATAGTTCCCCAACCCCGTACAGCCCGCTTCTACCTCCTTCCCAAGATCCACAAACAGGACTGCCCTGGTAGACCCTTCTTTTCAGCTTGTTCTTGCCCCACGGTACTTATCTCTTCCTATCTCGACTCTTTTTATCTCCTCTTGTCCAGTCTCTTCCAACCTACTTCCGCGACTCTTCCGACGCCCTCCGCCACTTATACAGTTTTCAGTTTCCTGGCCCCAACCGCCTCCTTTTCACCATGGACTTACAATCCCTCTACACAACCATCCCCCACCACGATGGCCTGAGGGCGCTCCGCTTCTTCCTTGAAAAGAGGCCCAACCAGTCCCCATCCATCAGCACCCTATTCCGCCTGTCTGAACTTGTTCTCACATTGAACAACTTCTCCTTTGACTCCACCCACTTCCTCCAAATCAAAGGTGTTGCTATGGGAACCCGCATGGGTCCTAGCTATGCCTGACACTTCGTGGGATATGTGGAACAATCTTTGTTCCAGTCCTACTCAGGTACCCTCCCTCACCTCTTTTTCCAGTACATTGATGACTGTATCGGTGCCGTTTCCTGCTGTACTAGATAAATTCATTCACTTTGCTTCCAATTTGCACCCTTTCCTCACCTTCACATGGTCCATCTCCGACTCTTCCCTTCCCTTCCTCGACTTCTCCGTTTCCATCGCTGGGGATAGGTTATTGACAATCATTCACTACAAACCCACTGACTGCCACAGCTACCTGGACTACACTTCCTCCCACCCCGCCTCCTGTAAGGACTCTATTCCATTCTCCAAGTTTCTCCGTCTCCTACGCATCTGCTCTGAAGATGCCACCTTCCATACCAGTGCTTCTGACATGTCTTCCATTTTCATCAACCGAGGATTCCCCTCTACTGTGGTTGACACGGCCCTCGACCGTGTTCTATCTCCCGCACTTCTGCCCTCACCAATGCCCCTCCCTCCCGGAACCACGACAGATTACCCCCTGTCCTCGCCTTTCACCGCACCAGCCTTCACATTCACCGGATCATCCTCTTCCATTTCCACCACCTCCAGCGTGATCCCACCACCAAACACATCTTCCCCTCACCTCCCCTTTCAGCATTCCATAGGGACCGCTCCCTCCATGACACCCTTGTCCGCTCCGCTCTCACCGCCAACACCCCTTCCCCTTCGCCCGGCACCTTGCCGTGCAAGCGCAGGAGGTGCAACACATGCCCTTACACCTCCCCCTTCCCACTGTCCAGGGCCCCAAAAACCCCTTCCAGATGAAACAGCGATTTAATTGTACTTCTCGCAGTTTAGTATACTGTATTCGCCGCTCACGATGTGGTCTCCTCTACATTGGGGAGACCAAACGCAGATTGGGTGACCGCTTTGCGCAACACCTCCGTTCAGTCCGTAAGGGAGACCCCGAGCTTCCGGTCGCCTGTCATTTTAATTCACCGCTCCACTCCCACTCAGACCTCAGCGTCCTGCATTGTTGCATTGAAGCTCAGCATAAGCTCGAGGAACAGCACCTCATCTTTCGATTAGGCACTCTACAGCCTTCCGGACTCAACAGAGAGTTGAACAATTTCATATCATAACCTCGGCACATCACATATATATATATATTTTTTATCCACACTTTTTGCCTGTGTCTTTTTTTCTTCTTCCCCTCATGGCAGCTGTCTTTCATTCTGCCAGCACAATTTACACTTCATCTGGAGCCATCCTTTGTTTCTTAACCTGTTCCATTACCGTCTTCATTTTTTTTGAATATCTCTTAATGTCTCTTAATCTCTTCCGCCTTCCATCCTATCACAGAACTTCCCTTTTGTTCTGTCATCCCCTCCCCCCTTTCCCAGCCTCTTCACTTGCTTGAAAATCTGTTCCAATTCCTGCTTTTTTTCCAGTTCTGACGAAAGGTCATCGACCTGAAACGTTAACTCAGTTTCTCTCTTCCCAGATGCTGCCTGACCTGCTGAGTTTCTCCATCATTTTCTGTTTTTATTTCAGATTTCCAGCATCTGCATTATTTTCTTTTTGTATATGGTGGATGGGCTTCCGATCAAACATTTTAGCAGGTCTGCAATATAAGTAATTGCGAATGAGCGCCCACTGGTAGTTTAATGTGCGCGATGCCTGTTACCGGTTCCGCAGTATAAGTGACGGCTAGTATGCGCCCCCTGGTGGTATAATGTGTACGGTGCGTGTCAGCAATTCTTTAGTGATTGACTTGTACTTCTTTCAATTTAGTATCCAGTATTCGCTGATAAGGATGTGGTCCCCTGTACATTGGGGGACCAAACGCTGTTTGGGTAATCGGTTTGCGGAACACCTCGGTTCCGTTCACAATCGTGACCCTGAATTTCCGGTCGCCTCTCATTTTATTTCGCTCAGACACTCCCACACTGCTCTCTCTGCCCTTGGACAGCTACATTGTTCTAATGAAGCGCAGCGGAAGCTCGAGGAACAGCACCTCATCTTTCGATTAGGCTCTATAGAGCCTTCCAGACTCAATGTTGAGTTCAACAATTTCTGATCAAATAACACTGCCCCAATGTTTTAGACACCAGCTGTTTGCAATGATTCTGCTATTGCCATTTACTCCTCCTCTAGACACTTTTGTTATATCTTCCCATTTCCCTGGCTCTGTACTTGCTAAAAACATGTTACATCTCTATCTTTTTCCCATTGTGAACAAAGGTCTTCGACCTGAAACGTTAAATGTCGTTCCCTCGCGACTTTCCAGAATTTTCAGTTTTCATTTCAGATTTCCAAAACCCGAAAAATTTTGTTTTCGTATTTACAGAAGTGTCAGAAATGGCAAGTGTGCGCCCCTGGAGGTTGCATGTGCACGGTGCATGTTAGCAGGTCTGCAGTTTAGTAATGCGAGTTTGCACCAGCTGCTGCTCTAATGTACGCGGTGCAGTTACCAGGTCTGCAGTGTAGATTCTTAGCCCCGACACTTGCTTAAAAATCTGTTCCATTTCCTGCTTTTTCCAGTTCTGACGAAAGGTCATCGACCTGAAACGTTAACTCTGTTTCTCTCTTCATAGATGCTGCCTGACCAGCTGAGTATCTCCAGCGTTTTCTGTTTTTATTTCGTATCTCCAGCATTTTCTGTTTTTACTGCAGTTTTATTTGCTCGAGTTTGCGCCATCTGCTGGTCAAATTTGCGCTGTGCAGTTAACAGGTCGGCAGTGTATGTAATGGTGGTGTGCGCCCCCTGCTGGTCTAATGTATACCGTGCCTGTTAGCAGGTCTGCAGTATAAGTAACGGCGAGTTTGCGCACCCTGCTGGTGCATGTTAGCCGGTCTGCATTTTTAGTGAGGATGCTTGTGCGCCCACTGGACGTTTAATGCAGAAGGGGCGATGCATTCAACCGTTAAAGTGCTTGTTCGATATTTAGTTATTTATTTTATAAAATGATTATGAAGAAATTATGTTCCTGAGACTGAAATAATTCAACTCAGGGGGAAAAATTATCAATTCTTCCAGCCGATAATTCATTCTACGGTTCGAAGGAATGCCTAACGGGGTTACCGAGTGATGGTGAAAACGTTATTCACTTTTCTTCCTTTGAACCAAAGTGTGGTGAAGTTTTATCTTTTCTCAATTGATAGACTGTATTTTAAGGTTTTCTGTTAAAATGTTCAGTGTTTATGACACCAGAGCTCTGTGTGAGGATCCGTTGAGTGTAACAGGGTCAGCGCTGAATGCAGGAAGTTTTCTGACAGTCTCTCTCTCTCTCTTTCTCTGATGATTGGGGTGCTGTGGGCAGGGCATTGTTGATTGACAGCTGAAGGCTGTTTGTGGTTCATTAAATGCAGAAAGTTCCTTCCAAACGTGTTTATGATCGCCAGATGTAAACGACTGCTTTGTCTCAGATCACATTAAGTTAATCAATCCCGGATCGATCCGTGTCTGTTGAAAGGGATTTGTTGTCAGTCCAGGATCATTCTGTACCTGTTTGAAGGGGTTTACTGTCGGTCCCGCTAGTTCTGTGGCTGTTAAAAGGGCTGTATCAGTCCTGGATCAATCAGCCTCTGCTTAAAATGGGTTTGCTGTCAGTCCCCGATCATTCAGTCCCGGAAAATAAGAACAGAAGGATTATGAGTAGGAATAGGTAATACGGCCCTTCGAACCTGCTCAGCCGTTAAATTAGATCATGGCTGAACTGATACATCAAATTCATTCCCCCCGTCCATCCTCATAGCCCTTGCTTCTCCTATTGCCCAACAATCTTTCGATCTCAGTCTTGAATATACTGGTCGACTGAGCATCCCCAATTCTCTGGGGTAGTGAATTCCAATGATATACAACCCTCTGAGTGAAGAAATGTCTCCTGATGTCAGTCCTTAATGGCCGAACCATTCACCTGGGTCGAAGTCCTGTAGTTCTACACTCTCCAGCCAGGGCATGCAGCCGCTCACCATCTACCCTGTCAAGCCCTCTAAGAATTTTATACCTTTCCATGAGATCAGTTCTAATTCTTCTAAACTTCAGAGAATATAGGCCCTTTCTACTCAATCTCTCCTCATATGACAGCCTTCTAATCTCTGGAATGAATCTAGCGAAGTTTCTTTGCACCCCCTCCAAGGCAATTATGTCCTTCCTTTGGTAAGCAAACCAACATTGTGCACAGTACTCCAGGTGTGGTCTCACCAAAGCCCTATATATTTGCAGCAATACTTCCTCACTCTTATACTCCAACCCCCTTGCAATAAAGGCTACCATACCATTTCTGTTCCTTACTTCTAGCTGTTCCTGCATACTAACTTTCTGTGATTTGTGTACAAGGACCCCCAAATCCCTCTGAATAGCAACACTCAATAGTCTCTAATCTTTTTTAAAAATCGACTTTTCCATTCATCTTACCAAAGTGGATAATTTCACGCTTCCCGCATTATACCACGTCTGTCAACTTGTTGCCCAATCACTTAACTGCTTTTTATCCTTTTGTAGCCTCTTTACGTTCGCCTCACACCTTATTTTACCACCGAGCTTTGAATCGTCAGCTAACTTGGATATATTACACTCAGCCCCTTATCTAAGTAATTGATATAAATTGTAAATAGCTGAGGGTCAAGCACTGATCTTTCAGCTCTTCACTCGTTACAACCTGCCATTCCAAAAATGACTGGTTTATTCCTGCCCTCTGCTTTCTGTCCATTAACCAATCCTCAATATATTCTAATATATTACACCCAATCCCATGAGCACTTATCTTGTGTAACAACCTCTTGTTTGGCACCTTACGAATGCCTTCTGAAAATCCAAATATTCTACATCCACTGGTTCCCCCTTATCTAACCTGCTAGTTGCACCTTCAAAAAACTCTTAACAGATTTGATAAACACGATTTCCCATTTCATAAAACCGTGTTGACTCTGCCTAATCATATCCTGATTTTCAAACTGCCTATTTTCTCTGTCCATCCTTTCTTGAAAAGTGGGGTTATATTTCCTGCTTTCCAATGCAGGTGGACCGTTCTAGATTCTGGGGAATTCTGGAAGATCCAAACCATCCTCTGCTAACAGTTGCTTTGTGTGTCAGCTGTGGCTCAGTTGGTAGCACACTCGCATCTAAGTCAGAAAGTTGTGGGTTCATAGTCCCACTCCAGTGACTTGAGGGCAAAAATCTAGGCTGTCCCTCCATTGCAATACTGAGGGAGTGCGGCACTGTCGGAAGTGCCGTCTTTCAAATGAGATGTTAAACTGTTGGCCCGTCTCTTTCTCTCAGTTGGATGTAAAAGATCCCATCCCACTATTTCGAAGAAGGGGAATTATCCCCAGTGTCCTCACCCAACATCACTAAAATAGATGATCTAGTCGTTATCACATGGCAGTTTGTGGAAGCTTGCTGTGCGCAAATTGGCTGTTGCCTTTCCTACATTTCAAGTGACTACACTTCAAAAAGTACTTCATTGGCTGTAAATTGCTATTGCACTATATCTAACGTCACTCCCTTTAAAAACAATTTATGTCGGCCATCAGATCAAGGGGTATGTCTGCTTTTAGTCCCATTAATTTCGCCATTACTTTTTCTTTAATAATATTAATTCCGTTAAGTTCCTCATGCTCATTAGACCATTGGTTCCCCACAATTTCTGGTGTGTTGTTTGAGCCTTCTACTGTGAAGACAGATGCAAAATATTTGTTTAACTTCTCTGCAAATTCTTTTCACCCCATTATAACTTCTGCTGTCTCTGCCTCTGAGGGACCCATGTTTACTTGTGCTAATCTCTTCATTTTTACATACTTTAAAAGCTTACAATTTGTTTATATATTTCTTTCTAGTTGACTCTCATATTCTATTTTATCCTTTTTATCAATCTCTTGATCATCCTTTGCTGAATTTTAAAAATCTCCTAATCCATAGGATTACTATTCTTTTTTGCAACATTGTAAGATTCTTCTTTTAATCTAATACTATCCTTAACTTCACTAGTTAGCCATGGTTGGACAACTTTTCCAGTGGACTGTTTTTATTCCTCTAGGGATATTACATTCGTTGAGAATTATGAATTATTCATTTAAATGTTTGCCATTGTTTTTTTACCATCATATCTGTTAATCCTATTTCTCAATCTGCATTAGTCGCCCCCCCATATCCTTGTAATTGAATTTCTTTACATTTACGACCCGAGTTTCTGACTTAACCTCATCATTTTCAAAATTAATATGACATTTTATCATATTATGATCACTTTTACACAGATGATCCTTTACTATAATATTACACAATACTAAATCTAAAATAGCTTGTTCCCCAGTTGGCTCGAAATATTGTTCTAAACAATTGTCTCGAAGCATTCCATGAACACGTCCTCCAAAATCTTCTGCCAATTTTTTTTGCAGTTTGTATGAAGATTAAAGTTCCCGTGCTTATTGCATTACCCTTGATATATGCTGCACTAATTTCCTGCTGTATACACTGTCCAACACAATGATTACAATCATCGTTCCTATAAACTAGTGTTATCTGCCCTTTATTATTTTTAGTTCCACCCATACTGGTTCTACGTTCTGATTTTCTGGTCTAAGATCTTTTCTCACAACTGCCTTTATCTCATCCTTTTTAATTAGGGCTACCCGCCTCCTTTTCCATTTTGCCTATCGTTTCTAAACGTCAAGCACCCGGGAATATTCTGTTCCCAACCTTGCTCACCCTGAAAACCACGTCTCAGTAATGGCTACTGGATCAAACGTATTTATCTCTATTTGTGCCATTAATGTATCTCTCTTGTTATGACAGTTTCGTGCATTCAGATATAACGCCTTTAATATTAACTGCACTACAACCTGACTTTTCTCTTTGGATTATGTGGTAACACTTTTCAGCTTCCTGTATGACATCACTTCCTGTAATCAGTCCAGGATAAATACTGGACTGATCAGTTAGCTCTGGAAGAGGCATAGGGTAAGACCTCTTTTGTATGCAGCACCGTTTTAAGTTGATTAAAGCTTACATTAAGTTTACCACGCGTAAGGCTCATTCTTACGACAATTTAATCAACTTTTGAAAAACTTCGCACTCAAACTTTTTGGACGAACTCGGAGCTAAGGATCCAGGGAATCACCCATCATGGAAAACATCCTTAAACCATCGCGTCTTGACTTGGACCCAAACACCCCAGCAGCCGGTAAGGTGTGGAAACACTGGTATCGCACGTTTGAGAATTTTCTTGAGTATTGCAAAGCGGATGATAACTCAAAGTTGCGGATACTCATCAACTGTGTCACCCCGAATGTATTTCAGTATGTGGAAGACTGGGACAGTTATGAGGAGGCAATTCAGACGCTTAAGAGACTATATACTAAGACACCGAATGAGGTCTATGCTAGACATCTACTAGCTACAGCCCAACAAGGGCCGGAGGAATCCATTGATAAATTCCTCCAAGAGCTTCGCAGACTTAGTATGGACTGTAACTTTCGGGCAGCCTCAGCTGAGCTATACCGCGAAGAAATGATCCGTGATGCGTTCATCTGCGGGCTTGCCTCCCCATTTATACGCCAGCGTCTACTGGAAAGTAAGACACTTGAGCTGCAGAGAGCTTATGACCTGGCTTGCTCTCTAGATCTAGCAAAACGAAATGCAGACCTTTTTACAGTGCCCAGACCTCGGTCTGCTGCCTTAACTACAGTCAGGCAATTTAAGAGGCCACAGGTGAACTCTATTAGGGAGGACTTTATCCCTGACGATCGATCTGATGACTTCACCGATGAAGAGGATGATGACCCCACTGTGGCAGCCTCTTGGCAATCTAAGAAATGCTTTTTTTGTGGGGATGAGTTTCACCCTCGGAGATTCTGCCCTGCTCGCAATGCGTTTTGCAGTCATTGCAACAAAAAGGGTCATTTTGTAAAGGTTTGCCTATCAAGAGCCTCTACGAGGGCTTATCAAGCTAAGTCCTACCGAACTGCCCCAGTAAGGGCCTATCAGGATGTTCCAACTAAAAACTATCGTGCTTCCTCTCGGTTTTTTTCTCGAAGAAACACACCTAGAATTTCAGCCACTCTTTGTGCAACGACACCAATTACAGCTGCTTGTCCTCAGAATCTATTCCATGCAGCTACAAAAGCATCAATTAAGGGACATACTTTAGATGCCTTAATTGACTCAGGTAGCACTGATAGTTTCATTAGGGAACAGACTGTTGCACAGTTAAAGCTACATGTTTTTCCATCGGACCAGGCAGTTGCGATGGCTCAGTCATCACTTAATACCAGAATTTCTGGCTTCTGTGTAGTTGAAATAATGCTTAAAGGTCACAGGTATCCCTCCACCCGGCTTTCGGTGCTCAAGGACTTATGTAGTGATCTTATCTTAGGGCTGGATTTTCAAAAGCAGCATAAGAAGCTTACCATTGAGTTCGGCGGATCCAAACCTGAACTCACTATTTCTAATATACGACCTCGATTACCGTTCTGTGCCTTGTCAGCAGCTTCACTGGATGAACCCTCACTGTTTGCCAGTATCCCTCCTCGATGCAAACCGATTATAACAAAGTCACGCCGTTTCAGTCAGGAAGACCAGTCTTTTATTGCGGCTGAGATTTCTCGGCTTTTAGCAGAGGATATCATCGAGCCTTGTTCGTCGCCATGGCGCGCCCAGGTCGTTATTGTTAAGAACCCTCTACAACCTCACAAGAAACGGCTGTGCATTGACTATTCACAGACCATCAATCAGTATACGGACTTGGACGCATACCCATTGCCGCGCATCGATGATATGGTTAATAAATTGGCTGAGTACACGGTGTTCTCGACTTATGATCTGAAAAGCGCCTATCATCAGGTACCCTTGAAGGTCTCAGACAAGCAGTATACAGCCTTTGAAGCCAATGGGCGGCTGTATCAATTTCGTCGCCTCCCCTTTGGGGTCACTAATGGAGTGGCTGTCTTCCAGCGAGCAATGGATGACCTGGTCAAACAGGAAGACTTGAAGGATACGTTTCCTTATCTGGACAATATTACTGTCGCAGGTCGCAATCAGCAGGAACATGACGCCAATCTCCAACGATTTTGGGATGCACTCCAGCACCGTAATTTGACATTGAATGCGGCTAAATCCATTGAGTCACAACCAACTATCAACATCCTTGGCTATTGTGTGGGCAATGGCATCATTAAACCTGACCCTGAAAGGCTTCGCCCACTCCAAGAACTCCCGCCACCTAAGAATCCGGCCTCCTTGCGCCGGGCCCTCGGCCTGTTTGCATACTATGCGAAATGGATTCCTAACTTCTCGGACCGAATCCAACCTCTACTGAAGGCCAGCACATTCCCACTAGACACAACGGCTGTTGCAGCCTTTAACCTCCTGAAAAAGCAGTTGGAGAAAGCGGCTCTTCACTCCATTGATGAGAGTCTTCCTTTCGTGGTTGAGTGTGATGCCTCGGAGGTGGCAATCTCAGCCACTCTGAATCAGGAAGGTCGTCCGGTGGCATTTTTGTCCAGGACTTTTCAAGGGGCTGAGCTACATTATCCTCCAGTCGAGAAAGAAGCTACAGCCATCATAGAGGCAGTACGGAAGTGGAGTCATCTCCTGGCTCGCCAGCACTTTACCTTAATCACGGACCAGCGATCGGTCGCCTTCATGCTCGATAATCGAAAACGGACCAAAATTAAAAATAATAAAATCCAGCTTTGGCGGCTGGAATTGGCCTCTTTTGGTTACACCATCCACTATCGACCTGGCAAGGAGAATGTGGCTCCGGATACCCTCACACGAGCATTCTGCTCCGCCATGGCACCCTCTACGCTCGTAGACATCCATGATGGGTTGTGTCATCCAGGCGTTACTCGCATGCTGCACTTCGTGCGGTCCCGAAATCTCCCATTCTCTACCGGGGATGTAAAGAAGATGTGCTCGGACTGCAGAGTCTGTGCGGAATTGAAACCTCGGTTTTTCCGCCCCTCGGGTGGTATACTCATACATGCGACCCAGCCAATGCAAAGGCTTAGCATCGATTTTAAGGGGCCGTTGCCCTCTTCGACTCGCAACACTTATCTATTAACAATGGTTGATGAGTATTCTCGTTTTCCGTTTGCCTTTCCCTGCCCCAATATGCTGACAACCACGGTTATCAGCTGCCTTGAACAGGTATTTGCTTTCTGTGGCATGGCATCCTATGTTCATTCAGATCGGGGCCCTTCTTTTATGTCGGGAGAACTCAAGGCCTATCTCTCGGAACGGGGTATTGCTGCCAGCAAAACGACGCCTTATCATCCGGTTGGGAATGGGCAAGTCGAGCGTTTTAACGCTATCATCTGGAATGCGGTACGTCTGGCTTTGAGATCTCGGGGCCTACCCAACCAGCAATGGGAAGCAGTACTTCCAGACGCATTACACTCCACACGGTCCCTCCTTTCGACCGCCACAAATACGACGCCTCATGAACGGTTCTTCCGATTTCAGCGTCGCTCATCCTATGGGACATCTCTCCCGTCGTGGCTGACTACACCGGGACCAGTGCTACTCCGAAGATATGTCCGGGCGTCTAAGAATGACCCCCTGGTAGATGAGGTTGAGCTCACTGACGTCAACCCTACCTACGCCTATATTCGGTATCCTGACGGTCGGGAATCTACCGTGTCATTGCGGGATCTGGCTCCCTGCCCGCCGAAACATAGAGGGACACCAGGGGATGATATTGTACCAGGCACATCTCTGGGCTTGCCAGGTGCCTCTCATCATGATCGGGATCTAACGCCGGCTGGTACCTCACTCCAGCGTGCCGACCTGGGGCAGACTGACTATGAGCCCGTCGGGGCTCGCACGCGCAGCCACGATCAACCCTGTACCGTACGCTCAGAAACGGATCTGCCACAGCCCTGCCCGACACCCATTCGGGTACCAGTACACGGTCAGGATCGTTCTGACCCCTCACAGAGCGGGCTGGAGCACTCGGACTCTGGTCCATGGCCCGCAGCGGGTAAACGGGCTAGGGGCCCTCTACCGCTACGAGAACCCAAACGGGTGCGGCTCTCCCTCATCCAACGGCTACGAAATGGAGGGAGCATTCCGGCCTCCTAATCTTTTGGGGGGGGAGAATGTGGTAACACTTTTCAGCTTCCTGTATGACATCACTTCCTGTAATCAGTCCAGGATAAATACTGGACTGATCAGTTAGCTCTGGAAGAGGCATAGGGTAAGACCTCTTTTGTATGCAGCACCGTTTTAAGTTGATTAAAGCTTACATTAAGTTTACCACGCGTAAGGCTCATTCTTACGACAGATTATAAATTTTCCCTTACCTGAATCCACCCTCCCCCTTATTCGGGATTGTTCTCCTTGGAGCAGCGAAGGTTAAGAGGTGTTAAAATCATAATGGTTTTGATAGAGTAAATGAGGACACAGATTTAAGATGATTGGTAAAAGAACCAGAGTCGACATGCGGGAATATATGTTTAAGCAGCGAGGGGTTATGATGTGGAATGCGCGGAGGAAGCAGATTCAATAGTAACTTTCATAACACAATTGGACAAAGACTTGAAGGGAAAATGTATATGACTATGTGTAAAGAGCAGGGGAGTAGTACTAACTAGATAGCTCCACCAAAGAGGAGTCACAGGCACTCTCCCTCTCTGTCTCTCTCTCATTCTCACTCTCTCTGTAGTTCTCTCTTTCACTCTTTCTGTCTCTGTCTCCCTCTTTCTCTCTTTCTCTCTCTCTCTCACTTTCTCTCTTTCTCTCTCTCTGTCTCTCTCTTTCTCCCTGTATTTCTTTCTATCTCACTTGCTCTCTCAGTTTCTCTCTCTATCTCTCTCTGTATCTCTCTCTCTATCTCTCTCTCAAACTCTCTCTCTCTCAATCAAACAAGGCTTGGGGACCCCGAATGTCTGCAGCGGGTGAACTGCAGTTCAATAAACTAAAGTCGTGCAGCAACCAGCATACAACCATTCCTTGTCAGGACATGTCATCCCACCCTACTCGGGACTAAACTTGCAGAGCTACCGGGAGTGCGGTGGGAAACAGCCGGCAGCTGGATCTCCGGTCACTGAGATATACCTCCCCGGAAAATCAGAGTCTAAATGAGGTAAAGGCTTGTGCTCCAGAACTAGCCGCGCCTTTGGCCAAGCTGTTCCAGTACAGCTACAAAACCGGCATCTATCCCACAACGTGGAAAACTGCCCAGGTATGTCCTGTCCACAAAAAGCAGGACAAATCCAACCCGGCCAATTAACGCCCCATCAATCAACTCTCACACGTCAGCAAAGTGATGGAATGTGTCATTGGCAGTGCTATCAAGCGGCACTTACTCACCAAAAACCTGCTCACTGAAGCCCAGTTTAAAATCCGACAAGAACACTCGGCTCCCAACCTCATTACAAACGTTAGTCCAAACATGGTAAAAGGAACTGAATTCCAGAGACGAGGTGAGAGTCACTGCCCTTGACATCAAGGCAGCATTTGACCGAGTGTGGCATCAAGGAGCACAATAAAACTGAAGTCAATGGGAATCGGGGGGAAAACACTCCACTGGTTGGAGTCATACCTAGCACAAAGGAAGATGGTTGTGGTGATTGAAGGTCAATCATCACAGCCCCAGGACGTCACTGCAGGAGTTCCTCAGTGCAGTGTCGTGGGACGTACCTTCTTCAGCTGCTTCATCAATGACCTTCCCTCCAACATAAGGTCAGAAATGGGGATGTTCGCTGATGACAGCACAGTGTTGAGCACCATTCACATTTCCTCAGATAATGAAGCAGTCCATGCCCGCTTGCAACAAGACCTGAACGGCGTTCAGACTTCGGCTGATAAGTGGCAGGTAACATTCGCGCCACAGAACTGCCTGGCAATGACTAACTCCAACAAGCGGGAGTCAAACCACCTCCCCTTGACATTCAACGGTATTACCATCGCCGAAACCCCCACCATCAAGATCCTTGGGCTCACCATTGACCAGAAAATTAACTGGACGAGCCACATAAATACTGTGGCAACAAGGGCAGGTCAGAGGCTGGGTATTCTGCGGCGAGTGTCTCACCACTTGACCCCCCAAAACCTTTCCACCATCTACAAGTCACAAGTAAGGAGTGTGATGGAATACACCACACTTGCCTGGATGAGTGCAGCTCCAAAAACACACAAGAAGCTCTACACCATCGAGGACAAAGCAGCCCGCTTGATTGGCATGCCATCCACCACCTTAAATATTCACTCCCTCCACCGCCGGCGCACCGTGGCTGCAGTGTGTACCATCTACAAGATGCAATGCAGCAACTCACCGAGGCTTCTTCGGCAGCACCTCCCAAACCTGCGAACTCTTCCACTTAGAATGACAAGGGCAGCAGGAGTATGGGAACACGACCACCTCCATGTTCCCCTCCAAGTCACACACCATCCTGACTTAGAAGTACATCGCCGATCCTTCATCGTTGCTGGGTCAAAATCCGGGAACTTCCTGCCTAACTGCACTGTGAGATTATCATCTTCACACGGACTGCAACGTTTCAAGAAGGCGCTCGCCACCACCTTCTCAAAGGCATTTGGGGATGGGGAATAAATGCAGGCATTGCCAGCGACGCCCACATCCCAGAAACGAATTAAAAGTAAGAAGATCATGAAGGATGAAACCAGAACTGAGAGGGTATAAATAACAGGAAAGAAATAATAGGCTGGCGTTCTTTTGTATGGAAAAGTGGAGGCTGAGGGATGATCGGATAAAGATCTTAAAATTATGAAGGGATTTGATATTTCAAAACAATCAGCAGATCCGTATACAGCAGGGTTCAAATCACCACACCTACATCCGACTGGACTTCAAGACCAACGCCGCAACCATTCAGATACCGCAGCTAAAAATATATCTCTTTTACAAAAGATGCAGATACAGAATGATCCGGGACTGACAGCACATCCCTTTTAAACAGACACAGAATGACCCGGGACTGACAGCACATCCCTTTTAAACAGACACATAATAATCCGGAACTGAGAGCACATCCCTTTTTAACAGACACAGAATGACCCGGGACTGACAGCACATCCCTTTTAAACAGACACAGAATGATCCGTGACTGACAGCACATCCCTTTTAAACAGACACAGAATGATCCGGGACTGACAGCATATCCCTTTTAAACAGACACAGAATGATCCGGGACTAACAGCACAACCCTTTTGAACAGACACGGAATGATCAAGGACTGACAGCACATCCCTTTTAAACAGACACGGAATGATCATGGACTGACAGCGCATCCCTTTTAAACAGACACAGAATGATCCGGGAATGACTGAATTCCACTTTTAAACAGACACAGAATGATCCGGGACTGACAGCACATCCCTTTTTAACAGACATAGAATGATCCGGGACTGACAGCACATCCCTTGTAAAAAGACACAGAATAATTCACTTTTTACTGTGACAAGTAAGTCGTTTGCATCTTTCAATCCAAAAAAACTTTTAGCTGGGATCTTGCTGCATTTAATGAATCACAAACAGCCTTCAGTTGTCAATCAAGAGACAGACATTCCAACATGCGCTGTGCACATTAACCCACTCGCATTACTAACACTGCAGACCTGCTAACATGCAGGTTGCGCATTCAACCTTCAGGTGGGGCACATTCGCCATCACTTTTAAAGTATAATTATATAATTGGCGATTTTTGTTAAACAATGTTATTATATTCCCCTAAGACCCTGGTCTAGCAAAAATCTATCGATCTCAGATATACATTTATTAATTGATCTAAAGTCAACTGCCTCTTGTGGGAGTGAGTTTCACACTTCGACATCCCTTCGTATGAAGAAATGTTTCCTAATTTCTCTCCTGACCGACCTGGCTCCGATTTTAAGGTTATGTCCTCTTGTCCTGTGTGCAGTTCTGGTAGCCACACTATAGGAAGGATGAGATTGCATTCGAGAGGGTGCAGAGGAGATTCACCAGGATGTTACGTGGGCTGGAGCGTTTCAGCAATGAAGTGAGACTGGACAGGCTGGGGTTGTTTTTCTTAGAGCAGAGAAGGCTGAGGGGGGACCTGATTGAGGTGTACACAATTATGTGGGGCATAGATAGGGTAGATAGAAAGGGACTTTTCCCCTTAGTAGAGGAGTCAATAACCAGGGGGCATAGATTCAAGATAAGGGGCAGGAGGTTTAATGGGGATTTGAGGAAAATCTTTTTCACCCAGAGGGTGGTTGGAATCTGGAACTCACTGCCTGAAAGGGTGGTAGTGGCAGGAACCCTCACAACATTCAAGAAGCATTTAGATGAGAACTTGAAACGTCATAGCATACAAGGCTACTGACCAAGTGCTGGAAATGGTATTCAAATAGACAGGGCTTGATGGCCGGCGTGGACACGATGGACCGAACGGCCTCTTTCTGTGCTGTATAACTCTATGACTCCTAGACTCCACTACCAGCGGAAAACGTTTCTCTATATCTACTAAAGCAATTCCTTTCAAAATCCGAAAATTCTGAATTTGTCCTCACGGTAGACTGGAAAGACAGGTCCATGGGATCCAAGAGAAACTGCCAAGTAGGATCCAAAATTGGTTCATTGGCAGGAAGCAAAGGGTAATGATCGGTGGGTGTTTTTGTGATTGGCAGACTGTTCCACAGGGGCTCAGCAGGGCTCAGTACAAGCCCCCTTGCTTCATGTGGTGATTTAGACTTCAGAGTAGGCGGCATGATTAAGACGTTTGCAGATATTATCAAAAATTACCATGTGGTTGATAGGGAGGAACAAATTTGTAGACTGCAGCATGATATCAAAGAACTGGTCAGGTGGGCAGAAAAGTGGCAAATGGAAGTCAATCCGTAGAAGTGTGAGGTAATGCATTTGGAGAGGGCGAACAGGCAAAGGAGTACTCAATAAATGGTAAGATATTGAGAAGTGAAGAAGAACAGAGGGACATTGGAGTGTATGTCAACTGATCCATGAAGGTAGCAGTACAGGTGGATAAGGTGGTTAAGAATGCAATAGCAAAATACTGCGGATGCTGGAACCTGAAATAAAAACGGAAAATGCTGATAATATTCAGCAGGTCATTATTTCAGATTACCTGATGAATATTACCAGATTTCTGTTTTTATTATTGGTTAACAAGTCCGAGGGGATACTTTCCTTTATTAGCCAGGGCATAGAATACAAGAACAGGGAGGTTAGTCTTGAACTGTATAAAACACGAGTTGGGCCACAGCTAGAGTACTGCGGACAGCTTTGGTCACCACATTACAGGAAGGATGTGATTGCACCAGAGAGAGTACAGGGGAGGTTTACGAGGATGTTGCCAGGAATGGAGAATTTTAGCTATGAGGAAAGATTGGATAGTGTGGTGTTGTTTTCTTTGGAACAGAGGAGGCTGAGGGGAGACATAATTTTGTCGTACAAAATTATGAGGGGACAAGATAGATTGGATAGGAAGGACCTATTTTCCTTCACAGAGATGCCAATGATCAGTGTGCGTAGATTTAAAGTAGCTGGTTAAAGGATTAGAGAAGAGTAGAACCTTTTTCACACAAAAGAGTGGTGGGGGTCTAAAACTCAATACCCATCACATTTGAAGACAGTAGTTCGATATGGATTTGAAGTGCTGCAACCTACACGGTTACGGACCTAGAGTTGGAAAGTGGGATAAGGCAAAACAGCTCTTTTTCGTCCGGCAAAGACACGATTGGCCTAATGGCCTTCTTTTGTGCCGTAAATTTCTGTAATTCCAGTATTTTATGAACTCACCTCTTCCCCTTCAATATTCCAGGGAATACAAGCCTAGTTTACGTAATCTCTCCTCATAGTCTAACTCTTGGAGCCCTGGTAACACACTGGTGAATCTACACTGCATTCCCTCCAAGGTCAATATATCCTTTCTAACGTGCAGTTCGCAGAACTGTACACACTGGTCTAACCAGGCCTCTGTATAGCTGTCACAAAACTTCCTTCCATTTATATTGTGCAGGGCAATTGTCTGATATTTTGCACCAGTCATTCCACTGTTGAAGCAGGGCTGCTGTGCAGCTGCGATGGCCGAGTGGTTAAGGCGTTGAAATCCAATGGGGTTTCCCCGCGCAGGTTCGACCTCTGCTCGCAGCGATTCTGCTGCAAAATCTATTTTATTTCATCGGCTCCCTACAGAGATCACTGGACCCAAAACTGCTCAGAATTCCCTCGATTGCAAAGTATTACACTGATTAATGCAAAGCTGTTGCTCCAATGGGAAGCACTCATAATTTATCGGCATCAATTAGATATTGTGGATTTGTTGGAAAACATAGCAACATAGAAACATAGAAGACAGGAGCAGGATTAGGCCATTCGGCACCTCGAGCCTGTTCCGCCATTTAATGAGATCATTTCTGACCATCCAAATTCAGTACCCTGTCCCTACTTTCTCCACATATCCTTTTATCCCTTTAGCCTTAAGAAATATATCTAACTTCTTCTTGAATATATTTAATGAATTGGCCTCAACTGCCTGCTGTGGTGGAGAATTCCACAGGTTCACCACTCTCTGGGTGAAGAAATTCCTCCTCATCTCAGTCCTAAATTGCTTATCTCTTATCCTTAGACTGTGATCTCTGGTTCTGGACACCCACGCCATCGGGAACATCCTTACTGCATCTAATCGGTCTAGTCCTGTTAGAATTTTATAATTTCAATGAGATACCCTCTCATTCTTCAAAACTCTGGCGAATATAAACCTAATCGACCCAATCTCTCTTCATAAGTCATTCCTGCCAAGCCAGGTATCAGTCTGGTGAATCTTCGCTGCACTCCCTCCATGGCAAGAACATGCTTACTCAGATAAGGCGATCAAAACTGCACACAATACTCAAGGTGTGGTCTCACCAAGCCCCTGTACAACTGCAGCAAGACATCGTTGCTCCTGTACTCGAATCCTCTCGCTTTGAAGGCCAAAATACCATTTGCCTTCTTAACCGCCTGCTGCACCTGCATGCTTACCTTCAGCGACTGGTGCTCAAGGACACGCAGGTCTCGTTGCACTTCCCCTTTTCCCAATCAATTGCCATTCAGATAATAATCTGACTTCCTGTTTTTGACAACAAAGTGGATAACCTCGCATTTGTCCACATTATACTGCATCTGCCATGCATCTGCCCAATCACCCAAACTGTGCAAATCATACTGGAGTTTCACTGCCTCGTCCTCACAGCACACACGCCCACCCAGCTTTGTGTCGTCTGCAAATTGGAGATAGTATATCTAGTTCCCTCTTCTAGATCATTAATATATATTGTGAATAGCTGGGGTACAAGCACCGATCCCTGCGGTACCCGACCAATCACAGCCTGCCACTCGGAAAAAGACCCGTTCATTCCAACTCTTTGCTTCCTGTCTGCCATACAGTTCTCTATCCAAGTCAGTACCTTAACCCCAATCCCATGTGCTTTAACTTTGCACGCCAATCTCTTAGGCGGGACCTTATCGAAAGCCTTCTGACAGTCCAAATACACCACATCCACTGGTTCTCCCTTATCTATTCTACCAGTTAAATCCTCAAAAAATGTCAGTAGATTAGTCAAGCATGATTTACCTTTTGTAAATCCATGTTGACTTTGTCCGATTCTGTCACTGTTTTCCAAGTGCTCTGCTATTACATCTTTTATAATGGACTCTAGCATTTTTCCCACTACCGATGTCATGCTTGCCGATCTAAAATTCCCCGTTTTCTTTTTACCACCCTTTTTAAATAGTGGGGTTAAATTAGCTACTCTCCAATTCTTGGGAACTGTTCCAGAGTCTATAGAATTTTGGAAGTTGACCAGCAATGCATTTACTTTTTCCAGGGCCACTTCCTTAACTACCCTAGGATGTAGATTATCAGGCCCTCGGGAATTATCTGCCTTCAATCCCGTCAATTTCCCTCACACCATTTCCCTACAAATACTGATTTCATTCAATTCCTCCCTCTCATTAGACCCTATGTTCCCCGACAACTCTGGGAGGTTATTTGTGTCCTCCTTTTTGAAGACAGAACCAAAGTATGTATTTAATTGTTTTGCCATTTCTTTGTCCCCATTATAAATTCCCCTGATTCTGACTGCAAGGGACCTACGCTTGACTTCACTAATCTTTTTCTCTTCACCTATCTATAGAAGCTTTTACAGTCCGTTTTTATGTTCCCTGAAACCTTACTCTCATATTCTATTTTCCCCCTCTTAATTAATCCCTTTGTCCTCCTTTGCTGAATCCTAAACTGCTCCCAATCCTCAGATTTGCTGCTTTTTCTGGCCTATTTGTATGTCCTCTCCTTGGATCTTATGCTATCCCTGATTTCCCTTGTTAGCCACGGTTGAGTCACCTTTTTTGTTTTATTTTTATGCCAAACAGGGATGAACAAATTCTGTAGTACATCCCTGCGATCCTTAAATGTTTGCCGTGGCAATCCACCGTCAACCCTTTAAGTAACGCTCCCCAATGCATCCTAGCCAAGTCGCGCCTCATACCATCGTAGTTTCCTTTATTCAAATTCAGGACCCAAGTCTCTGAGTCAACTGCTACACTCTCCATCTTAATGAAGAATCCTATCATATCAGGTTCGCTACTCCACAAGGGGCCTCGCACAACAAGATTGCTAATTAATCCTTTCTCATGACATAATACCCAGTCTAAGATGGCCTGATCTCCAGTTGGTTCCTCGACATATTGGTCCAGGAAACCATCCCTTATACACTCTCGGAATTCCTCCTCCACAGTATTGTTACTGATGGAGTACATTAGGACTTAAAGTTAAAGAATGTAATACAAAAGATAAATGTAAAAAACAAAATGGTTAATCGAACACAGTTCGATGGAAAATGTCTGTGGTTAACATGTGTACGTACAAGGGGATAACCAGACAGAAATACCAGATAACGCTAACCACATTTAGATGTTTATAGTTTCGGTTAATAAGCAAAAAAATCCTGTGTTCTAATTATTCGTTGTTGCTGATGGAACGTGATTGGATGATGTAATGTATAAAATAAGTTTTGATACCACTGTAAAGACGAGAAGAGTTCCTATGAATTCTTCTCCAAGAAGGCTCTTTTAAATAAACTTTGATCTTCTGCTTTAAGACAGACTCGAGTGAATTCATTTTTCACCAACATTACTAAGTTGGTTAGCCCAAACTATATGTAGATTGAAGTCACCCATGATAACTACTGTGCCCTTATTGCACGCGTCTCTAATTCCCCATTTAATGCCATCCCAAACCTCAGCATTACTGTTTGGGGTCTGTATACAACTCCCATTAACGTTTTCTGCCCCTTGGTATTTCTGAGCTCTACCCATACAGATTCCACATCATCAGAGCTAATATCCTTCCTTACCGTTGTGTTAAGCTCCTCTTTAACCAGCAATGCTACTCCACCTCATATTCCTTTTTGCCTGTCCTTCCTAAATATTGAATACCCCAGGATGTTGAATTCCCAGTCTTGGTCATCCTGCAGCCATGTCTCCGTAATCCCAATTATATCATATCCGTTTACATCCATTTCTGCAGCTAATTCATCCACCTTATTATGAATGCTACTTGCATTAAGACAAAGAGCCTTCAGGCTTGTTTTTTTAACACGCTTAGTCCTTTTAGAATTATTATTTACTGTGACCCTGTTCGATTTACACCCTTGATTTCTCTGCCTTCCACTTTTGCTTTTCTCCTTCCTGTCTTTTGCTTATATCCTTGCTTCCCTTTCCTCTGTCTCCCTGCACAGGTTCCCAACCCGCTGCCATTTTAGTTTAAACACTCTCCAAGAGCATTAGCAAACTCTTCCCCTAGGACATCGGTCCCAGTCCTTCCCAGGTGCAAACCGTCCAGTTTGTATTGGTCCCACCTCCCCCAGAACCGGTTCCAATGTCCCAGGAATTTGAATCCCTCCCCCTTGCAACATTCCTCTAGCCACGTAGTCATCTGAAATATCCTTCTATTTCTACTCTGACTAGCACGTGGCACTGGTAGCAATCCTGAGATTACTACCATTGAGGTCCTATTTTTTAATTTACCTCCTAACTCCCTATATTCAGCTTTTAGGACCTCATCCCGTTTTTTTACCTATATCGTTGGTACCTAGATGCACCACGACAACTGGCTGTTCACCCTTCCCCTCCAGAATGCCGTGCGGCCGCTCCGAGATATCCTTGACCCTTGCACAAGGGAGGCAAAATACAATCCTGGTGTCTCGTTTGCAGTCGCCGAAACGCCTATCTATTCCCCTTACAATAGAAGCCCCTATCATTATAGCTCTCCCTCTCTTTCTCCTCCCGTCCTGTGCAGCAGAATCACCCATGGTGCCAGGAAGTTGCCTGCTGCTGCCTTCCGCCGATAAGCCATCTCCCCCAACAATATCCAAAGCGGTATATCTGTTTGAGAGGGGTTTGGCCACAGGGGAACCCTGCAATACCTGCCTGCGCCTACTACTCAGCCTGGCGATAACCCATCCCTTCCTGCCTGTGCAGCCTTTACCTGCGGTGTGACCAACTCCCTAATCGTGCTATCCACGATGTCCTCAGCATCGCGAATGCTCCGGTATATATCCATTCGCAGGTCCAGCGCCGCAATGCGGTCTGACAGTAGCTGCAGCTGAATATACTACCCGCACACATGGTCGTCAGGGACACAGAAAGTGTCCCTGATTTCCAACCTAGTGCAGGAGGAGCATGCCACGTGGCCGAGCTGTGGAAAAAATATTTGCAAAGATCAGTGAGAAATATATACATAGAAAAGAAAACATTTAATCCATTTAATGAAGAGATCTGCAATTTTTTTAAGCAAATGAGTGGAAACGTAACTTGGTTTTATAAAGCTGAACAAGAATTGAAAAGTGTGTAAAACGACCACGGCTGGTCTCGAACCTGCAATCTTCTGATAACATCAGGATTTAACAGAGAATCAGACGGCTCGTCCATTAGGCCACGCGAATGCAAGACAAGTGATTCTAAGAATGAGTGATTCAACACCATGACTGTATTCATTTCAGTAATAACAGAAAATGCTGGAAACACTAAGCAGGTCAGGCAGCATCGAGGAGAGAGAAGCAGTGTCATTTTTCGGGTCGAACCCTTCGTCAGAACTGGAAAAGCTGGGTAGATAGAATAAGCAGGAGTGGAAGGAGGGGTGGAAAGAACAAAGGGAAGCTCTATGATAGGATGGAAGGCAGGAGAAATTGACTAACAAAAGAGATGATGGTGCAAGTCAAAAGGAGAGGTAATGGGACAAGTTAACAAACAATAGATGGCTCTAGATGAGGTGGGAATGATGATGGCAGCGATATTAACAGCTACCATGTGAGGAAACATGAGAAAAATTAAAAAATATAAAGAAATACAGGGGCCAATTTCTGCCTGAAATTGTTCAACTCGATGTTAAGTCCAGAAGGCTGTAAAGTGCCGAATAGAAAGATGTGGTGCTGCTCCTCGAGCGTACGTTGAGCTTCATTGGAACAGTGTAACAGGCCGAAGAAGGAGAGATCAAATTGGGAGGAGAGCGGAGATTATCGTGACAGACGAACGGAAGCTCGGGGTCACGCTTGCGCACTGAACGGAGGTTTAGAAAGGGAATACACATTAAATGGTAGGACACTGAGTTGTTTAGCGGAAAGAAAGTACCTTGGAGTCCATGTCCACAGATCCCTGAAGGTAGCAAGCCAGGTAGATAAGGTGGTGAAGAAGACATACGGAATGCTTGCCTTTATTAGCCGTGGCACAGAATAAAAGAGCAGTGGGGTTATGCTTCGAATGTATAAAACAGATGTTAGGCCTCAGCTGGAGTACTGCGTGCAGTTCTAATCACCACATTACATGAAAGATGTGATTGCACTAGAGATCGTACAGAGTAGATTTACAAGGATGTTGCCGGGAGCAGAGAATCTTACTTATGAGGAAAGACTGGAAAGGCTGGGTCTGTTTTCCTTGGAAATGAGAAGGCTGGGGGGAGAACTTATTGAGGTGTATAAAATTATGATGGGCCTAGATAAAGTGGATAGAAAGGAGCTATTTCCCTGAGCAGATGGGTCAAAAATCAGGGGGCGCAGATTTGAAGTAATTGGTGGAAGGTTGAGAGGGGAAATTTCTGCACAAAGGATTGTGAGGGTCTGAAACTCACTGCTGAAAGGGTAGTAGATGCAGGAACCCGAACCACATTTAAAAAGTACTTGGACGTGCACTTGGGATGCTCTAACCTGCTGGGCTACGGACCAAGAGCTGGAAAGTGGGATTAGGCTGGATAGCTCTTTGTTGACTGGCGCGGACACGATGGGCCGAAATGGAATCCTTCCATGCTGTAACTTTCTATGATTCTGTGATTCTAGGTGTTCCGCAAAACAGTCACCCAATCTGCGTTGGTCTGAAATGTAGAGGCGACCGCATCGTGAGCAGCGAATACAGTGTACTAAATTGTAAGAAGTACAAGTAAATCGCAGATTCACCTGGAAGAAGTGTTTTGGACCTCGGACGGTGGGAAGCGAGGAGGTAAAAGGGCAGGTGTTGCCTTTCCTGTGCTTGCATGAGAAGGTGCCGGGCGAAGGGGAAGGGGTTTTGGGGGTGATAGAGGAGTGGAGGGAGCGGTGCATTCGGAATGCTGAAAGGGTGGGGGAGAGGAAGATGTGTTTGATGGTGGGATCATGCTGGAGGTGGTGGAAATGGCGAAGGATGATCCGTTGCATGTGGATGCTGGTGGGGTGAAAGGTGAGGACAAGGGGAACACTGTCATGGCTCTGGGAGGGAGGGGAAGGGGTGAGAGCAGAAGTGCGGGAAATGGAACGGACACGGTCGAGGGCCGTGTTAACCACGATAGAGGGGCATAAAGGAAGACATACTGGAAGCACTAGTGTGGAAAGTGGCAACATTAAAACAGATGCGGCGGAGACGGAGAAACTGGGAGAATGGAATACAGTCCTTACAGGAAGCGGGGTGGGAGGAAGTGTAGTCCAGGTAGCTGTGGGAGTCAGTGGGTTGATAGTGTCAGTCTTCTCGCTCAGGTTAACATCCGAAGCATCGAAGCTTTGACCACGCTCGATCAGCTTCGCTGGACAGGTTATATTGTCCGCTTGCCCAATACGAGACTCCCAAATCAAGCGCTCCGACACGGCAAGAGAGCCCCAGGTGGGCAGAGGAAAGCTTCAAGGACACCCTCAAAGCATCCTTGAAAAAGTGCAACATCCCCACCGACAACTTGAAATAACTGGGCCAAAACCGCACAAAGTGGAGGAGAAGCATCCGGGAAGGCGCCGAACAGCTCGAGTCTCTTTGCCGGGAGCAAGGAGCGCACGTCACCCATAACACCCCACTCACCCATCCTTTCAATCACCGTCTGCCCGACCTGTGACAGAGAATGTAGGTCAGGCAATGGACTCATCAGTCACCTGAGAACTCATTTTTAATGTAGAGCAAATAATCATCGGTCCCGAGGGACTCCCTAAGAAGAAGAGTGGATGTTGCTCGATAGCCTATTCCCAGAATTGGAGAAAGAGAATTCGAGGAAGGGACGGGAAGAGTCGGAGATGGATGATGTGAAGTTGAGGGAAGGGTGGAAATTGGAACCAAAGTGAAAGAAATTATCTAGTTCAGGGCGAGAGCAGGAAACGGCACCAATACAGTCATCAATGTACTGGAAAAAGAGGTGAGGGAGGGGACCTGAGTAGGACTGGAACAAAGTCTGTTCCACATATCCCATGAAAAGGCAGGCATAGATAGGGCCCATGCGTGTACCCCTAGCAAGCCCTTTAATTCGAAGGAATTAAGTGGTGTCAAAGAAGAAGTTCAACGTGAGGACAAGTTCAGCTAAGTGGAGGAGGGTGGTGGTGGATGGGGATTGGCTGGGCCTCTGTTCAAGGAAGCAGTGGAGCAGCTTAAGTCCGTCCTGGTGGGAGATGGAGGTGTAGAGGGATTGTACGTTCATAATGAAAAGGAGATGTTTGGGGCCGGGAAACTGGTAAGAGTTGAAGTGGCAGAGGGAGTCGGATGTGTCACGAATGCTCGAACCAACTGAGCTAACTTGTTGAGTTAAATTGATGGTTGATTTCTGTTTTTTGTCAGCTCAGTCACTTTTTCTGAGAAGACTCTAAAACAAAGACTTGTATTTATATCGAGTCTTTCATAGAAGCATAGAATAGCTCTTCTTCTTGGGCAGTGCCTCGGAACCGAGGTTGACTTGCTTCCACATTAAAAATGAGTTCTCAGGTGACTGATGAGTGCAATGCGGGACCGACAGTCTCTGTCACAGGTGGGGCAGACGGTGTTTGAAGGAGCGGCTTGGTGGGGTCCTTGGGGTGACGTGCGCTCCTTGCGCTGCTTGCGCTTGGCTTCCACTAGCTCCCGGCGAAGAGACTCGAGGTGTTCAGAATGGTTACAACACAGAAGGAGGCCATGCGGCCCGTCGAGCCGGTGCTGGCTCCCTGCAAGAGCAATTCAGCTAGTCCCACTCCCCAGCCCTTTCCCTGTAGCCCTGCAATTGTTTTTCCTTCAGGCACTTGACAATTCCCTTTTGAAAGCCACTATTGAATCAGCCTCCACCACCCTTTCAGGCAGTGCATTCCAGATCCTAACCACAACATTTCTATTTCTTGCAACAAACGGGGAGATTGCAGTAAAACAAAAGCAAAGTGCAGCAGATGCTGGATCTGGAACTGTTCATTAAATGTTGGAAACACTCCGGAGGTCCGGGATCATCTGTGGACAGAGAAACACTGGGTTAACATTTCAGATCCATGAGCTCTCGGCAGAACAGAGATGTTGCAGCTTTGCAACAAAATATTGCAGGTCGCGTGTGTGTTTCCTTCCAAACTTTTTAAGCTGCACAAAAATAATAACAATAAGAAACTACCCTCCACACCAAAAAATATAAATGGCCCGTACAAGGCAGAAAGCAGGAAACTATAGACCAGTGAGCCTAACATGTGTCGTTGGGAAAATGCTGGAGTCCTTCATTAAGGAAGCAGTAGCAGGGCATTTGGAAAATCATAATTCAGTCAAGCAGAGTCAGCATGGTTTTTTGAAAGGGAAATCATGCTGAACAACTTTGCTGGAGTTATTTGAGGATGTAACGAGAAGGGTGGACAATGGTGTGCCAGTGGATGTGGTGTATTTGGATTGTCAGAAGGCATTCGATAAGGTGCCACATAAAAGGTTACTTCATAAGATAAGAGCTCACGGAGTTGGGGGTAATATATTTGCATGGATAGAGAATTGGCTAACTAACAGAAAGCAGAGAGTCGGGATAAATGGGTCATTTTCCGGTTGGCAAACCGTAACTAGTGGGGTGCCACAAGGATCAGTGCTGGGGCCTCAACTATTTACAAGATACATTGATGACTTGGATGAAGGTACCGAGTGTAATGTAATCAAGTTTGCAGATGGGTGGGAAAGCAAGTTGTGCAGAGGACTCAAATAATCTGCAAGGGATATAGACAGGCTATGTGAGTAGACAAACATTTGGCAGATGTAGAATAATGTGGGAAAGTGCGAGGTTATCCACTTCGGCAGGAAAAATAAAAAAGCAAATTATTATGTAAATGGAGAGAGATTACAAAATGCTACAGTTCAGAGGGAACTGGGGGTCCTTTTGCATGAAACACAAAAAAAGTTATCAGGCAGGTACAGCAATTAATCAAAAAGACAAATGGAATTTTGGCCTTTATTGCAAGGGTGTTGGAGATAAAAAGCAAAGAAGTCTTGCTAAAACTGAACAGTGTATTGGTGAACCCACAACTTGAGTACTGCGTACAAGTTTGGTCTCCTTATTTAAGGAAGGATATGCCTGCATTGGAGGCAGTCCAGTGACGATTCAATCGGTTGATTCCTGAGATGAGGATGATGACTTATGAAGAAAGGTTGAGCAGGTTGGGCCTATACTCATTGGAATTTAGAAGAATGAGAGGTGATCTTATTGAAATATATAAGATACTAAGAGGGCTCGACAAGGTAGATGCAGAGAGCATGTTTCCCCTCGTGGGGAAATCTAGAATTCGGGGGCACAGTTTCAGAATAAAGGGTCGCCCTTTTAGAACTGAGATGAGGAGGACTTTCTTCTCTCAGAGGTTCGTAAATCTGTGGAATTCTCTGCCGCAGAGAGCCTTGGATGCTGGGTTATTAAATACATTTAGCCTTGTTTGATTGAGAGAGAGAGAGAGAGAGAGAGAGAGAGAAAGAGAGACAGAGACAGAGTCAGAGCGAGAGAAAGAGAGAGAGAGAGTGAGAGTGAGAGAGAGACAGAGAGATAGTGCTGTGACGGCTCTTTGCTGGATCTATCCAGTTAGTACTAATACCCTGCTCTTTCCACATAGCCATGTACATTTTCTCTTCAAGTCTTTGTCCAATTATGTTATGAAAGTTACTATTGAATCTGCTTCCTCCGTGCATTCCACATCATAACAACTCGCTGCTTAAAAACATATTCCCGCATGTCGCCTCTGGTTCTTTTACCAATCATCTTAAATCTGTATCCTCTGTTTAACAAACCTTATGTCACTGGTAACAATTTCTCCTCAGTTACTCTATAGAAACCTTCATGATTTTGAACACCTCTTAACCTTCGCTGTTCCAAGGAGAACAATCCCTAATAAGGGGGAGGGTGGATTCAGGTAAGGGAAAATTTATAATCCAAAGAGAAAGGTCAGGTTGTAGAGCCCATGATGCGGTGATGCCGGTGTTGGACTGGGCTGGACAAAAGTGAGAAGTCGCACAACACCAGGTTATAGTTCAACAGTTTTGTTTGAAATCACAAGCTTTCGGAGCTGCTGCACCTTCGTCAGGTGCAGTGAAGAAATACAAATCGGCACATCATATATATACAGAGAACAATGCCTGTGCAGAGTACAATGTCAGACGACTACAGTTAATCTTTCTGACTGCCTTTTATCACACCTCGGCAGAGAGAAAATCAGGTCAGTCAGGAAGACATTATATCAAAGACATAGCAAAATACAACTAAGACAATGAGGTGGGGTCCCAGGGGCTCTAATGTGTCAGATGCTGCAGTCTGTATGGAAAACCAAAACTTTAAACTTTTTACTATGTCTTTGATATAATGTCTTCCTGACTGACCTGATAGTCTCTCTACCGAGGTGTGAAAAAAGGCAGTCAGAAAGAGTAACTGTATTCGTCTGACATTGTACTCTACACAGGCATTGTTCTCTGCATATATATAATGTGCCGATTTCTATTTCTTCACCTCACCTGACGAAGGAGCAGCAGCTCCGAAAGCTTGTGATTTCAAATAAAACTGTTGGACTATAACCTGGTGTTGTGCGACTTCTCACAGGTTTTAGAGCAGTTAATATTAAAGGTGTTATATCTGAATGCACGAAACCTTCATAACAAGAGGGATACATTAATGGCACAAATAGAGATAAATACGTTTGATCCAGTAGCCATTACTGAGACGTGGTTTCAGGGTGACAAAGGTTGTGATCAAAATATTCCCGGGTGCTTGACGTTTAGAAAAGATAGGCAAAATGGAAAAGGAGGCGGGTAGCCCTAATTAAAAAGGATGAGATAAGGCCAGTTGTGTGAAAAGATCTTAGACCAGAAAATCAGAATGTACTACCAGTATGGGTGGAGCTAAGGCATAACAAAGGGCAGATAACACTAGCTTAAAGGAACGCTAATTGTAATCGTTGTGTTGGACAGTGTATTCATCAGGAAATTAGTGTCGCAAATATCAAGCGTAATGCAATAAACAAGGGGTTTTCCATCTTCATTAAGAGAAAACATTATTGATGAAGCAGCTGAAGATGGTTGGGCCTAGGACACTGCCCTGAGGTACTCCTGCAGCGATGTCCTGGGGCTGTGATGATTAACCTTCAAACACCACAACCATCTTCCTTTCTGCTAGGTATGATTCCAGCCAGTGGAGCGATTTACCCCCGATTCCCATTGACTTCAGTTTTACTAGGGCTACTTGGTGCCACACTCGGTCAAATGCTGCCTTGATGTCAAGGGGATTCTCTCTCACCTCATCTCTGGAATTCAGCTCCTTTGTCCATGTTTGGACCAAGGCTGTTATGGGGTCGGGAGCCGAGTGGTCTTTGCGGAACCCAAACTGGGCATCTGCGAGCAGGTTATTGGTGAGTAAGTGCCGCTTGATAGCACTTTAGATGACACTTTCCATCACTTTGCTGATGATTGAGAGTGGACTAATAGGGTGGTAAAATGGCCGGTTTGGATTTGTCCTGTTTTGTGTGGACAGGACACACCTGGGCAATTTTCCACATTGTCGGATAGATGACAATGTTGTAGCTGTACTGGAACAGCTCGGCTAGAGGTGCTGCTAGTTCTGGAGCACAAGTCTTCAGCACGATAGCCGGGATTTTGTCGGGGCTCATAGCCTTTGCTGTATGCAGTGCGCTCAGTCGTTTCTTGATATCACGTGGAGTAATCGAATTGGCTGAAGACTGGCTTCTCTGATGATGGGGAACGCAGGCGTAGGCCGATATGAATCATCCACTCGGCACTTCTGGCTAAAGATAGTTGCAGACGCTTCAGCCTTGTCTTTTGCACTCACGTGCTGGGCTCACCATCATTGAGGATGGGGATATTCATGAGCCACCTCCTCTAGTTCGTTGTTTAATGTTCCACCACCATTCACGACTGGACGTGGCAGGACTGGAGATATTTGATCTGATCCCTTGATTGTGGGATCGCTTAGCCCTGTCTATAGCATGCTGCTTCCGCTTCTGAGCATGCATGTAGTCCTGTGTTGCAGCTTCCCCAGGTTAGCACCTCATTTTTAGGTACGCCTGGTGCTGCTCCTGGCATGCTCTTCCAAACTCTCAACTTTCCTGCATGGGTGCAGCTCCAACAACACGCAAGAAACTCGACTCCATCCAGGACAATGCAGCCCGATTGACTGGCACCCCATCCACCACCTTAAACCTTCACTCCCTCCACCACCGGTGTATCATGGCTGCAGTGTGTACCATTTACAAGATGCACTGCAGCAACTCGCCAAGGCTTCTTCAGCAGCATCTTCCAAACCCGTGACCTCTTCCACCTAGAAGGATGAGGGCAGCAGGAGCGTGGAAACACCCCCATCTCCAAGTTCCCCTCCAAGTGACACAACATCCTGACCTAGAAGTATATAGCCGATCCCTCATCGTCAAAATCCTGGACCTCCCTCCCTAACAGCACTGTGGGAGTACCTTCAGCACACGGACTGGAGCGTTTCAAGAAGATGGCTCACCTCCACTTTCTCAAGGGCAATAAATGCTGGAATTGCCATCGACGACCACATCCCATATGCGAATAAAAAAAAACACTCCTGATTGAACCAGGTTTGGTCCCCTGGCTTGATGTTAATGGTGGAGTGAGGGATATGCCGGGCCAAGAGTTTACAGATTGTTTGGAATACAATTCTGCTGCTGCTGATGGACCACAGCACATCATGATTGCCCAGGTTACAGCTGCTAGATCTGTTCTGAATCTATCCCATTTAGCACGGTTTTAGTGCCACACAACACGATGGAGGGTGTGCTCAGTGTGAAGACGTCTCCACAATAACTGTGCGGTGGTCATTGCTACGGATAGTATTATGGGCAGATGCATCTGCGACAGGTAGATTGGTGTGGACGAGGTCAAGTAGGTTTTTCCTCGTGTTGGTTCTCTCACCACCATAGCTGCAGGCCCAGACTGGCAGCTATGTCCTTCAGGACTCGGCCAGATTGGTCAGTAGTGGTGCTACCGAGACACTCTTGGTGATGGACATTGAAGTCCGACACCCAGAGTAAATGCTGTGCCCTTGCTACTCTCAGTGCTTCTTCCAAGTGGATGTTCAACATGGAGCAGTATTGATTCATCAGCTGAGGGAGGGCGGTAGGTGGTAATGAGCAGGAGGTTTCCTTGCCCATGCTTGACCTGAAGCCTTGAAAATTCATGGGGACCGCAGTCAATGTTGCGGACTCCCAGGGCCTCTCCTGCCCGAATGTACACCACTGTGCCGCCAACACCGATGGGTCTGTCCTGCTGGTGGGACGGGACATACCCAGCGATGGTGATGGAGGAGGTTGGGACATTGGCTGAAAGCTGAAAGGTATGATTCTGTGAGTATGACTATGTCAGGATGATGCTTGACTATTCTGTGGGACAACTCTAACAATTTTGGCACAAGTCGCCAGATGCTGGTGAGGAGGACTTTGCAGGGTCAACTGGGCTGGGTGTGACGAGGTCGATGCCGGCTGGTTCGTCCGGTTTTATTCTTATTGTTGTCGTAGCGGTTTTTTACAACTGAGTGGCTTGCTAGGCCTTTTCAAAGGGCAATTAAGAGTGAACCACATTGCTGTGGAGACCAGCGGTTGGTCCCCCAATGAAGAGGAGACTGCATTCTGAGTTTCGAATACAGGATACTAAATTTTAGAAAGTACATGTTAATCACTAAGGAACTGCTCACACGCACCGTTCACATTATACCACGAGGGCCCGCATACAAGCCGTCAATTGCACTACCGAACGGCTAACAGGCACCGTGTGCTTTAAACCACCAGGGTGCGCTTATTCGCAATTACTTATACAGCAGACCTTCTAACCTCCGAGGTAGGACAGTAAGCTGTGAGGATAACATAAAGAGTCTGCAAAGGAATATAGATAGACTAATGAGTGGGCAGGTAAGGTGGCAGCTGGAGTAATGTAGGGACATGAGAGTTTATTCACTTTGGTAGGAAGAATAAATAAACAGAATATTTTTATATGGTGACGAACTTTAAAATTTTGGTGTTCAGAGAGATTTGGGTGTCCTCGTGAAAGGAGCACGAAAAGCTAGCATGCAGGTACAGCAAGCAATAAGGAAGGCAAATGGCATGTTGGCCTTTATTGCAAGCGGGTTGCATTATAAGAGTAAGGACGTCTTGCCACAAGTGTACAGGGCCTTGGTGAGACCATAGCGGAAATATTGTGCACAGTTTTGATCTCCATATCTGAGGAATGATATACTTGTCTTGGAGGCAGTGCAACTAAGGTTCACTAGATTGGTTCCTGGGATGAGAGGGTTGTACTATGAGAGACTGTGTAGAATGGGCCTATACTCTCTGGAGTTTAGAAGAATGAAAGTTGATCTCATTGAAACATACAAGATTCTGAAGGGGATTGACAGTTTAGATGCTGAGAGGTTCTTTCCCCTGGCTGGAGTGTACAGAATTAGGCGGCATAGCCTCAGGATAAGGGGAAGGCCATTTAAGACTGAGATTAGGAGGAATTTCATCACTCTGAGAGTTTGAATCTTTGGAATTCTCTGCCCCAGAGCCCTGTGGCTGCTGAGTCATTTAGTATATTCAAGGCTGAAATAGATAGATTTTTGGACTCTCGGCGAATCAAGGGATATGGAGATCGGATGGGAAAGTGGAGTTGAGGTCGATGTAAAGCCATGATCTTATTGAAAGGCGCGAAGGGCCGTATATCCTACTCCTGTTCTTATTTCTTATGTTCTTACAATCTGCTACATTTCTAACATTTTTACATTTTGAAGAAAGGTCATCGACCTGAAACGTTAAAGTTTTTTCTCGCGCCACAGGTGTTGCCTGACCTGCTGAGTATTTCCAGCATTTTCTGTTTTTATTTCAGATTTCCAGCATTCACAATATTTTGCTTTCGTATTTAAAAAAATATCAGAAATTGTGAGTGTGTGTCCCTGGAGGTTGCAAGTGCACGGTGCATGTTCGCAGGTCAGCAGTATTATTAACGGCAAGAGTGCGCCGCCTGCTGGTCCAATGCGCACGGAGCACGTAAGCCAGTCTGCAGTGTAAGTAACGCAAGAGTACGCCTCCTGCTGGTCTAAGTTGCACGCTGCATGTTAGCAGGTCTGCATTATCGGTAATGGCGATTGTGCGCCCCCTGCTGGTCTAATGCGCACGGTGCACGTCAGCAGGTCTTCAGTGTAAGTAACGTCAAGAGTGCGCCTCCTGCTGGTCTAATGCTCACGGTGCACGATAGCCGGTCTGCAGTATAAGTGACGGCGAATGGGCGCCCCCTGCTTGTCTAAGGTGCACAGTGCATGTTAACCGGTCTGCAGCATAAATCATGGCGTGTTTGCGCCCCCTGCTGGTTTAATATGCACGGTGCACGTTAGCCGCTCTGCGGTAGAAGTCAGAATGCAAGAGCGCCCTTTGTTTGTTTAATGCAGAAAGTGCGATGCCTTCAACCGTTAACGTGCTTGTGTTCGATAGTTATTTATTTATTTTTTAATAAAATGTTTATGAAGACATTAAGTTCCTGACACTGAAATAATTCAACTCAGAGGGAAAAAATGAGCAATTCTTACAGTAGATAATTTATTCTATGGGTGGAAGGAATGTCTAAGGGGGTTACCGAGTGATGGTGAAAACCTTCTGCCATACAGCCGAATTGTGATGAACTTTGAGGTTTTTCTCAATTTATAGACTGCATTTTAAGGGGTTCGGTAAAAATACTCAGTGTTTATGACACCAGGGATCTGTGTGAGCAGCTGGTGAGTTTAACAGGGTCGGCACTGAATGCTGGAAGTTCTCTGACAGTCTCTGTCTCTCTGAATGGTGCGGTTGGTGTGGTCGGTGGAGGGTTGATTGACAGCTGCAAACGACTTCTTTGTCTCAGGTCACGTTAAGTGAATCATTCTTTGATCATTCCGTGTCTGCTTTAAAGGGGTTTGCTGTCAGTCACGGTACATTCTGAATCTGTTTGACACGGGTTTGCTCTCATTCTCGATCATTCACTGTCTTCTTAAAATGGTGTGGAGATGCCGGTATTGGACTGGGGTGGACAAATGTGAGAAGTCGCACAACACCAGGTTATAGTCCAACAGCTTTATTTGAAATCACAAGCTTTCGGAGCGCTGCTCCTTCGTCAGGTGACTTCACCTGACGAAGGAGCAGTGCTCCGAAAGCTTGTGATTTCAAATAAAGCTGTTGGACTATAACCTGGTCTTGTGCGACTTCTCATATTCTTAAAATGGGTTAGCTCTCAGTCCCGGATCATCCCGTGCCTGTTGAAAAGTGGTCTGCTGTGAGTCCCGGAGCACAAAAATATAATAAATATAAGCAGGATTAGGCAATACGCTCCATGCAGCCTGCTCTGCAATTCAAAATGATCCTGGCTGAACTTTTACATCAATGCCACTTTTCCGCCCTATCTCCCTGTCCCATGGTTCCCTTACTGCCCTAAAATCTATCGATGTCAGTCTTGAATATACTCATCGACTGAACATCCTCAGCCATCTGGGGTAGAGAATTTTAACGATTCAAAACCCTCTGGGTGAAGAAATTTCTCCTCATCTCAGTCCAAATGGCCGACCCCTTATCCTGAGACTCTGCTCCCTAGTCTCCAATCAGGGCAAACAGCCGCTCAGCATCTACGCTGTCAATCCCTTTAAGAATTATACACGTTTCAATGAGATCACCTCTCATTCTTCAAAACTCCAGTAAAAATATTCCCATTCTACTCAATTTCTCCTCATTTGACAGCCCTCTCATTCCCGGAAATCAATCTGGTGAACATTCATTCCACCCCCTCCAAGGCAAATATATCCTTCCTTCGGTAAGGTTACCAAAAATTGTACATTGTACTCCAGATGTGTTCTCAACAAAGCCCTAAATAATTGCAGCAAGACATCCTTACTCTCGTACTGCAACCACCTTGTTCTAAAGGCTAAAATCCCATTTACGTTCCTAATTGCTTGCTGTACCTGAATGTTAACGTGCTGTGATTCGTGTAGAATGACACTCAAATGCCTCTGAATCCGAACACTCACTACTTTCTCGCCATTAAAAAAAATCTTCTGTATTTCCATTCTTCCGAGCAAAGTGGATAATTTCACACTACCCCACATTATGCTTCATCTGACAACTTCTTGCCCACTCACTTAACCAGTCTATATTCCTTTGCAGCCTATTTGCGTCCTGCTCACAGCATCCTTGCCCACTTAACCTCGTACCATCAGCAAACCTGGATATATTACACTCGGCCCCTCATCTAAGTCATTGATATAGAATGTACATGGCTGAGGGTCAAGCACTGATCTTTCAGCACTCCACTAGTTACAACCAGCCATTCCGAAAATCACCCGTTTATTACTGCTCTCGGCTTTCTGTCCGTTAACCAATCCTCAATCCCCACTACTATATTACCCCCAATCCAATTAGCACTAATCTTGTGTAACAACCTGTTGAGTGGCACCTTATTGAATGCCTTCTGAAAATCCAAATATACTACATCCACTGGTACCCCCTTGTCTACCCTGATAGTTATACCCTCAAAACATTCTGATTGTTTTGTGAAACCCGATTTCTCTTTCATAAAACAGTGTTGGCTCCGCTTAATTATTTCTGATTTTCCAACTGCCCTCCTGCCACGTCCTTAATAATGGATTCCAGCATTTTCCGTACTAATGATGTCAGGCTAACTGGCCTAATGTTCTCTTTTTTATTTATCCCTCCTTTCTTGAGCTGCGGGGTAACATTTTCCACCTTCCAATCCACAGGATCGTTCTAGAATCTAGGGGATTCTGGAAGATCAAAACCAATGAACGCACTGTCTCCGCAGCCACCTGTTTTAAAACCAAAGGATGTAGGCCATCATGTGCCGGGTATTGGTCTGATTTTTGTCCCATTAATTGCTCCAGTACTTTTACTTTACTAATATTAATTACTTTAAGTTCCTCGATATAATTAGACTCTTGGTTCCACATAACTTGACGTATGTTCTTTGTGTCTTCTACTGTGATGACAGATACAAAATATTTGATCAACGTCTCTGCCATTTCCTTATTCCACATTATAATTTCTCCTATCTCTGCCTCTAAGGGACCCATCTTTAATTTCACTAATCTCTTCCTTTTCACACACTTAAAGCTCTTACAATCAGATTTTAAATTTCTTGCTGCTTTACTCTCTATCTATTTACTCCCTCTTTATCAATCACTTGCTCATCTTTTGCTGATTTTCAAAACACTCCCAGTCCTCAGGTTTACCGCTATATTTTGAAACATTGTAAACCTCTTTTGTTAATCTAGTACTATCACTAACTTCTCTATTTAGCCATTCTTCTAGCACTTTTCCAGTGTCGTTTTTATTCCTCAATTGAATGTATATTCGTTGAGAATTCTGAATTGTTGCATTAAATGTTTGCCACTGCTTATATACCGTTATATATTGTAATCTAATTTCACAATATACCTTAGCCAACTCGCCCCATGTAACTCCGTAATTCGCTTTCCTTAAATTTAAGTCCCTAGTTTCTGACTTAACGGCATCATTCTCAAACTTAATATGAAATTCTATCATATTATGACCAATCTTCCCCAGAGGATCCTTTACGATAAAGTTACTATTTAATACTGTCTTATTGTGGTGGAAGCTGATTCAATAGTAACTTTCAAAAGGGAATTAGATAAATACTTGAAGGGAAAATGTACATGGTTATGGGGAAAGAGCAGGGGAGTAGTACTAACTGGATAACTCCACCAAAGAACCGTCAAAGGCACGATAGCGAAATGCCCTCCCTCTGCGCTGTATCACACTGTGATAGTATGATTGAACTTGACATGTTAATTAATCCCATCAATCCCAAATCTCGTGTTTTTGCTGCAACATTTCTCCAGCGAACCCTGACCAAAATGACGACCCTCTCTCTCTGTCTCTCTTTCTCTCTCTCTCTCTCGCGCTCGCTCTCTCTCTCTCTCTCTCTGTCGTTCTCTCTTTCTCTATATATCTCTCTCTGTCTCTCTCGCTCTCTCTCTCTCTCTCTGTCGTTCTCTCTATCTCTCTCTTGCTCCCTCAATCCTTGGAGACCCCGAGTGTCTGCAGGGTGTGAACTGCAATTTAAACAACTAAAGTCCTGCCGCAACCAGCACACAGCACAGGTAAACTTGCCCATTCCTTGTCAGGACATCTCACCCCACCCCATTCGGGACTAAACTTGCAGGGTTACTGGGAGTGCGGTGGGAATCAGAGGGCAGCTGGATCTTCGGTCACTGAAATATACCTCCCTGGAAAATCAGAGTCTAAATCAGAGGCGGAAATATATCGAGGGGCACAGAGTCACAAATCATTGAAAGTAGCAGCGCAGGTTAACAAGACCATAAAATGTGCAAACCAAGCACTGGGGTTCATCTCTCTCAAAGAATGGAATTCAGAAGCAGAGAAGCTATGTCAAATTTATATAGAACCACGGTTAGTGGCACTTGGAATATTGTGCACGTTCTGGTCTCCAATTTACTAAAAAAAATAGATAACTGGAGAAGGTGCAAAGAAGATTGAGAAGGATGATACCAGAACTGAGAGGGTATAATTATCACGAAAGTCTGAACAGGCTGGCGTTCTTTTCTATTGAAACAGGAGGCTGAGGGGTGACGTTTAAAATTCTTTAAAATTATGAAGGGGTTTGATATTTCAAATTAATGAACAGATCCGCTTTGAACAGGGTTCATACCATCACCCCGAAATCGCATTGAACTTCGAGACCAACGCCGTAACCAATCAAATATCGCAGCTGAAAATACATTTCTTTGAAACAAACACAGATAGAGAATGATCATAGAATCATAGAATCATGGAATGGTTACAGAACAGAAGGAGGCCATTTGGCACATCGAGCCCGTGCTGGCTCTCTGTAAGAGCACTTCAGCTAGTCCCACCCCATTCGCCCGTTCCCGTAGCTCTGCAATTTTTATTCATTCAGGTACTTATCCAATTCCCTTTTGAAGGCCGTGATTGAATCTGCCTACACCACCCTTTCCAGTTATTAACCACTCGCTGCGTAAAAACGTTTTTCCACATGTCGCCTTTGGTTTTTCTGCAAATCACATTAAATCTGTGTCCTCTGGTTCTCCAACCTTCTGGCAATGGGAACAGTTTCCCTTTATCGACTCTGACTAGACCGCTGATGATTTTGAAATGGCTCGGGAATGACATGATTCGTACGCACAGCACATCCTTTTCAAACAGACACAGAATGATCCAGGACTGACAGAACATCCCTTTTAAACAGACACAGAATGATCCGGGACTGACAGCACATCCCTTTTAAACAGACACAGAATGATCCGGGACTGACAGCACATCCCTTTTAAATAGACACAGAATGATCCGGGACTGACAGCACATCCCTTTTATACAGTCACAGCATGATCCGGGACTGACAGCACATCCCTTTTAAACAGACACAGAATGATCCGGGACTGACAGCTCATCCCTTTGAAACAGACACAGAATGATCCGGGACTGACAGCACATCCCTTTTAAACAGACACAGAATGATCCGGGACTGACAGCACATCCCTTTTAAACAGACACAGAATGATCCGGGAATGACAGCACATCCCTTTTAAACATACACAGAATGATCCGGGACTGACAGAACATCCCTTTTAAACAGACACAGACTGATCAGGGACTGACACCACATCCCTTTTAAACAGAAACAAAATGATCCGAGAATGACAGCACATCCCTTTTAAACAGACACACAATGATCCGGGACTGATAGAACATACCTTTTAAACAGACACAGAATGATCCAGGACTGACAGCACATCCCTTTTAAACAGACACAGTATATAGAAACATAGAAGATAGGAGCAGGAGTAGGCCATTCGGCTCCTCGAGCCTGTTCCGCCATTTAATGAGATCATGGCTGATCATCCAAATTCAGTACCCTGTCCCTGCTTTCTCACACTATACCATGATCCCCTTAGCCTTAAGAAATATATCTAACTCCTTCTTGAATATATTTAATGAATTGGCCTCAACTGCCTTCTGTGGTAGAGAATTCCACAGGTTCACCACTCTCTGGGTGAAGAAATTCCTCCTCATCTCAGTCTTAACTGGCTTACCCCTTATCCTTAGATTGTGACCTCTGGTTCTGGTCTCCCCTGCAATCGGGAACGTCCTTCCCGCATCTATTCTATCTCGTCCTGTTAGAATTTTGTAAGTTTCAATGAGATCCCCTGTCATTCTTCTAAACTCTAGCGAATATAAGCCTGATCGACCCAATTTCTCTTCATACAGCATTCATGCCATCCCAGCTATCATTCTCGTGAATTTTCGCTGCACTCCCTCCATGGCAAGAACATCCTTTCTCAGATAAGGCGACCAAAACTGCACACAATACTCAAGGTGTGGTCTCACCAAGGCCCTGTACAACTGCAGCAAGACATCCTTGCTCCTGTACTTGAATCCTCTCGCTATGAAGGCCAACATACCATTTGCCTTCTTAACGGCCTGCTGCACCTCTATAGTTACCTTCAGCGACTGGTGCACTGGGACACCCAGGTCTCGTTGCACTTCCCCTTTTCCCAATCTGTTGCCGTTCAGATAATAATCTGTCTTCCTGTTTTGCCACCAAAATGGACAAACTAGCATTTATCCACATTATACTGCATCTGCCATGCATCTGACCAATCACCCAACCTGTCCAAATCATACTGGAGTTTCTTTGCATCCTCCTCACAGCACACACGCCCACCCAGCTTTGTATCGTCTGCAAACTTGGAGATATTACATCTCGGTCCCTCGTCAGGGATCAGGGACTGACAGTTGATCCCTTTTAAACACACACAGAATGATTGACTTTTGTACTGGGACAAGCAAGTCGTTTGCATCTTTCAGTCCAAAAAAGCTCTTGTTTAGGAACTTCCTGAATTCATGAACCACAAACAGCCTTCAGTTGTCTGTAAAGAAACAGTCTTTCTAACATGCACCTTACACATTCACCCACCAGGGCGCACACTCGCCTTTACTTACACTGCAGACCTACTAAAATGCACCGTGCCTATTAACCCACCAGGTGGGGCAGATTTGCCATCATTTTTAAAGTATAATTGTATTAATGGCGATTTTTGTTAAACAAGTCTATTATATTCCCATAATACCCTGGTCTAGCAAAAGGCTATCGATCTCAGATATACAATCATTAAATGATCTGGCAATAACTGCCTTTTGCAGGAGTGAGTTCCACACTTCCACCTCCCATTGTATGAAGAAATGTTTCCTAATTTCTCTCTTGAACGGCCTGGCTCCTATTTTAAGGTTAGGTCCCCTTGTCCTAGACCCCCACCCCACACCTCCCCCCCCCCCCCCCCGCCCACCCCCCCCCCCCCCCCCCCCGGTTCAGCGGAAAACGTTTCTCTCTGTCTACCCTATCAAATTCCTTCAATATCCTCAAAATCAGAATCTGCCCACATGGCAGACTGGTAAGACAGGTAAACGCCCATGGGATCCAAGAGAGAGAGGCAAGTTGGAAGCAAAGGGTAATGGTCGATGGCTGTTTTTGTGACTGGAAGGCGGTTCCAGTGGGATTCGGGAGGGCTCAGTACGAGGTCCCTTGCTTTTTGTGTTATATATCACTGAATTAGAATTCAATGTAGGGGGCATGATTTAGAAGGTTGCAGATGTTATAAAAATTGTCCATGTGGTTGATAGTGAGGAAGAAAGCTGTAGACTGCAGGAAGATATCATTGAACTGATCTAATGGGCAGAAAAGTGGCAAATGGAATTCAATTCGTAGGAGAGAGAGGTAATGCATTTGGAGAGGGCTAACAGGGCAAAGGAATACACAATACATGGTAGGATATTGAGAAGCGTACAAGAACAGAGGGACATTGCAGTGCATGTCCACAGATCCATGAAGGTCGCAGTGCAGGTAGATAAGATGGTTAAGAAAACAAACATCAAAAGACTGCGGATGCTGAAATCTGAAATCAAAGCAAAATATGCTGGAAATATTCAGCAGGTCATTATTTCAGATTGCCTGCAGAATATTTCCAGCATTTTCTGTTTTTATTTCAGATGAGCTGCTGAATAATTCCAGCATTTTCTGTTTTTATTATTTGTTAAGAAGTCCAAGGACATACTTTTCTTCATTAGCCAAGGCATAGAGTACAAGAATAGGGAGGTTATGTTTGAACTGTATAAAATACGAGTTAGGCCACAGTTAGAGTACTGCGGACAGTTTTGGTCACCACACTACAGGAAAGATGTGATTGCACTAGAGTGGGTACAGAGGAGATTTACTAGGATGTTGCAAGGACTGGAAAATTTTAGCTATAAGTAAAGATTTGGTAGGGTGGGTTTGTTTTCTTTGGAGCAGAGGAGGCTGAGGGGAGACATAATTGAGGCGTATAAAATTATGAGGGGCCTAGATACAGTGGATAGGAAGGACCTATTTCCCTTAGCAGAGATGTCAATGTTCAGGGGGCGTAGATTTAAAGTAACTGGTAAAAGGATTAAAGTGGAGTTGAGAAGAACCATTTTCACACAGAGTGGAGCGGGTCTGGAAGTCACAACACATCACATTAATAGAAAGCGCTATAGATATGTACTTGAAGTGCTGTAACCTACAGGGATACGGACCAGAGCTGGAAAGTGTGATTTGGCAAAATAGCTCTTTTTCGTACGGCAAAGACACGATCGGCCGAATGGCCTCCTTCTCTGGCATAAATTTCTGTATTTCTATGATCTCACCCCTTAATTTTCAATATTCCAGGGAATACAAGCCTAGTTTATGTAATCTCGCCTCATAGTCTAACCCTTGGAGCCCTGGTAACATACTGGTGAATCTGCACCGCACTCCCTCCAAGGTCAATATATCCTTTCTGAGGTGCATTGCGCAGAACTGTACACAGTGGCCTAACCATGCCTCTGTGCAGCTGTCACAAAACTTCCTTCCATTTATATTGTGCAGGGCAATTGTCTGATATTTTGCACCGGTCATTCCATTGTTGAAGAGTTGGCATTGGCCAGTTGCGATGGCCGAGTGGTTAAGGCATTAGACTGGAAAACCAACGAGGTTTCCCCACGCAGGTTCGAACCCTGTGCGCAGCGATTCTGCTATATTTCTTTATTTTATTTCATGGACTCACTGTGGAGATCACTGCCCCGAAACTGGCCTGAATTCCCTCAACTGCACTTTATTACACTGATTAACACAAAGCTGTTGTTCCAATTGGAAACACTCATAATTTATCGGCATCAATTAGATATTGTACATTTGTTCGAAACTATTTGCAAAGATCAGTGAGACATTTACACACAAAACAGCACGTAAAAAATCCATTTAATAAAGAGCCCTGCAATGTTTGGAAGGAAATGAGTGGAAACACGGTTTGGCTTTATAAGGTTGAACACGAAGTAAAAAGTGTGTAAAACGACCAGGGCAGGATTCGAACCTGAAAATCGTCTGACAACATCACCTTTCATACCGAAGTCAGACGCCTTATCCATTACGCCACGCGTCCACGCAAATGCACAGTAAACTAATCGGAACAATGAGTGATTAAACACCGTCACTGTATTCATTTCAGTCAGAACAACAGAGAATGCTGGAAACACTCATCAGGTCAGGCAGCATCGAATGAGAGAGAAACAGAGTTAACCCTTCGTCAGAACTGGAAAAGGTTATGGAAGAGAGATTTTTAAGCAGGGGTGGGAGGAGGCGAGGAGAGAACAAAGGGAAGGTCTGTGATAGGAAGGAAGGCAGGAGAGATTGACTGACAAAAGGGATGATGGTGCAAGGCAAAAGGAGAGGTTTGGGACAAGTTAACAAACAAAACGTGTTTCTAGATGAGGTGAGAATGATGATTGCAGAAACATTAACATCTATCATGTGAGGAAACATGAGAACAAATTAAAAAATATAAAGAAATACAGGGGACAACTTATAGTCTGAAATTGTTGAACTCGATGTTAAGTCCAGAAGGCTATAAAGTGCCTATTAGAAAGATGAGGTGCTGTTCCTCGAGCTTACTTAGACCTTCATTGTAACAGTGTAACAAGCCAAGGAAGGAGAGATCAGGGGGAGTGGAACGGAGAATTATAGTGACAGGTGATCAGAAGCTCGGTGTCACGCTTGCGGACTGAACGGAGGTGTTCCACAAAGCGGTCACCCAATCTGCGTTTGGTCTCAGAATGTAGAGGCAGCGAATAAAGTCTACTAAATTGTAAGAAGTACAAGTAAATCGCGGATTAACCTGGAAGGAGTGTTTGGGGCCCTGTACGGTGGAAAGGGAAGGTGCCGGGCGATGGGGAATGGGTGTTGGGGTTGACAGAGGAATGGACCAGGGTGTCGCGGAGAGAGCTGTCCCTTCGAAATGCTGAAAGGGGGGAGGGGAATATGTGTTTGGTGGTGGGATCATGCTGGAGGTGGCGGAAATGGTGCAGGATGATCCGTTGAATGTGGAGGCGGGTGGGGTGAAAGGTGAGGACAAGGGCAGAACCCTATCATGCTTCTGGGAGTGAGGGGAAGGGGTGAGAGCAGTAGTGCGATAAATGGAACGGACACTGTCGAGGGTCGTGTCAACCACGGTAGAGGGGAATTCTCAGTTGAGGAAAACGGAAGACATACTACTATGTAAGGTGGCATCGTCAGAACAGATGCGACGGAGACGGAGAAACTGGGAGAATGGAATAGAGTCCTTACAGCAAGCGGGGTGGGAGGAAGTGTAGTCCAGGTAGCTGTGGGAGTCAGTGGGCTTATAGTGGATGTTGCTCGATAGCCTATCCCCAGAAATGGAGACAGAGAAGTCGAGGAAGGGAAGGGAAGATTCGGAGATGGACAATGTGAAGGTGAGGGAAGGGTGGAAATTGGAAGCAAAGCGAAAGAAATTATCTTGTTTCAGGGCGAGAGCAGGAAACGGCACCAATACAGTCATCGATGTTCCGGAAAAAGAGGTGAGGGAGGGGACCTGAGTAGGACTGGAACAAAGCATGTTCCACATATCCCACGAAAAGGCTGCCATAGCTAGGACCCATGTGGGTACCCATAGCAACACCTTTAATTTGGAGGAAGTGAGAGGAATCAAAGGAGAAGTTGTACAATGTGAGAACAAGTTCAGCCAGGAGGAAGAGGCGATGGTGGATGGGAACTGGTGTGGCCTCTTTTCAAGGAAGAAGTGGAGCGGCTTAAGGCCATCCTGGTGGTGGATGGAGGTGCGGAGGGATTGGATGTCCATTGTGAAAAGGAGACGTTTGTGGCAGGGAATCTGGAAACTGTTAAAATGGCGGACGGTGTCGAAAGAGTCGCGAATGTAGGTGGGAAGGGACTGGAAAAGTCGAGAAAAAATAGAGCCGAGATAGGAAGAAATCAGTTCTGTGAGGCAAGAACAGGCTGCAACAATTGGTCGACCAGGGCAGTCCTGTTTGTGGATATTGGGAATGAGGTAGAAGTGGGCAGTGCGGTGTTGAGGAACTCAGAGATTTGCGGCAATGGAGGGAAGATCTCCAGAGGAGATGAGGTCAGTGACAGTCTTGGAAACGATTGCTTGATGTTCGGTAGTGGGGTCATGGTCCAGGGCGAGGTATGATTAGGTGTCAGAGAGTTGCCGTTCAACCTCCGCACGGTAGAGGACGGTTCGCCAAACAACAACAGCACCACCTTTGTCAGTAGGTTTAAAGACAATGTTAGGGTTGGATCGGAGAGAACGGAGTACTGCAAGTTCAGAGGGAGGTAGGTTGGACTGGGTGAGGGGAGCAGGGAACTGGAGATGACCGATGTCATTTCAGTCCCATTCATTGCACTCCAAACCAACAGAGAGAGTAGACAATGGTAATGAAGTAGATGTCATTTATTTGGATTTTCAGAAGGCCTTCGATAATGTACCGCATAATAGACTGATGAACAAGGTCAGAGAATGCGGAGTCAGGGGACAAGTATCGGAATACATTGCTGGCTGGCTTCAGGACAGAAGGCAGAGAGTTGGAGTAAAGGGTAGTTTATTCAAAGTGTCAGAAGGTGGGCAGTGTTGTTCCACAAGAATCAGAAATGGAGCCACTGCTGTTCACAATTTACATTAACGATTTAGACTTAGGAATCAAAAACACAATTTATAAATTTGCGGCTGACTCCAAATTGCGGGGGGGTGGGGAGAGATAGTCAATACTGAGGAGGACTGCAACACGTTACAGGAGGACATTAATAAACTTGCAGAATGGGCATATAATTTGCAAATGAAGTTCAACACAGATAAATGTGACGTATTACATTATGGTCGGAAGAATAGGGAGGTCACTTATCACTTGGAGGGTGCGAGTCGAGGTGGGGTAGAGGAACAAAGGGACCTCGGAGTACAAATACACAAATCATTAAAAGTTGTTACACAGGTTAGCAAGGCCATAAAAAAGAAAACCAAGCACTAGGGTTTATTTCTAGAGGGATAGAATTGAAAAGTAGGAATGTTATGCTAAACCAGTAACAAACCTTGGTTAGACCAAGGGTACAGAGAAGATTTACAAGGATGATATCAGAAATGCGAAGGTATTCAGATCAGGAAAGGATTACCAGGCTCGGTCTCTTCTCTCTTGAAAAAAGAAGGCTGAGAAGTGACCTAATCGAGATCTTTAAAATTATGAAAACTTTTTACAGAGTGGATACAGAGATAATGTTTCCACTTGTGGGGAAGAGCATAACTAGAGGACATCAATATAAGATAGTCATCAAGAAATACAATCGGGAATTCAGCAGAAACTTCTTTACCCAAAGAGTGATGAGAATGTGGAGCTCGCTACCACAGGGAGTGTTTGAAGCGAGTAGTTTAGATGCATTTATGGGGAGGCTAGATAAGCACATGAGGGAGAAGGGAATAGAGGGTTATGCTGATAGATTTAGATGAGGAAAGATGGGAGGAGGTTCGGGTGGATCATAAACGACGGCATGGACTGGTTGGGCCGAATGGTCTGTTTCTGTGCGGTATGGTAATAATGAGTGATTAAACCCCGGGATTGTATTTATTTCAGTTCTATTCTTTGCACTCCAAACCGTTCATTGATTGAAATACGAGAAGTCCCGATGGATCTGGAATTGTTCATTTAATGTTGGAAACGCTCCGCAGGTCAGAACTCAGTATTTCCAGCTTTGCTTCAAAGTATTGCAGGTCCCGTGTGAGTTTCCATCCAAACATTTTAACAAATAACAAAATTAAGAATCTACCCTCCCTACCAAAAATCGAATGGCCCGTGAAGGGATCGAGCACGCGACCTTGGCGTTATTAATACCACGCTCTAATCAACTGAGCTAACCGGCCTTCACAAGCATACATGAATTGCTAAGTTCAATTTATGTTTGATTTCTGTTTTATGTCAGCTCAATCACTTTTTTCTCAGAAGGCTCTAAATGAAAGACTTGTATTTATACAGCCTTTCATAGAATCATAGAATGGTTACCGCACAGAATGAGGCCATTCGGCCCGTCGAGCCCGTGCCTGTTCTCTATAAGATCACTTCAGCTTATCCCACTCGCCCGCCCTTTCCCTGTAGCACTGCAATGTTTTTCCCTTTTTAAAGCCACTATTGGATCTGCCTCCACCACCCTTTCAATCCAGATCCTAACCACAACATTTGCATTTCTTAATACAAACAGGGCACTACAGTAAAATAAAAAGCAAATTGCAGCAGATGCTGGATCTGGAATTGTTCATTAAATGCTGGAAATACTCGCAGGTCCGGGAACATCTGTGGACAGAGAAACACAGGGTTAACCTTTCAGCTCCATCAGCTCTCGGCAGAACTAACTCGGCAGCTTTGCATCAAAATATTACAGGTCCCGTGTAAGTTTCCTTCCACACTTTTTAAGTTGCTCAAAAATTACAAAAACTAACCTCACAACAAAAATGCCGATGGCCCGTACGCGGATCGAACCTGCGAACTTGGCGTTACTAGCACCACGCTCTAACCAACTGAGCTAACTGGCCTTCAGCTCTTACTTATGTGTCCCAAGCTTATATTGTCGAGACACTATCTGATAATTTCCTGCATTAATCTCTCAGCATACAATCTGCAGTTGTCAATCATACACTAGCCGATCGGCAAATGCTGTACACATGTCACTGTGTGCCACACATGACCACAGCCAACACAAGTGCCAGGCAATGGCCAGCTCCAACAAGCGAAAGTCTAACCACCGCCCCTTGACATTCAACAGCATGACCATCACCGAATCCAACACCACAATCATCAACAACAAAAACTTGCATTTTTATAGCGCCTTTAACGTAGTAAAACGTCCCAAGGCGCTGCACAGGAGTATTTTCAGACATAAAATTTGACACCGATCCACATAAGGAGAAATTCGGGCAGTTGTCCAGAAGCTTGGTGAAAGTGGTAGGTTTTTGGAGCGTCTTAAATGAGGAAAGAGACGCGGACAGGTTTAGACAGGGAATTCCAGACTTTAGGGCAACAGAAAGCACGGCCACCAAAGTTTGAGCGATTATAATCAGGGATGCTCAAGAGGGCAGAATTAGAGGAGCGCAGATATCTCAGGGGGGGTTGTGGGGCTGAAGGAGATTCGGAGGGGCGAGGCCATGGAGGGATTTGAAAACAATGATGAGAATTTTGAAATCGAGGCACTGCTTAAACGGGAGCCAATGTAGGTCTGCGAGCACAGGGGTGATGTGTGAACGGGACTTGGTGCGAGTTAGGACAAGGGCAGCCGAGTTTTGTATCACCTCAAGTTTACTTAGGGTGGAATGTGCGAGGTCAGCCAGGAGTGCGTTGGAATAGTCAAGTCTAGAGGTAACAAAGGCATGGATGAGGGTTTCAGCAGTGGATGAGCTGAGGCAAGGGTGGAGACGGGTGATGTTACGGAGGTGGAAGTAGGCGGTCTTTGTTATGCTGTGGATATGTGGTCGAAAGCTAATTTCAGGGTCAAATATGACACCAAGGTTGCGAACAGTGTGGTTCAGCCTCAGACAGATGATAGTGAGAGGGATGGCGTCAGTGGCTAGGGAACGGAGTTTGTGGTGGGGACCAAAAGCAATGGCCGAATAAAATCGAAAATATCAACATCCTGGGGGTTACCATTGACCAGAACCTTAATTGGAGCAGTCACATGAATAGTGTGGTTACAAGAGCAGGTCAGAGGCTGGGTATACTGCGCCGAGTGTCTTGTCTCCTGACTCCCCAAATCCTTTCCAACTTATACAAGGGACAAGTCAGGAGCTTGGTTGAATAATCTCCACTTGCCTGGATGAGTGCAGCTCCAACAACACTCAACAAGCTCGACAACATCCAGGAAAAAGCAGCCCGCTTGATTGGCACCCCATCCACCACCATAAACATTCACTCCCTCCACCACCAACACACTATGTCTGCAGTGAATACCATCCATAATATGCACTGCAGCAACTCGCCAAGGCTCCTTCGACAGCACCTCCCAAACCCACGCGCTCTACCACAGCCAAGTCTGCTGATGATACAAAGATAGGTGGGAAAGCAAGTTGTGAGGAGGACACAAAGAGTCTTCAAAGAGATATAGATAGATTAAGTGAGTGGGTAAAAAATTGGCAGATGGAGTATAAGGTGGGAAAATGTGAGGTTATCCACTTTGGTAGGAAGAATAGAAAAGCAAAATATTATTAAAATGGAGAGAGGCTACAGAATGCTGCGGTAAAAAGGGATCTGGGTGTCCTCGTACATGAAACACAAAAAGTTAGCATGATGTAATTAAGAAGGCAAATGGAATGTTGGCCTGTATTGTAAGGGGGATGGAGTATAAAAGTAAGGACGTCTTGCTACAACTGTACAGGTGAGACCACACCTAGAGTACTGCGTACATTTTTGTTCTCCTTATTTAAGGAGGGATATACTAGCATTGGAGACAGTTCAGAGAAGGTTCTCTAGGTTGATTACTGGGATGACGGGATTGTCTTATGAGGAAAGGTTGAGAAGATTGGGCCTATACTCATGGAGGTTAGAAGAATGAGAGGTGATCTTATTGAAACATTTAAGATCTGAGGGGGCTTGACAGGGTAGATGCTGAGAGGGTGTTTTCCCTCAGGGGGGAATCTAGAATCAGGTGGCATAGTTGCAGAATAAGTGGTCGCCCATTTACGATGGAGATGAGGAGGAATTTCTTCTCTCAGAGGGTCATGAAATTTTGGAATTTTCTACCCCAGAGAGCTGTGGAGGCTGAATCATTGAATATATTCAAGGCTGAGATAGACAGATTGTTGAACTACAGGAGAGTCAAGGGTTATGGGGGAACAGGCAGAAAAGTGGAGTTGAGGCCAAGATCAGATCAGCCATGATCTTATTAGTAACTTTAGCTGAAGAAGGGGCGATCGATAGCTCCGAAAGCTTGTAATTTTAAATAAATCTGTTGAACTATAACCTGGTGTTGTGCGACTTCTCATTTTTGTCCACCCCAGTCCAACGCCGGCATCTCCGCATCATGATCTTATTGAATGGCGGAGCAGGCTCGAGCGGCCAAATGCCCTACTCCTGCTCCTATTTATTATGTTCTTGTTTTCTTAAAAGGGCAGCAGGTGCATGGGAACACCATCACCTCCACATTTCCTTCCAAGTTACACACCATCCCGACGTGAAAATATATCGCCGTACCTTCATCGTCGCTAGGTCAAGATCCTGGAAGTCCCTCCCTAACAGTACTATTGGAGTACCTTCACCACATGGACTGCAGTGGATCAAGAAGGTGGCTAACCACCACCTTCTCAAGGGCAATTAGGGATGGGCAATTAATGCTGGCCTTGCCAGCGATGCCCAAAACCAAGGAACAAATTAAATTAAATTAAAATAGTCACGACTGGATGTGGCAGGATTGCAGAGCTTTGATCTGATCCGTTGGTTGTTGGATCGCTTAGCTCTGTCGACACATGCTGCTTCCATAGATTAACATGTTTGTAGTCCTGTGTTGTAGCTTCATGAGGTTGGCACCTCATTTTTAGGTACGCCTGGTGCTGCTCCTGTCATGTTCTTCTACACTCCTCATTGAACCAGGGTTGGTTCTCTGTCTTGATGCTAATGGTAGTGTGAGGGATGTGCTGGACCATAAGATTACAGATTGTGGTGGAATACAATTCCAAAACTGAGGCCCCCTCTGCCCTCTCAGGTGGACATAAAAGATTCCATGGCACTATTGGAAGAGCAGGGGAGAGTTCTCCCCGGTGTCCTGCAGCCAATATTTATCCTTCAATCAACATCACTAAAACAGATTGTCTGGTGATTATCACATTGCTAGTTGTGGGATCTTGCTGTGCACAAATTTGCTGCTGCTGGTTTGCCTACATTACAACAGTGACTACACTTCAAAAGAACTTAATTGGCTGTAAAGCGCTTTGGGATGTGCTGAGGTGAAAGGCGCTGTAGAAATGCGAGTCTTTCTTTTACAGCCTTCGAAGAAAAAATGACTCAACTGACAAAAACCGGAAATCGACATAAGTGGAAACCGGAGCAAGGCGTGTGAGCTCAGTTGGTTAGAACGTGGGGCTAATAACGCCAAGGTCACGTGTTCGATCCCCGTACGGGCCATTTTTTTTTGTAGTGGGGGTAGTTTCTTAATTTTGTTATTTGCTGAAAAGATTGGAGCTGCAATACTTTGAAGCAAAGCTGCAAAACCTTTGTGCGGCCGAGAGCTCCAGGACCTGGAAGGTTAACCCTGTGTTTCTCTGTCCACAGATGTCCCGTGATCTGTCAACTGTTTCGCGTTGTCTAATGGGTAAAGCATCTGACTTCGGTGTAAATCCTGATGTTATCAGAAGATTTCAGGTTCGAGTCCTACTGCGGTCGTTTTACACACTTTTTAATTCTTGTTCAACTTTATAAAACCAAACCGCGTTCCCACTCATTAAGATGATTTCCTTCCAAACACGGCAGGCCTCTTTATTAAATAGTATTTCCGAAGCTGTTCTGTGTGTATATTGCCCACTGATCTTTGCAATAGTTTCCACAATATCCAATTGATGCCGATAAATTATGAGTGTTTCCAATTGGAACAACAGCTTTGCGTTAATCTGTGTAATAAAGTGCAGTGGAGGGAATTCTGACCAGTTTTGGGGCCAGTGATCGCCACAGGGAGCCGATGAAATAAAATGAAGATTTTGCAGCAAAGTCGCTGAGAGCAGGGTTCGAACCTGCGCGGGGAAACACCATTGGATTTCGAGTCCAACGCCTTTACCACGCGGCCATCGCAGCTGCACAGCAGCAGTGAGTCAAGAACTACAGGTCACAAATACTCACTAATAAATCCAGCAGGGAATTCAGGTGCAACTTCTTCACCCAAAGAGTGCTGAGAATGTGGGAGGACCTCCCAGGAGCACTAGTTGAGGCGAATACCACAGATGCATTTAAGAGGAAGGGAGAAAGGAATAGAAGGATATGCTGATAGGATTATTTTAAATTGGTTTATGGGATGTGGGCGACGCTGGCAAGGCCAGCATTTATTGCCCATCCCTAATTGCCCTTGAGAAGGTGGTGGTGAGCCACCTTCTTGAACCGCTGCAGTCCGTGTGGTGAAGGTACTCCCACAGTGCTGTTACGGAGGGAGTTCCAGGATTTTGACACAGCGTCGATGAAGGATCGGCAATATACTTCTAAGTCAGGATGGTGTGTGACTTGGAGGGGATCTTGGAGGTGGGGGTGTTCCCATGCGCCTGCAGCCCTTGTCCTTCTCGGTGGAAGAGGTCGCGGGTTTGGGAGTTGCTGCTGAAGAAGCCTTGGTGAGTTGCTGCAGTGCATCTTGTAGATGTAACACACTGCAACCAAGGTACACGGTGGTGGAGGGAGTGGATGTTTAAAGTGGTAGATGGGGTGCCAATCAAGCGGGCTGCTTTGTCCTGGAGGGTGTCGAGCTTCTTGACTGTTATTGGAGCTGCACTCATCCAGGCAAGCGAAGAGTATTCCATCACACTCCTTACTAGTGCCTTATACATGGTAGAAAGGCTTTGGGCATTCAGGAGGTGAGACACACCGCCGCAGAATACCTAGCCATGACCTTCTCTTGTTGTCACAGTATTTATGTGGCTGGTCCAGTTCAGGTTCTGGTCAAAGATAACCCCAGGATGTTGATGGTGGGGGATTCGGCTATGGCAATGCCATTGAATGTCAAGGCGCGGTGGTTAGACTCTCGCTTGTTGGAAATAGTCATTGCCTGGTACTTCTGTGGCGCGAATGTTACCTGCCACTTATCAGCCAAAGCCAGAACGTCGTCCAGGTCTTGTTGTATGCGGGCATGGACTGCTTCATTATCTGAGGAGTTGTGAATGGCACTGAACACTGAGCAGTCATCAGCAAACATCCCCATTTCTGACCTTATGTTGGAGAGAAGGTCATTGATGAAGCAGCTGAAGATGGTTGGGCCTAGGGCACTGCCCTGAGGAACTCCTGCAGCGTTGTCCTGGGGCTGTGATGATTGACCTTCAATCACCACAACCATCTTCCTTTGTGCTAGGTATGACTCCAACCAGTGGAGAGTTTTCCCCCCGATTCCCATTGACTTCAGTTTTAGTAGGGTTCCTTGGGGGCACACTCAGTCAATGCTGCCTTGATGTCCAGGGCAGTCACTCTCACTTCTCCTGTGGAATTCAGCTCCTTTGTCCATGTTTGGACCAAGGCTGTAATGAAGTCGGGAGCTGAGTGGTCTTGGCAGAACCCAAACTGGGCATCAGTGAGCAGGTTATTGGTGAGTAAGTGCCGCTTTACAGCACTGTTGATGACACCTTCCATCACTTTGCTGATGATTGATAGTAGACTGATGGGGCGGTAATTGGCCGGATTGAATTTGTCCTGCTTTTTGTGGACAGGACATACCTGGGCAGTCTTCCACATTGTTGGATAGATGCCAGTGTTGTAGCTGTACTAGAACAGGTTGGCTAGAGGTGCGGCTAGCTCTGGAGCACACGTCTTCAGCATGATAGCCGGGATGTTGTCAGGGTCCATAGCCTTTGCTGTATCCAGTGCGCTCATCTGTTTCTTGATATCACGTGGAGTGAATCGAATTGGCTGAAGACTGGCTTCTGTGATGGTGGGGACCTCAGGAGGAGGCTGATATGGATCAGGCTGGGTGGTCCGTCCAGTCTCATTTCATATTTTTTTTCGCATCAGTATGTTACAACTGAGTGGCTTGCTAGGCCATTTCAGAGGGCAGTACAGTGTCAACCACATTGCTATGGGTCTGGACTCACACAAAGGCAGACCAGGTAAGGACGGCAGATTTCTTTCCCTAAAGGACATTAGTGAACCAGATGGGTTTTTACGACAATCCGATAGTTTCATGGTTACCATTACTGATATCTATTGTTTTTTTGGTGAGGGGAAGGAGAGAGGGTGGAGCCTCATGTGGAGACCAGATCGGACAAATGGACAGAGTCTGTGGGGCAGACTCGATAATATTATGCAACACCCGTTTTAAAAAGACACAGAATGATCCGGGACTGACAGCACATCCCTTTTAAACAGACACAGTATGATCCGGGACTGACAGCACATCCCTTTTAAACAGACACAGAATGATCCGGGACTGACAGCACATCCATTTTAAACAGACACAGAAGGATCCGGGACTGACAGCACATCCATTTTAAACAGACACAGAATGATCCGGGACTGACAGCACATCCCTTTTAAACAGACACAGAATGATCCGTGACTGACAGCACACCCCTTTTAAACAGACACAGAATGATCCGGGACTGACAGCACATCCCTTTCAGTAGACACAGAATGATCCGGGAATGACAGCACATCCATTTTAAACAGACACATAATGATCCGGGACTGACAGTACATCCCTTTTAAACAGACACAGAATGATCCGGGACTGAAAGTAAATCCCTTTTAAACAGACATAGAATGCTGCCTGACCTGCAGAGTGTTTCCAGCACATTATCTGTTAACATTTCAGATTTCCAGCATCAACACTATTTTGCTTTTGTAATATAGTTACAGGTAATTGGCTCTGTGGCGCAATTGGACTTCCAGTTATACAAAGGTTGTGGGTTCGAGTCCCACCACAGTCGGATTTTGGTCCGGGTTCGGTGTTTTCTCCACTAACGGTGCATTTTGCAGTAAATCGGTAATTCAGAGAAGGGAAACTGCCATCCCTACACTTCCTTTTACACAAGTGGCTACATTCCCACCCCACTTTCCCTCTGAGTCCACTCAAACCAGTATTTACGGTGGAGGACACTCAGAAATCCCCAACACTGGACAAACAGGGGGCTCTAGTGGAGGAGGAGCTAAATACGATTAATATCACTAAGGAATTGGTACTCGAGTAAAATAATGGGACTCAAGGCGGATAAATCCCCTGGACCTGATGGCTTACATCCTAGGGTCTTGAGGGAAGTGGCAGTAGGAATTATGGATGCTTTGGTAATAATTTTCCAAAACTCCCTGAACTCAGCAAAGGTCCCGGCAGATTGGAAAACAGCTGATGTAACACCCTTATTTAAAAAGGGTTGTAGGCAGAAGGCTGGAAATTATAGACCAGTTAGCCTAACATCTGTGGTGGGTTAAATTTTGGAATCTATTATTAAGGAGACAGTAACGGAACATTTAGATAAACATAATTTAATAGGACAAAGTCAGCATGGCTTTATGAAGGGGAAGTCATGTCTGACAAATTTGCCCGAGTTCTTTGAGGACATAACGTACAGGGTGGATAAAGGGGAACCAGTGGATGTAGTGTATTTAGACTTCCAGAAGGCATTCGACAAGGTGCCACATAAAAGATTATTACTCAAGATAAAAAATCACTGGATTGGGGGTAATATTCTGGCATGGGTGGAGGATTGGTTATCTCACAGGAAGCAGAGAGTTGGGATAAATGGTTCATTCTCGGACTGGCAACCAGTCGCCAGTGGTGGTTCAAAGGGGTCGGTGCTGGGTCCCCAACTCTTTACAATCTATATTAACGATTTGGAGGAGGGGACCGAGTGTAACATATCAAAGTTTGCAGATGATACAAAGATGGGAGGGAAAGTAAAGAGTGAGGAGGACATAAAAAACTTACAAGCGGATATAGACAGGCTGGGTGAGTGGGCAGAGATTTGGCAGATGCAATACAATATTGGAAAATGTGAGGTTATGCACTTTGGCAGGAAAAATCAGAGAGCAAGTTATTATCTTAATGGCGAGAAACTGGAATGTACTGCAGTAAAAAAGGATCTGGGGGTCTTGGTGCAAGAAAATCAAAAAGTTAGTATGCAGGTGCAGCAGGTGATCAAGAAAGCCAATGGAATGTTGGCTTTTATTGCTAGGGGGATAGAATATAAAAACAGAGAGGTATTGCTGCAGTTGTATAGGGTATTGGTGAGACCGCACCTGGAGTACTGCATACAGTTTTTGTGTCCATACTTAAGAAAACACATACTTGCTCTCGAGGCAGTACAAAGAAGGTTCACTCGGTTAATTCCGGGGATGAGGGGGTGGACATGCGAGGAGAGGTTGAGTAGATTGGGACTCTACTCATTGGAGTTCAGAAGAATGAGAGGCGATCTTATTGAAACATATAAGATTGTGAAGGGGCTTGATCGGGTGGATGCGGTGAGGATGTTCCCAATGATGGGTGAAACTAGAACTAGGGGACATAATCTTAGAATAAGGGGCTGCTCTTTCAAAACTGAGATGAGGTGAAAAATTTTCACTCAGATGGTAGTGGGTCTGTGGAATTTGCTACCCCAGGAAGCTGTGGAAGCTACTTCATTAAATAAATTTAAAATAGAAATAGACCGTTTCCGAGAAGTAAAGGGAATCAGGGGTTACGGGGAGCGGGCTGGAAATTGGACATGAGTTTGAGTTCGGATCGGTCAAGGCCCTGTGGGTGGCGGAGCGGGCCCAGGGGCCGAGTGGCATGGTCCTGCTCCTACTTCTTTTGTTCTTTAGATTTGAGGTTGGATCAGATCAGCCATGATCTAATTAATGGCGGAGCAGGCTCGAGGGACCGATTGGTCTACTCCTGCTCCTATTTCTTATGTTCTTATTTAACCCCTGAGTCTGTTACACAGGAACAGGAGGATTCAATTCAACCCCTCGAGCCTGTTACATAGCAACAGGAGGAGGCCATTCAGTCCCATGGACCTTTTACGAAGGAACAGGAGGAGGCCATTCAGTCCCATGACCCTTTTACACAGGAACAGGGGGAGGCCATTCAGCCCCATGGCCCTTTTACAAAGGAACAGGAGGAGGCCATTCAGTCCCATGACCTTTTTACACAGGAACAGGAGACGGCATTCAGTCCCATGGCCCTTTTACACAGGAACAGGAGGATTCAATTTAACCCCTCAAGCCTGTTACATAGCAACAGGAGCATGCCATTCAGCCCCATGGCCCTTTGACACAGAAACAGGAGGAGGCCATTCAGCCCCATGGCCCTTTTACACAGGAACAGGAGGAGGCCATTCAGCCCCATGGCCCTTTTACATAGGAACAGGAGGAGGCCATTCAGCCCCATGGCCCTTTTACACAGGAACAGGAGGAGGCCATTTTGTCCCATGGCCCTTTTACTCAGGAACAGGAGGAGGCCATTCAGTCACATGCCAATTTTACACAGGAACAGGAGGAGGCCATTCATACCCATGGACATTTCACAAAGGAACAGGAGGAGGCCATTCAATCCCATGGCCCCTTTCCATAGGAACAGGAGCATGCCATTCAGTCCCATGGCCCTTTTACACAGGAACAGGAGGAGGCCATTCAGCCCCTTTAGCCTGTTATACAGGAACAGGAGGGGGCCATTCAGCCCCTCGAGCCTATTCCACAGGGACAGAATGAGGCCCATTCAGCCCGTCGACCCTATTGCACAGGGACAGAATGAGGCCCATTCAGCCCCTCGAGCCTGTTACACTGGGACAAGAGGAAGCCTTTAACGCCTCGAGCCTGTTGCATTGGACAGGAGGAAGCCGTTCAGCGATACAAGATCTGTATAAGAAACGTAGAACTCCATTCAGCCCCTCGAACCTGTTACATAGGATGAAGAGAAGGCAATTCAGACCCATGATCCAGTTATACAGGAACAGGAGGAGGCAATTCAAACCCACGAGTTTGTTGCACAGGAACAGGTGGAGGCCATTCAGACTCTCGAGTCTGTTATACAGGAACAGGAGGAGGCCATTCAGACCCACGAGTCTGTTACACAGCAACAGGGAAAGACCATTCAGCCCATCAAGACTGTTATACAGGAAATAGTGGAGGGCAATCATCCCTCGAGTCTGTAACACTGGAACAGGAGGAGGCCATTCAGCCCCTCGAGCCTATTATAAAGGAACAGGAGGAGGCCATTCATCCCCTCGAGACTGTTATATGGGAACAGGAGGAGGCTATTCAGCCTGTCGAGCCTGTTATACAGGAAAACGAGGAAGCCATTCTGCCCCTCAAGCCTTTTACACAGGAACAGGTGGAGGCCTTTCAGCCCCTCGAGTCTGATACACAGTAATAGGAGGAGGCCATTCAGCCCCTCGAGCCTGTTACACAGGAACAGGAGGAGGCCATTCAGTCCCTCGATTCTGTTACACAGGAATAGGAGGAGGCCATTCAGCCCTTCAAGACTGTTAGACATGAACTGGAAGAGGCCATTCAGCCCTTTGACCCTGTTATACAGGAACTGGAGGAGGCCAATCAGCCCATCGAGTCTGTATCACTGGAACAGGAGGTGGCCATTCCGCCCCTCAAGCCTGTTATCGGGGAACAGGAGGAGGCTATTCAGCCCCTCGAGCCTGTTATACGGGAATAGGAGGAGGCTATTCAGCCTGTTAAGCCTGTTATGCAGGTAAAGGAGGAAGCCATTCAGCCCCTCAAGCCTGTTACACAGGAACAGGAGGAGGCCATTCAGCCCCTCGAGTCTGTTATACATAAACAGGAGCAGACTATTCAGCACCTCGAGTCTGTATCACTGGAACAGGAGGAGGCCATTCAGCCCCTCAAGCCTGTTATACGGGAACAGGAGGAGGCTATTCAGCCCCTCGAGCTTGTTATACGGGAACAGGAGGAGGCTATTCAGCCTGTCGAGCCTCTTATACAGTAAAAGGAGGAAGCCATTCAGCCCACCAAGCCTGTTACACAGGAACAGGAGGAGGCCATTCAGCCCCTCGAGTCTGTTATACGGGAACAGGAGCAGGCCATTCAGCCCCTCGAGGCTGTTATACAGCATCAGGAGGAGGTTATTCAGCCTGTTATACATGAACAGGAGGAGGTCATTCAGCCCATCGAGCCTGTTAGACAAGAACAGGAGGAGGCCAATATGCCCCTCGAGCCTGTTACACAGGAACAGGAGGAGGCCATTCAGCCCCTGAAGTCTGTTACACAGGAATAGGAGGAGGCCATTAAGCCCCTCGAGCCTGTTACACAGGAACAGGAGGAGGCCGTTCAGCCCCTCGCGTGTATTATATGGGAACAGGAGGAGGCCATTCAGCCCCTCGAGTCTGATACACAGGAATAGGAGGAGGCCATTTAGCCCCGCGAGCCTGTTACACAGGAACAGAAGGAGGCCATTCAGCACCTGGAGTCTGCTATACGGGATCAGGAGGAGGCTATTCAGCCCCTCGAGCCTGTTACACAGGAAGAGAAGGAGGCCATTCAGCCCCTCGAGCCTTTTATTCGGGATCAGGAGGAGTTAATTAAGCCCCTCGAGCCTGTTATACAGGAACAGGAGGTGGCCCATTCAGCCCCTTGAGCCTGTTACACAGGAACAGGAGGAGAACATTCAGCCCCTAAAGCCTGTTACACGGGAATAGGAGGAGGCCATTCAGCCCTTCGAGCCTGTTGCACAGGAACAGAAGGAGGCCATTCAGCCCCTCGAGCCTGTTATACGGGAACAGGGGGAGGCTATTCAGCCTGTTATACATGAACAGGATGAGATCATTCAGCCCCTCGAGCCTGTTACACAGGAACAGGAGGAGTCCATTAAGCCCCTTGAGCCTATTATATAGGAACAGGAGGAGGCCATGCAGCCCCTCAAGTCTGTTATACAGGAACAGGAGGATGCCATTCAGCCCCTCGGCCTGTTTTAGAGGAACAGGAGGAGGCTATTCAGCCTATCGAGCCTGTTACACAGGTGGAGGCCAATCATAGTAGCATAATGATTATAAGATCATAAGAACATAAGAAATAAGAGCAGGAGTAGGCCATACGGTACCTCGCGCCTGCTCCACGATTCCATTAGATCATGGCTGATCATCGACCACAACTCCACTTTCCCGCCTCATCTCCATATCCCTTGATTTCCCCTTAGTCCAAAAATATATCTATCTCAGCCTTGAATATATTCCAAGACTCAGCACTCACAGCCCTCTAGAGCAGAGAATTCCAAAGATTCACAACCCTCTGAGTGAAGAAATTCTCCCTCATCTCAGTCTTAAATGGCCTACCACTTATCCTGAGACTATGCCCCCTAGTTCTAGACACTCCAGCCAGGGGAAACAACCTCTCAGCATCTACCCAGTCAAACGCCTTCAGAATCTTGTATGTTTCAATGAGATCAGCTCTCATTCTTCAATACTCCAAAAAGTATCGGCACATTCTACACAATCTCTCATCATAGGACAGCCATCTCATCCCAGGAATCAATCTAGTGAACCTTCGTTGCACCGCCTCCAAGGCAAATATATCCTTCCTTAGATAAGGAGACCAAAACTGTGCACAGTACTCTAGGTGTGGTCTAACCAAGGCCCTGTACAATTGTAATACGACTTCCTTACTACTGTACTCCAACCCCCTTGCAATAAAGGCCAACATGCCATTTGCCTTCCTTATTGCTTGCTGTACCTGCATGCTAGCTTTCTGTGTTTCTTTCCGCAGGGCACACACATCTCTCTGAACACCAACATTTGAAAGTTTCTCAACAATTAAAAATTATTCTGTTTTCTATTCTTCCTACCAAAGTGAATAACCACATATTTCCCTACATTATACTCCATCTGCCAACTTACTGCCCACTCACTTAGTCTATCTATATCCCTTTGCAGACTCTTTGTGTTCTCTTCTCAGCTTACTGTCCCACCTGGCTTTGTATTATCAGCAAACTTGGATACATTACACTCGGTCCCTTCATCTAGGTCATTAATATAAACTGTAAATAGCTGAGGCCCCAACACTGATCCTTGCGGCACCCCGCTAGTTACAGCCTGCCAACCTGAAATAATTCAGTTTATCCCTATTCTCTGTTTTCTGTCCATTACCCAATCCTCTATCCATGCTACTATATTATCCCCAACCACATGAGCCCTAATCTTGTGTAATAATCTTTTATGTGGCACCTTATCGAATGCATTTTGGAAATCCAAATATACTACATCCACTGATTCCCCTTTATCTACCCTGCTAGTTACATCCTCAAAAAACTCTAATAACTTTGTCAAGCACGAATTCCCTTTCATAAAACCATGTTGACTCTGCCTAATCATGTTATGATTTTCTAAGTGACTTGATAACACTTCCTTAACAATGGATTCCAGCATTTTCCTGATGACTGATGTCAGGCTAACTTTCCTGGAGTTCCCTGTTTTTTTCTCTCCCTCCTTTCTTGATTAACGGTGATACATTTGCGACCTTCCAATCCGCTGGGACCATTCCAGAATCTAGGGAATTTTGGAAGATCAAAACCAATGCATCCACTATCTCTTCAGCCACCTGTTTTAGAACACTAGGATGTCGGCCGTCAGGTCCAGAGAATTTGTTTGCTTTTAGTCCCATTGTTTCTCTAGTACTTTTTCTCTACTCATATTAATTATGTTAAGTTCCTCACCCTCATTAGACTCTTGGTTCCCCACCATTTTTGTTACATTTTTGTTTCTTCTACTGTGAAGACCGATACAAAATGTTTGTTTAATGTTTCTGCCATTTCCTTATTCCCCATAATAATTCCTCCTGTCTCAGCCTCTGAGAGACCAACTTTTACTTTTACTACTCTTTTCCTTTTTACATACTTGTAGAATCTCTTACAATCTGGTTTTATATTTCTTGCTAGTTTTCTCTCATATTCTATTTCTTTCCCTTTTTATCAATTTTTTGGTCAACCTTTGCTGGTTTCTGAAACTCTCCCAATCCTCAGGCTTACTATTATTCTGTGCAATATTATAAGCTTCTTCTTTCAATCTAATGCTATCCTTAACTTCTTCAGTTAGCCACGGTTGGATCACTTTTCCTGTGGAGTTACTGAACCAGTAATCCAGAGACATGAGTTCACACCCGATTTAGAATATCAAGCCTGTTTGTGTGGAACAGAAGGCGACCAATCAGCCCCTCGAGCCTGTTGCTGAGGAACAAGAGGAGGACATTCAGCCTCTCGAGCCTGTCACAAAGGAGCAAGAGGAGGCAGTTCAGCCTCTTGAGCCAGTTACACAGCAATAGGAGGAGACCATTCAGCCCCTCGAGCCTGTTACATGGGAACAGGAGGAGGACATTCTGCCCTCAAGCCTGTTACACACGAACAGAAGGAAGCCATTCAGCCACTCTAGCCTTTAACACAGGACAGGTGAAGGTCATTCAGACCCTCGAGACTGTTACACAGGACAGGTGAAGGCCATTCAAACCTCCGAACATGTTAAGTATGACAAATGTGAGAAGTCGCACCACACCAGTTTATAGTCCAACAGTTTTATTTGAAATCACAAGTTTTCTGAGCGCTGCTCCTTCGTCACCTGAGCAGCGCTTCGAAAGCTTGTGATTTCAAATAAAACTGTTGGACTATAACCTGGTGTTGTGCGACTTCTCACATTTGTCCACCCCAGTCCAACACCAGCATCTCCACATCATATTAAATAGTAATAGGAGGAATCCATTCAGCCCTTCAAGCCTGTTACAGATGAACAGGAGGTGGGTATACAGTCCCACCAGCAGGACAGATGCACCAGGCGGCACAGTGTTTACAGTCGGGAGGGACAGGCCCTGAGAGTCCTCAACATTGACTCCGGACCCCATGAAGTCACAGGGCATCAGGTCAAACATGGGCAAGGAAACCTCCTGCTGATTACCACCTCCCACCCTCCCTCAGCTGATGAATCAGTACTCCTCCATGTTGAACACCACTTGGAAGAAGCACTGAAGGCAGCAAGGGCACAGAATGTACTCTGGGTGGGGGACCTCAATGTCCATCACCAAGAGTGGCTCGGTAGCAGCACTACTGACCGAGGTGGCCGAGTCCTGAAGGACATGGCTGCCAGTCTGTGCCTGCGGCAGGTGGTGAGGGAACCAACACGAGGGGGAAAACCTACTTGACCTCCTCCTGACCAATCTACCTGTCACAGATGCAAAACAGTTCAACAAGTATTCATTGGCTGTAAAGCACTTTGGGATGTCCTGATGTCATGAAAGGCGCTGCAGAAATGCAAGTCTTTCTTTTACAGCCTTCTAAGAGAAAGTGACTTAGCAGGCAAAGACCAGAAACAGGGAGGTGATTGTACAAGGACCGGTTAGCTCAGTTGGTTAGAACGTGGTGCTAATAAGGCCAAGGTCGTCGGTTCGATCCCCGTACGGGACATTTATATTTTGGGGGGGAGGTTAGTTAATTTTGTAATTTTTGAGCAGCTTAAAAAGTTTGGAAGGCAACTCACACGGGACCTACAATACTTTGAAGCAAAGCGACAAAATCTTAGTTCTGCCGAGAGCTCATGGACCTGAAAGGTTAACCCTGTGTTTCTCTGTCCACAGATGTTCCCTGACCTGCGGAGTGTTTCCAGCATTGAATGAACAATTCCAGATCCAGCATCTGCTGCATTTTGCTTTTTATTTTACCGCAGTGTCCCCGCTTGTATTGACAAAAGGCAAAAATAAATTGTAGCTACCGGAAAATTAAATTTGTTGTCAACGTGAGCATTGGTGGTGCAGGGGTGGAATTCTCACCTGCTACGCGGATTCCCGGCCAATGCAAGTTAAAATTTTTAATAAAGCATTTCAAAGAACAATTTATTTCAGAGCAAAGACATCAAGTGAAACTTTAGTAATAAATTAGCTGTACCTGTGTAACTGGGTCATGGGGATGAATGTCCCGTTCCTGTGCAACAGGCTTGATGGGTTGAATGGCCTCCTGTTCCTGTGTAAAAAGCTCGAGGGGCTGAATGTCCTGTTCCAGTGTAACAGGCTCGAGGGGCTGAATGGCCTCCTGTTCTTGTGTAACAGGCTTCGGGGCGCTGGATGTCCTCCTCCTGTCCCTGTGTAACAGGCTCGAGGGGCTGAATGGCATCCCCCTTTTCCAGTGTAATAGGCTCGAGGGGCTGAATGGCCTCCTCCTGTTACTGTATAACAGTCTCGAGGTGCTGAATGGCCTCCTCCTGTTGCAGTGTAACAGGCTCCAGGGATGTGTGGTCTCCTCCTGTTCCTGTGTAACAGGCTCGAGGGGCTGAATGGCATCCTCCTGTTCCGATTGAATCATGTTTCAGGCTCTGATGTGGCTGATGGCCAGATTCTGCCCTCTGCTGTCCCAGTGCAGAAAGAAACACAGTGCCAGTCAATAAAAACCCAAATCCTTGTATTTTCTTTCTTTCTTTGAATCTTTCTTTCCTTTCTTCCTTTTCTTTGCCATACTCCTTATTCTGTTGTTGCTTTGAGATAGATGTGTTCCAATTTGACGGTTTCAACGTGTTCATTGCTTCTGCTGCTTTGAATTGTGTCGAAAAAGTGAACTGAATTTCTTCACCTGTGTGAAGTATCCTAGGGTTCGAAGGCGTTTTGGTTCCAATCGAACAAACGCACAGATTTCTCGAACTCGCTGAGCCTTTCCTGTCCAGTATTTGTTTCTTGCTTCATTGCATTTGGAAAGGATCAGGCTTCATCCCCGGCCTGTGCTGAGTTAGATAATCTCACCCGGTGTGGTACGGCGCCCCAGAAAGAGCAGCAAAGGCCAAGGTCCACCAATACAGACAGAGAGAGGGAGAGGGAGATCCATAGAGAGAGACAGAGAGCAGGAAAGGTCCAGCTCCATTCCCGGCCTGTGCTGAGGGAGCTGACCTGAGACAGGGCAGCGGTTACAATTGGTGTCAAAGACCTTGGGTTAGGAAGAGGGTGAATGAGCCTGGCTTCTTGTCCACTCGCCCTGCTGGTTGTGGGCACTGGCTGAGCAGAGGACCAGTTGTGATTGGTTTCAGCAGGAGGGGAGGGGTGGAGAAGGGAAGTTGTAAAGATAAAGAAAGGGGCTCCCAGCTGTTACAGCTGCTGCTGCCCACAGTGGGCAGTTTGGACAGTGGGTTACCACAGCCCATGGCACACACGAGCCAATCCAGCCTCCCCGTGGACTGTCTTCACTTACACTTCTCCTTTTTAAGATGAAACTGCCGTTTGATTCCTGTGACATCTAAACCACATCCCCTCTGATAGTCATTTCAAAACCATTGCACTTACAGTCTCATCTCGACATCATCACACCCCAGCAGCAAACAGGTGAGATTTAAACTCTCTTAATGATCAATAACCTTTCACAGGAATGTGTCAAATCAGTGCTGTGTTGTTAAAGTCAACACAGGATGTTAAAGTCTTAGAGAGGGTGCAGAGGAGATTTACCAGAATGGTACCAGGGATGAGGGACTTCAGTTTTGTGGAGAGACTGGAGAAGCTGGGATTGTTCTCCTTAGAGCAGAGAAGGTTAAGAGGAGATTTGACAGAGGTGTTCAAAATCATGAATAGTTTTGATAGAGTAAATAAGAAGAAAGTGTTTCCACTGGCAGAAGGGTCGGTAACCAGAGGAAACAGATTTATGGTGATTGGCAAAAGAAGCAGAGATCACATTAGGTAACATTTTTTTTAAGCAGCAAATTGCTGTGATGTGGAATGCGCTGCCTGAAAGGGCGGTGGAAGCAAATTCAATAGTAACTTTCAAAAGGCAGTTGATTAAATACTTGAAGGAAAAAAATTACAGGGCTATGGGGAAAGGGCAGGTGAGTGGAATTAATTGCAGAGCTCTTTCAAAGAGCCGGCACAGGATTTTGGGGAGAAAGTGGAGCAGTGGGATTAGTTTGGGATTGATACAGGGCTATGGGGAAAGAGTGGGGCAGTGGGATTAGTTTGGGATTGATACAGGGCTATTGGGTGAGAGCGGGGCAGTGGGATTAGTTTGGGATTGATACAGGGCTATGGGGTGAGAGCGGGGCAGTGGGATTAGTTTGTGATTGATACAGGGCTATGGGGTGAGAGCGGGGCATTGGGATTAGTTTGTGATTGATACAGGGCTATGGGGTAAGAGCGGGGCACTGGAATTAGTTTGGGATTGATACAGGGCTATGGGGTGAGAGCGGGGCAGTGGGATTAGTTTGGGATTGATACAGGGCTATGGGGAGAGAGCGGGGCAGTGGGATTAGTTTCGGATTGATAGAGGGCTATGGCGTGAGAGCGGGCCAAAGTCATTAGTTTGGGATTGATACAGGGCTATGGGGAGAGATCGGGGCAGTGGGATTAGTTTGGGATTGATACAGGGCTAGGTGAGAGAGCGGTGCAGTGGGACTGGTTTATGATTGATACAGGGCTGTGGGGAGAGAGCGGGGCAGTGGGATTAGTTTGTGATTGATACAGGGCTATGGGGTGAGAGCGGGTCATTGGGATTAGTTTGGGATTGATACAGGGCAATGGGGATATAGCGGGTCAGTGGTTTTAGTTTTTAATATTGCTGTGGCAAAGACCCAGAATTAACACAGTGGGCCGAATGGTCACCTCTGCTCTGTAAATGTCTATTATTGTGTACTCCTCGACAGCTTGTAACACACCATTTGGTGTATATTTCCTCTCCATATTCTTCTCTAAATGTTCACTGACGGTTCCTTCACAGCTACCCAGGCTCCCTGTTTTTCGTGTTAGCAGCAAATGTCGATACGTCTGCCTCCTGTACCCAAGTTCAGATTGTTGAAATAGTAAGAAGGGCAACGGTCGCAGCAGTGAGGCAGGGGGCCCCATTCTTTACATCGTCCAGTCCAAAAATAAAACAATAACCAGCGCACCCTGCTTCTTTCTTTTAACCAGCTTCCTGGTTTCGAGAACGGTTTCCAGTTGAGTATTAATTTAATCCCATATAAGGTCAGCTGTGGCTCAGTGGGAAACACCCTTGCCCTGAGTTACCCTCGCTCTCCCCACTCCAGTGACTTGAGCTCCAAAATCCAGGCTGACACTCCAATCCAGTAATCAGAATGTGCTGCACTGTCGGAGGCGCCGTCTTTCGGATGAGATGTTAAACGGAGGCCGCGTCTGCACTCTCAGGTGGGCGGAAAAGATCCTATGGCACTATTTCGAAGAAGAGCAGTTGAGTTCTCCCCTGGGTCCTGGGCCAATACTTTTACCTCAATCAACATCACTAAAACAGATTATCTGGTTATTATCACACTGCTGTTTGTGGGAGCTTGCTGTGCGCAAATTGGCTACCGCGTTTCCTACATTACAGCAGTGACTACACTTGAAAAGTACCTCATTGTTGATAAAGCGCTTTGTGACGTCCTGAGGTCGTAAAAGGCGCTGTATAAATGGAAGACTTTCTTTTTTCTTTCTCTAGGAGCTCACCCACTACCAATGTTAGGCCGACTGGTCTGTAGTTTACTGATTTATCCCTTTCACTCTGATTGAACAGAGTTGTTATATTGGCAATATTATATTGAAGACCTCGATCAGGTCACCTCTCTGTCTCTTTTCTAAAGAAAAGAACCCCAGCCTGTTTAAGCTTTCCTGATAGTTGTAACCTCTCAGTTCCGGTACAAATCTTTTTTGCCGCTTCTCCAGTGCCTCTATATCCTTTTTGTAATATGGGGACCAGAGCTGTGCACAGGATGTTTGGAACATTGTCCTCAAAGCCTCTGTTATCTCCTCTCTGGCTTCCCTCAGTATTCGAGGACACAGTCATCAGGGCCTGGGGCCTTTTACACTGCAATACAAAGAGGAAGGAGATCTGAATGAGAAAGCAGCCTTGGCGTTGGAAAGCCACAGGTGATGATGGGATGGGCGAGCGCTGCGAGAGGGTGAGGTGTTCAGAGGAGTAAGGGGTCTTCAGGGAGCTGGTAATATCTGGACAGAAATGAGCCCTCCGCACATCACAGATATTAAACATGGGAATGGCATTTCAGACTAGTGGAGAGCAGAGGCTCCGGGGCAGCAGGTTAAATGATTTGCTTAATTTCTACTAAACTGACAATGTAAACCATCTGTGACTTTGCAGGTTGTTCTGGCAGCGACAGAGAAAATATATCTCACACACACGGAATTGTTCTTGAGTGAGATCCTGCTAAACAGCTGAACCCACTGACGGAAGAAGGAGGCTGTGATGTTGAGACTGAGCGTTGACTGGCCGCTGCTTCTCTGTGCCCTCTCCCGCAATGTGTTGGTGCCCATGGTCCTCGGGTACAGTTTCAATAACTGCATCCAGGATGCCAACCACAATGGTACCTTTCGGTGCATCCACCGCTTCCTGACACAGGTCTCCAGTGCCGTGTCCGACCTCCCAGCCAGCACTGTGCACTTGAACATCTCCCACAACTGGTTCCCCCAACTGCAAGCGGCCTGCCCAAGCTGCTCACCCTTAGGCTGGTTACAATCGGATTGAGAGTGTTTGCTGCGATGTGATCAGTAACCTCACCAGCCAGCTGACCCTCAACCTGTCCTACAACAGTATCTCTCGTCTGGCACCTTCGGACTTCCTAGATCTTGGAAAGTTAGGTCACCACCTGCTCCATCAAACCGCTTGATCACAGTTGAACCCAACGCTTTCGCTGCGTTGGACAATCTTCAAACACTTGTCTTAAGCTCCAATAAACTCCAGAATTTCTCACAACTGGTGAGCGCCGTCACTGGGCCCAGAAATCTGTCGCTCCTGGATCTGGGCAACAACCTATTGGCCTCCCTGCAACATCCCACCACACTCCTGCCCTCCCTCCTATCCCTGTACCTCTCTAACAATTCTCTCACAACCTTTGACTGCAAACGGAACTTCCTCAATATCATTCTCCAGTTAGATCTGTCCAATAACAAACTCTCCGATGCATGGAATTTTCTAAATTTGACCTTTGGAATCTTTCGTGTTTGATCAGCAAGAATAACTCCTTAAATGTCAAGGAGTTCCTCAATCTGCAAACCTGGATCTACAGAAGTTTTAATTCTCTGGGTTAGGGCTGCACAGCCAGACTCAGCTGTCCAACATGTGCCACTATCTGGGTCACAGGACTATGAAGCGCCTGGCCCTGCGGAACAATCACATCTCACCCACCAACTATGCCCACCTGCGAAAAGTCACATCCACATCTGACGACTTGCATTCATTAACAGCTGTTCAACTATTGTAGGCACAGCTGCCAAACACATATCTGCAGACTCACTCACACGCTTTCCATTTTCTTGGAGGCCAAGTTTGCTCACAACAGGAGGGACCAGCTACGAACGGGAGGCGGTGAAGCGGACCTGCACCCCCTTACAGACCTGGAGGAACGAGTGGACCGCATCATCAGGGCCCAGGTCGTGGGCACTGTGGCCGTCAGAGACGTCGACCCCCTTGGGGACAACAGCGGTATGTTCATCTCCTCGTCCTCTTCTCTCATACCACTTCCCCCTCACAACACTAGCCTTTCCCACTTTCCATCTAAGTATACTATCTTCATTCTTTGCTCCTTTCCTGCCCCTTCCCTCGACATTAAACCCACTCTTGTGCCTTTATGCTTTCAGATAATCAGCCATCTGACCTGCCTGTCCCTCAGCCTCCCAGTGGCAGAAACGAGGGAGAGGAGAAGGAAGAACAATCCAAAGCCTCATTGACTGTGACTCCCGAAGGCGCTACGTCCGATAATAGGGGGACTCCGGCGATGGAGGGGCCGCTAATAGATGGGTGTGATTTGCGTGATGCTCCGGGAGCCAGCTGGCTGCAGCAACGCCACAGGGCAAAGAAAGCTCGGGGGTCATCTCCGCAGAGGGTGAGTTCGCGCGTGAGTTCTGCTGCACAGGACGCAGATGAGGATGTCGATGTGGAGGCGTTTACCAGACGGGCGATGGGCATGCACACCGAGCTCATGGGTGCAATGGCATGGGTTCCGAGGGCTTGGATGCACTGGCACGCAGCGTTGAGGATTCCGCCTCCTACATTGCACTAAGCTCTGCTCACACCATCGAGTCGATCCTTGACATTTTGCGAAGGTTGGTCGATTCGCAGAAAGAAATGGTACCCAGACCTCATGCTGCATGTCATGGGTGAGGTGGCAGCAGCTATTTCAGCACAGGCCAAAGCAACGCAACAGCTTAGTGCTGTAATAGAGTCAATGGTTGCTGGAATCCAATCTCAGACTGCTCTCCTGCAGTCTCAGATTGATGCCACGCAAGCACTGACTGCTGCCATCATCGCTGGGTCGCACACGATTCACCGGACATCTCAGGGTGCCGCAGCAGGCCAGCAATCTGTGCTCAAGCACATTATCCGGATGCTGAGGTCCTGCCGCAGGGGAGTGGCAGTGTGTCGCTCGAGCAGGAACGTGCTGTCCTCTCTCAGGATGACAGCATTCCTGCTCCCAACACTGCCACTCCGCCATTGCACTTGATGCAGCCTGTAACCCAGCGAGCCCAGACTGCTGCCGCCCACGTTGAGTTGGTGCAGCAGTGCCCTCCAGGCCCAGAGCTGGTCGATGGCGACCTGCAAGGCCATCTGTAGTCTCTGGCTATCAGACTCAGCAGATTTCCACCAGCCTTGCTACAGGCACAGGGGCCTCATTACGGAGGAGCAGTAGGGTTGGGAGTGGGGATCTCCAAATGAAACGAAAATAATTGAAGAACGGGCAGTAAAGAATACTTTAGTAGCAAATGGGGGTATTATGTGTTAATAAATTGATGTGTTTGCAAATACATTGTTCTGTTTATGAACAAATAGTTATGCTTGTAAGTAAATATTTGTGTTTGGTAACAAATACTTCAGTTTGATAAGAAAGAGTTGTGTTTGTTGATAAATGGTTGTAATTATTTATGAACAGTTGTGTTTTATAAGAGAGAGTTGTGTTCGGTATTAAAATTATTAATTTGACGTTGCACATTTTTGTGGTGTTTCTCATTTGACCTTTGCCCAGTGAAAGGGGCTGAGAGCTGGATGTAATGATGTGGATGTGCTGTGCAATAGCCATGTGCTATATCATTAATTGCAACACTGTCTGATGAGGCGCTCACGCACGGCCCTTGCAGAAGCAAAATTGAGTGACTCCCTCCTACGTTGCTGCTGCTCCTCCTCCTCTTCATCCCCCTCCTCCGCCTCCGCCTCCACCTCTCCCTCTTCCTCCTCTGAGGTGGACCTCCAATACCTGGTGGCAATGGCTGGAAGCTCAGAATGGCCGCATTGAGCAGCAGGCAACAAACAACTATGAAAAGGGAGACTCGATCAGGGGAGTACTGCAGGGCTACTCCTCCGCGGTCAAGGCAGCGGAACCGTTACTTCAGCACTCCGATAGTCTGTTCGATCAGGGTCCTGTTGGCGGTATGGCAATCATTGTATGCATGCTGAGCAGGATTGCTGGGGTTGCGGAGGGGTGTCCTCTGCCAGGTGTCCAGTGGATAACCCTTGTCTCCGAGCCACAAGCCGTGAGCTTCATGTGGTGGGTGCAACAGTCCTGGGACACCAGTCTGTCGCAGGATGAATGCATGGTGGCTGCTGCCAGGATAGCAGGCATTGACGGGGAGGATGAGCTGTCTGTGGTCGCACACCAACTGAACGTTCAGAGGGTGGCAGTCTTTGAGGTTATGGAACTCCTCTGCATTGTAATGAACTGCCCGCAAAGCCACGTGGGTGGAGTCAATGGCGCCCTGAACCATGGGGAACCTCGCTAACCTGGCAAAGTAACATGAGCGTTCATCCTGCTTCTCTCTGGTGATGGGGAATGAGATGCACACCCTTGTCCTTCTGTAGAGAGCGTCTGTTACCTCCCGGATGCAGCAATGGACGGCGAACTGCGAAATGTTTCCAATATCCACAGTTATTGCCTGGAAGGAGCCGCTGGCGTAGAAATTGAAAGCGACTGTGATCTTAAGTGTCACTGAGAGAGATGTCCTGGCCTTGAGTTGAGGCTGGAGCTCTGGCTGCAGGAGGTGTCACAGCTCTGTGACCACTCCTTGCTGAAGCGGAGCATCCTAAGGCACTGCTCCTCTGAGAGATGAATGTAGGAGACGTGTTCTCGGAAAACCGTGGGTGGGTAAGACATCCTGTTGTGACGTCTGTCCATCCTCCTACTTCCTCTGGCCACATTTGGTGATCTCTGTCTCTGCATCCGTTGCGTCCGACGTAGTTGCCAGAGGGCAAGGTGGAGTGCTCGTATAACCCCCATAAATGAGAGAAAAGAGGAGGTGGAAATGTTCAGAGCAATACAAGTGAAGAAACTGTTAGAACAGCAACAAAGCAAAGATGGAGAAAATGTGAACGCAGCCAAAATGCTGTCTGACATCCGAATGAACCGGTAAGTGACCCCTTTACATAACGTCCGGGGAGCGGCGATCCCAGATATCAATGCCTGCTGTTGCTGTCGTTCTCAGCGCCAGGCGATAAGTCAGTGCAAGCGACTGAATTTCACATCCGGGGCGCTAACGGGACGTTGCACACTCATTGACATGATGTTCTGAGCGGCGCTAGAGAGCCATGCTCTAAGTGTTAGCGCGGACGCAAAATGCTGACTTTATTTCCCTGGCACCGTTGGAATCACCGTGCCCAGGCGATAAGCCCTTAGCTAACCGGAGGTGCTAAGGTATCGAATTACGAGATTGTTTTAGCGAATGATAGAGGGTGGGCAGTTCTGTACCAACTGGCAGGAGGCCCTCGCCACAAGTCTGCCGGACTTTGTGGAGGGAGGTGGCACACCACGTCACGGTTAGCACTGTGCTCCCCAGGACCCTCACCCAGTGAAGGAAGAAATTTAACGAGCTCACACGCATGGTCAGGGTGAGTGAAGGCTTCAACAAATGCTACATACCACCATCTGTACAGCAATCTTCGAACTGCTCTATGCACCACACACTCAGAACTCACTCACCAACAATCTCTACCTAGTAATACTCACAACCACATCTCACACATTGAACACAATAACAGCTATTAAACTATGGCAGGCACAGGGGTCATTAGTTATTACAATTCATGTGATATGTGTGGTATGTTTACAGATCAACTTATTAATGGTGTTTGGAATATGTTGTGGTCTTTCTCATTTCACCTTTCCGACCAGGAGGAGACAGGGATTGAATGATGGGGATGTGGTGAGCAATGGGGATCTGGGTTTCATTCATTCAAATCAGAGTCTGCTAGGCCGGTCACATTGCCTCACAGTGAATGGCACTGAAAGAGTCGTCGTCCCCCTCGTCTGAGGCTGGAGGTCTGGTTGCAGGATGTGGCAAGGTTCAGTGACTACTTCCTTGGGGAATCAAAGCCTCCTAATAAACTGCTCCTCGCTTAACTGAAGGTAGGAGAAGTGATATCGGAAGAACGTAGTTCGGTAAGTCCTCCTGTTGAGAGCCCTGATGGCCCTGCTCCTCCCTCAGCGCACATGTTCCCGTCTTTCTCGCTGCCTCCACTCCCTCCCTGGAGCGCGAGGTCAACTGCCAGTATGGTCCCCATGACTTTTAGCAACTGCTTCGGTTTGAAGCGTTTCAGAAATAATGATGGATTTTTGCACATGCCTGAACACTCCCTGATACCGAAGAGCCTTGAAATGATTCAGGAAGACACTTGCAGTAGCAGGAAGTAGCGCACAGTCACTCACACTGCAAACCCCTGTCAGGTGCGAGTCATGGGTGATGATCCCTTTAAATATCGTCGCTGGAGCCGGCTTCCTGCTGCTGCTCAACACCTCAAGCTGTCATTTATTTCTCCAGTCGGTAGTTTCAAAGGCTAAAACGAAGTTGGGAGATCGGGTGTCAAATGAGCATTGCGAATTCACCTGCGATGTCCCCGGCAATCGATTTGAGCGGCAGTTCGACCGACAAGATGGATATGGCGTGCGGCGCCGGAACCAGCATCAGGTGTCTTTGGAGCACTCAGCGGCGTTTTATCGCCATCTCGAGGCGCTAAGTGTGGAGCTAAACACACAAACTTCCCTCCCATTATCTTTCAAATAAACCGTTAAACAGAAACAGAATTTATGCAAAAACTATTTCCATAGAGCATTCTGAAGTAACCGAGAGTTAGTGAGCTGTATAAACAATAATTGGATTGGTCTGTCCTATCCCAAATTCGCTGGAAAATACCCCCCGTTTAATATAGAAATCATGACATAAATAGGAAACCGATTGCCACTTTGGGCTGCAACTGATCGGAGGCTGCGCTTTGTTAATTCCAACCAGTTCCACCACCGATTGAACCGAGGAGGCCCATCACATTCCAACTTTGAATTATTTTATAGGCTCCAGCGGAGCAGGAGTGTTACTCCAGGGCACGAATATAATCTGGACCGCTGCCCCCGCAGGATTCCCCTCTCCCTCTGCGATCACAATTCCTCTCTCCAACAATTTAACTTGGTAACGGCCAATGCGGCCTGATTCTGATGAGCTGCATCGGTATATCAAATTGAAGACAAATTTTAAAGAGGATGGGGCCTGAAAATCGCGCGGGGCTCTTTGCAGCTAGGAATGTGCGGCTGGTTAGTCTGGTCCACCAGTCGGCCTCCCAACAGTCAATATCTATTCCAGTCAGTTCAAAACATTCCCAATTTTAAACTAACCTGCCACGTTGTTGTTGGGCAGGTAAGGTTACATCTCGGGCAATGTTGCAAAAGCAAGACTTGAAAATGTTTCGAGCCACATTTGCTTCATCAGCACATTTAATCTCCGTAAGCTCTGTCAGTGATAAGGACACCAGCAACAATCTTACAGGAGCAGAACTGCCTCTGGGCACTTTCCCAACAAGGTGAGACAACTCACTGAATAGATGCCCGATTTTGCTGATTTTCAGCTTCACTTTGGACCGTAAACTGGCGGAGCAGAAATGGAAATCGAATAAGTTTTATAAGGGGCTGTTGAACCACTCTACCAGTTTAGCCCCCAGCGATGGTGAAAATTTCCCTCCATGTGATTGGAACGGATGCAGTTTGAGATTTGGCCCAACATGCGGGCTTCAGAGATTAATACTTGGACGTCGGTCAATAAAGGAGTGGAGCCTCGCATAAATAGGATGGTAGCGACTTGAAAATTGTGTCAGGTCACTACTGCCCTATATATTCCTGGCACTCCGGCTGCTGCAATCGATGGTAGTGTCTGAGAAGAGCGGCAAGTGCCACGTCCACCTGTTTCCTGTCAGGTGACAAGTTGTGCGCAAATCGGAGAGTGGTCGGAGAGTGGTCGGCACAGAATGGTCTTAAAGGGAGTGCACTTAAGCAGAGTGTTAAAGTTTTGAATTTGGAGCGAGAGAAAGGCTCTGGTAATTATTGGGGGACTACTAGTTGTAAAAACTGAAATTTTCAATTTAACCTAGAACTTTATACAAACTGCCTGTCAGTGTCAGTTACCTTGCAGTCAGCTGTAATTATTTTTCTTGAATAGGTGCTAATTACTGTGAGCAGGGAGTTGAGTCAGCACTGGTAAATTGGGTCTGGCTTAAAGAAATATAAATGTAAACAGTATCTGCTGACACACAGAGTGGCCAGCTCAGAGTGGTCTTAAATGGAGTGCACTTAAAGAGAGTGTTAAATTTGGAAATTTGGAGAGAGTGATAATTCAGAGTAGAGGAGAACCAGGCCTCCAATACTGGTCGTGGTTTGTGTTATACCTAAATACTTAATTGAATGTACCTATAACTTAAACTATAACTTCTCACACCACTCTTTGAGCCACGCATTTAACACTCTGATCTGCTTGTCCCTATTCCAATTTGCGCGTGGCTCAGGTAACAATCCGGAGATTATTATATTTGAGGTTCTGTGTTTTAACCTGGGGCCCTAGCTCCTCAAACTCTGTCAGCAGAACTTAATTCCCGGTTCTACCTATGTTGTTGGTTGCTAAGTGGACCACGACAACTGGATCTTCCCCCTTCAACTCCAAATACTTCTCTATCCACGAGAAGGCATCCTTAACCCTGGCGCCAGGCAGGAAACACAACCTTCGTTACTCCTATTTGCAGCTGCATAGAACAGTATCTATCACCCTGACTGTACTGTCCCCTAGCACTCCAACAGTCCTGTTCACTGATCCACATGACTGGCCTCCTATATCACAGTGCCGTGGTCAGTTTGCTCATCCACCCTGCAGACATTGCCCTTCTCTACACAGGCAGCAAAAACCTTGTACCTGTTGGATAAGGGCAAAGGCAGAAGTTCCTCCAGCATTGCACCTCGGCTAACCTTAACTGTCTGAGTGGCAGTAACTCCCTATTGTCCCTGACAACTAACCAGACCTGTACCACTAGCCAGGTGTGCGGCTGCCAGCTGGATGTAGGTGTGCAGGTAACACGCCGCCTCCCTGATGCCCCTAATGTCTGTACCTCGGACTCCAGCTCAATAACTGTGAGCTGAACTTCCAAGAGGTGCATACACTTACTGGAGACGTGGTCGTCGCGGATCACGATGCTCTCCACAAACTACCACATGCTGCAGTTGCGCCACACCAACTGCACTGCAATCCCTTTATAAATTAGTTTTAGTTATTTAATTCATTAAAGTTAATGTATTTATTTAACTTAGCTCATAGTTACTTCCCTTAAGTTATAACATCGTAACGGGAAGAATGAACCAATAGTGGCTAATGAAATGTTAAAGATAGTGTTAGATTAAAGGAATAGGCTTATAATATTGCCTGAAAGCGTATTAAGGCTGAGGATTGGGCGGATTTACAATTCAGCGAAGCAGGACCAAGAAATTGATAAAGGTAGAGAAAATAGATTAGGAGAGTAAACTAGCAAGAGACATTCAATAGATTGTAAAAGCTTCTACAAGTATGTAAAAACGATGAAATTAGGGAAAGTAAATGTGGCTCCCTTACAGGCAGAGACAGGAGAAATTATAATGGGGAATAACGAATTGGCAGTGACATTAAACAAATACTTTTAGTTGTCTTTTCCGAAGAAGACACAAAAAACCTTCTGGAAATAGTGGGGAACCAAGGGTCTAGTGAGAATGAGAAACTTAAAGAAATAAAAAAACGTAAATCAATAGTACTGGAGAAATTAATGGGACTAAAAGCTGACAAATCCCCTGGACCTGATAGCCTACATTCTAGGGTTCTAAAGAGCTGGCTTAGTTAGTGCACGCTTTGGTTTTGATCTTCCAGAATGCCCCAGATTACATAAGAGCGCCCGTGGATTGGAAGGTAGCAAATGTAACCCAGCTTTTTAAAAATACAGGGAAAGATGGAACGGAACATTGGGCCAGTTAGCTTGATATCAGGAGCAGGGAAAATGCTAGAATGTATGATTAGGGACGTGGTAACACGGCACTTAGAAAATCATAATATGATTGAGCAGAGTCGACACGGATTTATGAAAAGGAAATCGTGTTTCACAAATCTAATTGAGTTTTTTGAGGTAGTAACTGGAAGGGTAGATTAGGGGGGCTAGTATATGTAGTGTATTTGGATTTTCAAAGAGCTTTCTTATAAGGGGCCACTCAAAAGGTTTTTACTAAAAATTAGGGCTCATGGGATTGAGGGTAATATATTAGCATGTATTGAGGATTGTTTAACGGACAGAAAACAGAGACTGGATATGAAAAGGTAATTTTCGGGTTGGCTGTAACTAGTGGAGTGCCGCAAGGATCAGTGCATCGGCCTCAGCTATTCATAATCTATATCAATTACTTAGATGAGGGGACCGAGCGTAATGTATCCAAGTTGGCTGACGATACAAACCTAGATGGGAAAGTCAGTTGTGAGGAGGATGCAAAGAGATTGCAAGACATATAGACAGGTTAAGTGAGTGGGCAAGAATATGGCAGTTGTAATATAATGTGGAGAAATGTGAAGTTAGCCACTTAGGCAGGAAAAATAGAAAAGCAGAATATTTTTAAATGTGGAGGAGATTGGGAAATATTGCTATTCAGAGGGACCTGTGTTTCCCTATACACGAAACACAGAAATTTAACAAGAATGTACAGCAAGCAATTATGAAAGAAAATGTTACGTCAGCCTTTATCAAAACATGTCACATCTATTTGCAACACCAGTTTTCTGATTGGTTCCCTTGGAGGACAAGACACACTCAGCAGTTTATGTGGAATATGTAATTAGACCCTGCCTAAGTAATCAATGACTTTGCAAAGTGTAATTCGAGTCTTTAATTCTGAAATTCAGGCTCCAGACAGAGCTCACAGAGAAAAGACAGGGCTCACCTTCGCGAGTTTGGACCTTCTCCCACATACCAAACCAGATCCTGCCCCCAACAAGTTCCTAACCTTCCTGCACCCCCAGAGTTCTGACCTGTTCCCTCCCCAACAAGTTCCTGACCTTCACCCCAGCTCCTGACCTTCTCCCATAACACGTTACTGACCGTCACCACCCATAGATGGGGCATTGTGTGTGTGTCACCGATTGTTAACAGGTTTATTGGGTATAAAGTGAATCGTAACAGTGTCATGGATTCTGGATTTGGTCCTGTCCAAAGACGTCACTTGCCGGGTTTTTTGAGAAATCAACCAGTTCTCGGGGAGGAGAGGGAGGACGTGGTGCCAGTGTAAAGGGGGTAGGGTTGAAAGAACGTGATCCGTCTTACAATCTGGATCACGTTCTCTATCTCACCCCCTTTAGACCTGGATCACGTTCTTCACCATCTGCACTACGCGCTCCGTGCTCCTTAAACCCCACCCCCGAGTTCCTGACCTTCTGCCCCCCCGAGATGTTGACCCCCTCTCTCCCCTCCTAGTTGCTGCAGTCTCCCCTCCGATCCTCTCTCTTCCCCTTCGATCCTCTCTCACCGCTTCCGATCTCCTCTCTCTCCGATCTCCTCTCTCTCTCCGATCTCCTCTCTCTCCCCCCTCCTCTCTCTCGGATCTCCTCTCTCTCCGATTTCGTCTCTGTTAACTATCTCCTCTCTCTCTCCCCCACCGATTTTCTCTCTCCCCCTCCTCTCTCTGCGATCTCCTCTCCAACTACCATCCAATCTCCTCTCTCTCCGTTCTCCTCTCTCACCCCGATCACCTGTCTCCCTCTGATCTTCCCTCTCTCCCCTGCAAGCAGCTGACTCTTTCCGATTTCATCTCTCTCCCCTCCAATCTCCATCGGTCTCCGATCTCCTCTCCCCTATCCCCACTTTCCCCTCCTTCCGAATCCCTCTCTCTCCCGTCTTGAACCTCTCGCTCCCCTTTCGTTCCTCGGTCTCGCCCCTCCCCCAAACCCAGCCACCAATGAATCATAGAATCATTGAAAGTTACAGCATGGAAGGAGGCCATTTCGGCCCATCGTGACCGCGCCGGCCAACAAAGAGCTGTCGAGCCTAATCCCTTCCCAGCTCTTGGTCCGTAGCCCTGCTGGTTAGAGCCACCAAAGTGCACATCCAAGTACTTTTAAAATGTGGTTAGGATTCTACCACCCTTTCATGCAATGATATCCAAAGCCCCACACCCCTCTGGGTGAAGAAATCTCCCCTTAAATACCCTCCATACCTTTCCCCAATTACATTAAATCTCTGCCCCCTGGTTTTTGACCCTCTGCTAAGGGAACTAGGTCCTTTCTATCCACTTTTTCTAAGCCCCTCATTATTTTATACACCTCAATAATGTCTCCCCTCAGGCTCCTCTGTTCCAGGGAAAACAGACCCAGCCTATCCAATCTTTCTTCACAGCTAAGATTATCTACTCCTGGCAACATCCTTGTAAATCTCCTCTGTACCCTCTCTAGTGCAATTAATCCTTCCTGTAATGTGGTGACCAGAACTGCACGCAGTCCTGTAGCTGAGGCCTAACTAGTGTTTTATACATTTGAAGCATAACCCCACTGCTCTTGTATTCTGTGCCAAGGATAATAAAGGCAAGCATTCCTTATGCCTTCTTAACCACCTTATCACCTTACCTTACCTACCTTCAGGGATCTGTGGACATGCGCTCCAAGATACCTTTTTTCCTCAACACTACTCAGTGTCCTACCATTTAATGTGTATTCCCTGTCCTTGTTAGCCCTCCCCAAATGGATTACCTCACCCTTCTACCGAATGAATTCCGTTTGACACTGTTCTGCCTACCTGAACAATTTATTGATGTCTTCCTGCAGTCTACAGCTTCCTTCTTCAGTATCAACCACACAGCCGATTTTAGTATCATCTGCAAACTTCTTAATCATACCCCCTATATTGAAGTCAAGATCGTTGATAAATACTACAAAAAGCAAGGGACCTAGTACTGATCCCTGCGGAACCCCACTGAAAACAGCCTTCCATTCACAAAAACACCCATCAACTATTACCCTCTGAATCCTGTCTCCGAGCTAGCGTTGAATCCAACTTGACACTTTGCCCTGGATCCCATGGGCGTTTAACTTCGTGACCAGTCTGCCATGTGGAACCTTATCAAAACCCTTGATAAAATCCATAAAAACTACATCAAACACATTACCCTAATCTACCATCCTAGTTACCTCCTCAAAAAATGCAATCAAGTTTGTCAGACACGACCTTACCTTAACAAATCCTTGATGACTATCCATGATTATTCCGTGTCTTTCTAAATGAAGATTTATCCTGACCTTCAGAATTCTTTCCAATAATTTTCTCAACACCGAGGTTAGGCTGACTGGTCTGGAATTACTCGGTCTATCCTTTTCTCCCTTTTTAAGCAAGGGTACCACATTAGCAGTCCTCCAGTCCTCCGGCACCACACCTGAAGGCAGAGAGGATTGTAAAATATTGGTCAGGACCTCTGCTATTTCCTCTTTTGCTTTGCTTAACAGCCTGGGATACATTTCATGCGGGCCTGGGGAATTATCCACATTTAAAGCTACTAAACCCCTTAATACTTCCTCTCTCACTATGTTTATTTCATCTAATATTACACATCCACCCCCCGTTAGCAATGTCTGCTTCGACGTCTCCTTTGTGAAAACAGACGCAAAGTATTCATTACGAACCCTACCGACGTCTCCCGCCTCCACACACAGATTACCCTCTTGATCTCTAATAGGCCCTACCCTTCCTTTAGTTATCCTCTTGCTCTTAATATATTTATAAAACATCTTTGGGTTTTCCTTGATTTTACTTGCCAATAATTTTTCATTCTTCTCTTTGCATTTCTAATATCATTTTTAATTGCACCCCTGCAATTTCTGTACTCCTCTAATGATTCTGGAGTACTTATCCCGTGGTATCTGTCATACGCCTCCCTTTTTTACTTTATTCTACCATGCATTTCTCCAGTCATCCAGGGGGCTCTAGATTTGTTAGTCCCACCTTTTTTCTTTAACGGCACATGTTTGGTCTGAACCCTCCTGATCTCGTCCTGTAATGCCTCCCACTGCTCTGACACTGATTTACCTTCAAGCAGCTGTTTCCAGTCCACTTTGGCTAAATCCCCTCTGAGCTTAGCAAAATTTGCTTTTCCCCAATTTAGAGTTATTATTCCTGGTCTATCCTTGTACTTTTCCATAACTACCTTAAATCTAACAGAATTATGGCCACTAGCACCAAACTGCTTCCCCACTGATAAGCCTTCTACCTGCCCAGCTTCATTCCCTAAAACTAAGTCCAAAACCGCCCCCTTCCTTGTTGGGCTTGCTACATACTGGCTAAAACATTTCTCCTCGATGCATTTTAGGAATTCCGCACCTGCTATACCCTTCACACTAATTTTATCCCAGTTAATATTGGGGTAGTAGAAATCCCCTACTATTACTGCCCTATAGTTTATGCACTTCTCAGAAATGTGTCTACATATTTGTTCTTCTATCTCCCTCTCAATGTTTGGGGGTCTGTGGTACACTCCCAGCAGTGTGATAGCCCCTTTTTTGTTTTTCAATTCGACCCATATGGCCTAGTTTGATTACCCTCCATCATATCATCCCTCCTCACAGCTGTAAGGGGTAAAAATTCACTTGGTTGCGCCTCCCGTTAGCGCCTTAAGAGGGCGCTAATGGGGCGCAAAGCCGCTAACGCCCGGGCGCAGCGATGTTTGCGCCGCTCGAGAACTTAACTTGAGATTGTGCGGCGGCGCTAAAACTTACCGCTGCGACCACCTGCGCGCGCAGATTGTGACGTCATTCCATGGTGCAATGCCCTTGTGGCGCCCCGTAGCGGAAATTGAGTGGCGCCCCCTGCCTTACCACCTGGCGCTTCCAACGACCAGAAGACTGGAACGCTATCAATCGCTGTGGGGCTGGGGGGGGGCGCTATTTAAAGGGGGCCTCTTCCTGTCTTTTATTGTTGGTGGCATTTTTGAACTACGCATTCTGAGAGAGAGAGGGAGAGACTTCTGGAGAGATTCAACGTTGTGTGAAGGAGTTTTGGGTACTGAGCAGCACTTTGCAGGTTCATTTTGATTTGCCATTCCTTGTATCGATTTAGCAGAGACTGTGGGAGCTGCACTCTGAGCTCTTTGCCTGGTACTCTCCATTGTTCTTTCCAGCACATTTGATGTGCAAGTCTCTCCAGGCCGAGATTCAAGGCAGCAATGAACAGGATGTGGATGGAAAGCAAGATTAACCATCCCCTTTAAGAACTGGCCCGTGCCATTGTGTGTGTGTTCCATTGCTGACTGACATTACATGAGTTTCGCCAGCGCTCCGAGTTAGCGCCTCACTGCTCGGCCTTTGCGCCTTAAGAGAGGTGTGCAGCGCCTGCTTTAGCACTCCACTCACCTCCCGGGGCGGTAAAAGTGAAGTTTCCTGTCAGTGCCGATAATTAGCGCCAGGCGCTAATATTTGCGTCCGGACGATATTTGCGCCCCAAATGGGGCGCGACCTAATTTCTACCGTTTATTTAATCAATGCCGCGATCCCGCCTCCGTTTTTACCTCCCGCTCTGTTCCATCTGAAAATCTCGTAACTCGGAATGTTGAGCTGCCATACCTGCCCCAAGTCATAGTCTCAAGTATCTACCTGTGCCCTCAGCTCATCTGCCTTGTTCGCTATACTCCTTGCATTGAAGTATATACCATTTAGTACAGGCAAGTGGATCCCTGGACCTTCTCCACACGAAGCCGAGGAAAACGTGTCCCACAGTGCAGGCAGCAATTGGGTACTGCACATGCGCGGCTCCGGTATACAATGCGCATGCGCGGAAGTGGATCGGCTATGCATGCGAGAGGCCATTATACAGCGCACATGTGCGGAACGCTGCAAATAATCACAGCGATTACAAAAAGCATTGTAATATAAAAGTTATGAAGTCTTACTGTTAACACATAGGGGCCTTGTGAGACCACACCTGAGTATTGTGTACAGTTTTGGTCTCCTTACCTAAGGAAGGATTACTTGTCTCAGAGGGAGAGCAAAAATGGTTCAACGGAATGATTGCTGGGATTGGGATTGTCCTGTGATGAGAGACTGAGGATACTAGGCCTGCAGGGTGATCTCATTGAAACATAAACAATTCTTACAGGGCTTGTCAGCGTAGATGCTCAGAGGAAGATTCCTCCAGCTGGTGAATCTAGAACTAAGGGTCAAATTCTCAAAATACAGGTCGGCCATTTAGGATTGAGATAAGGAGAAATTTCTTCACTCAAAGGGTTGTGAATCGTTGCAATTCTGTACCCCAGAGATCTTTCACATGCCCACAATCAGAGCTCAGTCGTTGAGTATATTCACGTCAGAGATCGATAGGTTTTTGGATCTTCATGGAATCAAGGGATATGGGTTTAGTGTGGGAAGGTAGAATTGGGGTAGAGTTTCAGCTATGATTTTATTGAATGGCACAGCAGGCTCGAAGGGCCGAATGGACTATTCCTACTCCTATTTCTTCTGATCTTATGTTCCTAAATGAGACTCTTCATCCATCGCAACATCAGGACTGTTCACACAGCTGAACACCGGGATCGTAGGAAAAACATTTGCAATTTACTTTTGGATGAAATTTCAAAGAAATATAAAATTATTTTGTTTTGCCAATCCTCTAATGAAAATATCATATTACATACAAATCCTTGGAGCAAAAGCGGTTCCTTAAATCTGTTTGTTTGGTGGAATATCAGCTGAACACTCTCCCTGGATGACTGTCTCCGTGGAGGTTTCTATATGGTACATCTAAGAGCTCCTCTGAATCAGCCTTTACATTCACACATTCAGAGTTCTGTGCCTGGCCGAACAGACATAGGTTCTTCACGTAAGAAATGGGATACCCAGTAATTTTCCAGATAGGGCTCATTTACTACCCGGTTCTTGCAGCCCTCGGTGTTCCTGGTAAGACAGTAAAACGAGACAGTAAAAGCTGAATATTAATCTGTGACTGTTCAGGCTATCCGTTCCCTGTTTGTTGTTATCAGTTAATTAATTGATTGTATTAGAACATAGAATATAGAACAGTACAGCACAGTACAGGCCCTTCGGCACTCGATGTTGTGCCGAGCATTGTCCGAAACCAAGATCAAGCTATCCCACTCCCTATCATTCTGGTGTGCTCCATGTGCTTATCCAATAACCGCTTGAAAGTTCCTAAAGTGTCCGACTCCACTATCACAGCAGGCAGTCCATTCCACACCCCAACAACTCTCTGAGTAAAGAATCTACCTCGGACATCCCTTCAATGTCTCCCCCCATGCACCTTATAATTATGCCCCTTTTTAACAGCTACATCCACCCGAGGAAATAGTCTCTGAACATGCACTCTATCTATCCCCCTCATCATCTTATAAACCTCTATTAAGTCGCCTCTCATCCTCCTCCGCTCTAAAGAGAAAAGCCCTAGCTCCCTCAATCTTTCCTCATAAGACCTCCCCCCCAAACCAGGCAGCATCCTGGTAAATCTCCTTTGCACTCTTTCCAATGCTTCCACGTCCTTCCTATAGTGAGGTGACCAGAACTGCACACAATATTCCAAATGTGGTCTCATCAAGGTCCTGTACAGTTGCAGCATAACCTCACGGTTCTTAAACTCAAACCCCTTGTTAATAAACGCTAACACACTATAGGCCTTCTTTACTGCTCTATCCACTTGAGTGGCAACCTTCAGAGATCTGTGGATATGAACCCCCAGATCCCTCTGTTCCTCCACGTTCCTCAGAACCCTGCCGTTGACCCTGTAATCCTTATTCAAATTTGCCCTACCAAAATGAATCACCTCGCACTTATCAGGTAAAATTCCATCTGCCATTTTTCGGCCCACCTCTGCATCCTATCAATGTCTCTTTGCAGCCTACAACAGCCCTCCACTTCATCCACTACTCCACCAATCTTGGTGTCATCAGCAAATTTACTGATCCACCCTTCAGTCCCCTCCTCCAAGTCATTGATAAAAATCACAAACAGCAGAGGACCCAGCAGCGACCCCTGTGGCACACCGCTGGTAACTGGTCTCCAGTCCGAAAATTTTCCATCCACCACCACCCTCTGCCATCTATGAGATAGCCAGTTACTTATCCAATCGGCCAAATTACCCTCTATCCCACAAAACCTTACTTTCTTCATGAGCCGACCATGGGGAACCTTATCAAACGCCTTACTAAAATCCATGTATACGACATCAACTGCTCTACCTTCATCTACACACTTAGTTACCTCCTCAAAGAATTCAATCAAATTTGTGAGGCAAGACTTACCCTTCACGAATCCGTGTTGACTATCCCGGATTAAGTTGCATATTTCCAAATGGTCATAAATCCTATCCCTCAGGACCTTTTCCATTATCTTACCTACCACCGAAGTAAGACTAACCGGGCTATAATTACCAGGGTCATTCCTATTTCCTTTCTTGAAGAGAGGAACAACATTCGCCACTCTCCAGTCCTCTGGCACTATCCCCGTGGAGAGTGAGGACCCAAAGATCAAAGCCAAAGGCTCTGCAATCTCCTCCCTTGCCTCCCAAACAATCATAGGATATATCCCATCTGGCCCAGGGGACTTATCGACCCTCAGGTTCTTCAAAATTGCTAAAACGTCTTCACTCAGAACATCTACCTCCTCCAGCCTATCCACCTTTATCACACTCTCATCTTCAAAAACATGGCCCCTCTCCTCGGTGAACACTGACGAAAAGTATTCATTCATCACCTCTCCTATCTCTTCTGACTCCATGCACAAGTTCCCATTACTGTCCTTGACCGGCCCTACCCTCACCCTGGTCATTCTTTTATTTCTCACATAAGAGTAAAAAGCCTTGGGGTTTTCCTAGATCCAACCCGCCAAGGACTTCTCATGCCCCCTCCTAGCTCTGCTAAGCTCCTTTTTTTAGCTCATTCCTTGCTACCTTGTACCCCTCAATCGACCCAACTGAACCTTGTTTTCTCATCCTTACATACGCTTCCTTTTTCCTCTTGACTAGACATTCAACCTCTTTTGTGAACCATGGTTCTCTCACTCGGCCATTTCCTCCCTGCCTGACAGGGACATACCTATCAAGGACACGCAGTAATTGCTCCATGAAAAAGCTCCACTTTTCATTTGTGCCTTTCCCTGATAGTTTCTGTTCCCATCTTATGCTCCCTAATTCTTGCCTAATCGCATCATAATTACCCCTCCCCCAATTATAAACCCTGCCCTGCCGTATGGCCCTATCCCTCTCCATTGCAATAGTGAAAGTCACCGAATTGTGGTCACTATCTCCAAAGTGCTCTCCCACATACAAATCAAACACTTGGCCGGTTCATTACCCAGTACCACATCCAATGTGGCCCCACCTCTTGTCGGCCTATCCACATATTGTGTCAGGAAACCCTCCTGCACACACTGTGCAAAAACTATCCCATCCGAACTGTTTGACCTATAAAGGTTCCAATCAATATTTGTAAAGTTGAAGTCACCCATGACAACTACTCTGTGACCTCCACACCTATTCATAATCTGCTTTGCAATTTCTTCCTCCACATCTCTATTACTATTTGGGGGCCTGTTTTCTTAATGTGATTTCCTAATTGAAATGATAACTTTATAAATTTTTCTACACAGTCAAGGTTGAAAGAATGCTGTGAGGCAGGTAAAGCAAACAATTAGGAAAGCAAATTGCAAGTTAGCATTTATTAATAAAGGATTGAAGTACAAGAGCAAAGTTGTCTTACTGTAATTATATTGCAGGTTTATGGAAACGAAAGGGGGTAGATTTTGACTTTGCTGCAAAAGGGGCGGTGTCGGAGCGGCCGCCAATTAAACGTAGCGCCTGATATTCAGTTTCAGTGCAGTCAATGGATCTGAATATCAGGCGCTGCCTATAACAGGCGGCGGATCCAATTCTGCACATTGTGTTCAACCGCCCGAGACGATTTTCTACCCAACATGTGTCGCAACGGGGAAGATTGCTCACTCCATTCTGTATCGACCATAACCCAACAATATGAGAGAGGGATCTCCATGCTGTGAAGACCATAACCCAACAATGTGAGAGAGCGCACTCCATTCTGTACCGACCATAACCCAACAATGTAGGAGAGTGATCTCCATGCTGGACAGACCATAAACCTACAATGTAAGAGAGTGATCTCCATGCTGGACTGACTATAACCCAACAATGTTAGAGAGTGCATCCGTGCTGAACAGACCATAACCCAACAATGTGAGAGTAATCTCCATGCTGGACTGACTATAACCCAACAAGGTGAGAGAGCACACTCAATGCTGCACAGACTATAACCCAAAAATGTGACAGTGTTTTCAGCATGCTGTATAGACCATAACCCAACAGTGCAGAGCTGATTCGCATGTATTTTGATTTGGAGGAACTGTTACAAAATAAAGGGGCCCCTGTGTTTCCAGTCACCTGCATTCTCCAGAAATATCGCAATAATATTTTACCTCACCGCCATTGTCTGTATCTGATCTCAACCATGTTTTCTTTCATCACTTACCTCCTGTTTCAACATTTGCCACAGATTTCCCTGCCCGCCAATAAACAGATTTTAAATTAACAATTATATTTAATTCGAAACTAGTAAACTGATATTGCAATACATTCTTAATGGAGTTCAGATGGTTCGTTTTCAAAAGAAAATGGTTTGGGACATTCTGGAGGTAAATTTGATGTGCCCTGTTTCTTACAGTGAACTTGGTGGCGATTGTGATTCTGTCCCGAGGAAAGTGCGGTCTCTCCAAGTACATCACTCGCTACCTGGTGGCCATGGCAGCGGCGGATCTAATGGTGGTTATCATCGATGTGATATTACATCGAATTAATAGCATGTATTTACCAATGAGTTTCCTCTCTCTGACACCGGTCTTCACTGTGAATCTTGTCGCCTACATTGTCACTGTGGACTGCTCTGTTTGGTTTACTGTCGCCTTCACATTTGATCGATTTTTAGCAATTTGCTGTCAGAAGCTGCAATCAAAATATTGCACCGAGAAAACTGCGACCGTGGTTATCGCCACCGTGTGCGTGGTGAGCTGTGTGAGGAGTGTTCCCTTTTACTATATAGTGGAACCTTCCTTTATCATTGACTACGTGCCCTGGCATTGTGTTCCGACAGCTGATTATTTGACTTCCCCCTTGTGGAATGCATTCGAGTGGATCGACAGCCTCATCACCCCTTTATTACCAATCGTTTTAATGCTGTTGTTCAATGCTCTGACCGTCAGACATATTATAGCGGCATATCGAGTCCGCAGGGGACTCCGGAGCAATAGGGAGAATCAGAATGACGCGGAGATGAAGAATCGGAGAAAATCCATGATCTTGCTTTTCACTATTTCTGCAAATTTCATACTGTTGTGGATGCCGCATGTTGTGCATTCGGTGAACTGGCCAGTGGTAAACGTTTTTTACGCAGACAAATATCTCAGTAATCCGATATATATCACACAGGAAGTTGGGTTGATGCTGAAACTGCTCTGTTCCTGCACAAACAGTTGTATCTATGGACTGACACGGAGGAAATTCAGAGAGGAGCTGAAGAAAGGGGTGAAATATTTGTTAACACTAAATGGGAAATTATAAGAAAGAAAGAACTTGCATTTCTATCGCGCCTTTCATCAGCTCAGGACGTCACAAAGCGCTTTACAGCCAATGAGGAACGCAGGATTTCCTTCCTTCTGAGGTCAGAGCTGCCCACCATATTCCATTGATATTTCCACCGATGTCAGTCCACCTCTCTCCTGTCCAAAGTCCAGTAAACCTGAACTGCTCTTAATCTGAGAGTGGACGGGATGATGTCTGACACACACCATGCGGTCGTTGACGGTCAGTTCCCCTTCACCTTACCCCTCATGTAACATTCCGTGGGCCCCATTTGGAATTTATTAGTTTGGTTCCATCAAAAGAAAAGAAAGACTTGCATTTCTATAGCGCATTTCACGAGCACTTGACGTCTCAAAGCGCTTAACAGCCAATGAAGTACTTTTGTAGTGTATTCGCTGTTGCAATGTAGGAAACATGGCAGCCAACCTGCGCACAAGAATTTCATACAAACAGGAATATGATAATGACCAGATAATCTGCTTTATAGTGATATTGATTGAAGGATAATTATTGGCCAGGACACCGGGGAGAACTCCTCTGCTCTTCTTCGAAATCGTGGAAGTGGAATCTTTGGCGTCCAGCTGAGAGGGCAGTCCTGGCCCCTGCTTAATGCCTCATCCGAAAGACGGCACCTCCGACAGTGCCGCACTCCGGACTATCCTGTAATGTCCACCGTGATTTTTGTGCTCAAGTCTCTTGGAATGGGAGGTGAACACACAACCTTCTGAGTCGAGAAGAGTGAGTGCTGCCCACTGTGCCCCAGCTAATATATTAACAAGCAGTGACTGGCATCAACCCGGAGCAGCGTTTACAGCTTCACACATCACTCTGTGGGCAGGTGAAGGGAAAATTGGAGATTCATTACCTTCTTTTTTCTAATTGTGTCTAATGGCCACAATATTAAACATGAATTTAACTAACAACTCAACTTCTAGCTCCTGGCCCCCATATTGGTTGATAATTAACACGTGCTCCTCTTCTCAGCTTCTGCCGCCCTCTTTCAAAAACGCTATTGTCACCCCTTCCTCAAAAATCCACACTCAGTCCCTCTGTCCGTACAAACAGCAGCCCCATCTCCAACTTTCCTTTTATCTCCTGAGCCCTTCAATATGTTGCTGCCTCCCAGCGGTACGCATCCTGCCGACAATTCCTTATTTGAATCTCTTCAATCAGGTTTCTATCCCTGCCACGGTAGTGAAACGGTTCTAACTAAAGTAAAGATTCACACAATCTATAACTTTTACCGTGGTGCACAATCCCTCCTCGGCCTCCTCAGTCTCTCTGCAGCCTTTGAAACGATTGACCACAACATTCTCCTTCAATTAATCTGCTCCGCTCTCCAGCTCAGTGCCACAGTCCTCGCTTGGTTCTACTCCGACCTGTCCAATAGTAGCCTCATTGTTTTCCTTGGAGTCTCCAAGAATCTCCCTCGCCCTCTACCTCTTCTTTCTCATCAACCTACAGCCCTTTGAAGACATTATCAGAACACATGGGGTCAGCTTCCACATGTACGCTGACGACTCCAATCTCTCCCTCTCCACCACCACTCTCAACACTTACACTGCCGCTGTGTTTTCCGACTGCTTGACTGACATCCATTATTCGATGAGACGCAATTTCTTCCAGTTAAAAACTGGGACGAACGAAGGCACCATCTTCATCGTGGATAGCACGTTTAGCGAGTTGGTTACACCACAGGCAAAGGGTGTACAGGCAGGAAGTGCATAGGTGACCACCAGGCAGAGTAAGCGGTGCCGGCAGGTAGTGCAGGGGTCCCCTGTGGCCATCCCCCTCTCAAACAGATATACCACTTTGGATACTGTTGGGGGGGATGACTTATCAGGGGAAGGCAGCAGCAGCCAACTTCTTGGCAACATGGGTGGCTCTGCTGCACAGGCTGGGAGGAAAAAGTGTGGAAGAGCTGTAGTGATAGGGGACTCAATTGTAAGGGGAATAGATAGGCGTTTCTGCGGCCGCAAACGAGACTCCAGGATGGTGTGTTGACTCCTTGGTGCAAGGGTCAAGGACGTCTCGGAGCGGCTACAGAACATTTTGGAGGGGGAGGGCGTACAGCCAGTTGTCGTGGTGCACATAGGCATCAACGATATAGGTAAAAAACGGGATGAGGTCCTAAAAGCAGAATATAGGGAGTTAGGAGGTAAATTAAAAAATAGAACCTCAAAGGTAGTAATCTCAGGATTGCTACCAGTGCCACGTGATAGACAGAGTAGAAATAGGAAGATATTTCAAATTAATATGTGGCTAGAGGAATGGTGCAAAGGGGAGGGATTCAAATTCCTTGGACATTGGAACATATTCTGGGGGAGCTGGGACCAGTACAAACGGGACGGTCTGCACCTGGGCAGGGCCGGGACCGATGTCCTAGGGGGAGTGTTTGCTAGTGCTGCTGGGGAGGGTTTAAACTAAAGTGGCAGTGGGTTGGGAACCTGAACAGCGAGACTGAGGAAAGGGAAACAAGGATAAAAGCAAAAGACAGGAAGGAGAAAAACACAAGTAGAAGGCAAAGAACTCAACGGTTTAAATCAAACATGGTCACAGTAAATAATAATTCATATAGGTCTGAGAGCGTTAAAAAAACAAGCCTGAAGGCTTTGTGTCTTAATGCATAGAGAATTCGGAACTAGGTGGATGAATTAGCTGCGCAAATAGAGGTAAATGAAGACGATTTGATTGGGATTACAGAAACATGGCTCCAGGGTGGCCAAGGCTGGGAACTCAACATCCAGGGGTATTCAGTATTTAGGAAAGATAGGCAAAAAAGAAAGGGAGGTGGGGTAGCATTGCTGGTTAAAGAGGTGGTTAACACAATTGAAAGGAAGGATATCAGCTCTGATGATGCAGAATCTGTATGGGTAGAACTGAGAAATAACAAGGGGCAGAAAACGTTAGTGGGAGTGGTATATAGACCTCCAAACAGTAATGTGGAGGTTGGGTAAAGCATTAAGAGGGAAATTAGAGAAGCATGCAGTAAGGGCACAGCAGTCATCATGGTTGAATTTAATTTACATATAGATTGGGCTAACCAAATTAGTAAAAATACTGTGGAGTAGGAATTCCTAGAATGTTAACGGGATGTTTTTCTGGAACAATATGTCGACGAACCAACCAGAGATCAGGCCATCTTAGACTGAGTATTATGTAACGAGAAAGGATTAATTAGCAATCTTGTTGTACGAGGCCCCTCGGGTCAGAGTGATCATAATATGATAGAATTCTTCATTAGGATGGAGAGTGAAGTAGTTGAATCAGAGACTTGGGTCTGGAATTTAAATAAAGGAAACTACGATGGTCTAAGGCCTGAATTGGGTAGGATTGAATGGGGAATGTCACTCAAAGGGTTGACGGTGGATAGACAATGGCAATCATTCAAAGACTGCATGGATTAACTACAGAATTTGTTCATCCCAGTGTGGCATAAGAATAAAACAAAAAGGGTGACTCAACCGTGGCTAACAAGGGAAATTAGGGATAGCATAAGATCCAAGGAGAGGACATATAAATTGGCCAGAAAAATCGGTAACCCTGAGGATTGGGAGCAGTTTAGGATTCAATAAAGGAGGACAAAGGGATTATTTAAGAAGGGGAATATAGAATATGAAAGTAAGCTACAGGGAACATAGAAACGGACTGTAAGAGCTTTTATAGATGTGTAAAGTGAAAAAGATTAGTGAAATCAAGTGTAGGTCCCTTACAGTCAGAAGCAGGGGAAGTTATAATGATGAACAAAGAAATGGCAGACCAATTAAATGCATATTTTCGTTCTGTCTTCACAAAGGAGGACACAAATAACCTCCCAGAGTTGTTGGAGAACATAGGGTCTGATGAAAGGGAGGAACTGAAAGAAATCAGTATTTGCAGGGAAATGCTGTTAGGGAAATTGACGGGATTGAAGGCTGATAAATCCCCAGGGCCTGATAATCTACATCCTAGTGTACTTAAGGATGTCGCGCTAGAAATAGTAGAGGCATTGCTGATCATCTTCCAACATTCGATGGAATCTGGAACCATACCCATGGATTGGAGGGTAGCTAATGTTTCCCCACTATTCAAAAAGGGTGGTAGAGAGAAAGTGGGCAATTACAGACCGGTAAGCCTGACATCGGTAGTGGGGAAAATGCTAGAGTCAATTATAAAGGATGTAATAGCTGAGCACTTGAAAAACAGTGACAGGATCGGACAAAGTCAACATGGATTTACAAAAGGTAAATCGTGCTTGACGAATCTACCGGAATTTTTTGAGGATGTAACTGGGAATATAGATAAGGGAGAACCAGTAGATGTGGTGTATTTGGACTTTCAAAAGGCATTCGATAAGGTCCCGCATAAGAGATTAGCGTGTAAAGTTAAGGCACATTGGATTGGTGGCAAGGTATTGACTTGGATAGAGAACTGGTTGGTGGACAGAAAGCAGAGAGTAGGAATTAATGGGTCTTTTTCCGATTGGCAGGCAGTGAATAGTGGGGTACCGCAGGCTTCGGTCCTTGGACCCCAGCTATTCACAATATATATTAATGATCTGGATAAGGGAACTAAATGTATTATCTCCAATTTTGCACAAGTCACAAAGCTGGGTGGGCGTGTGTGCGCCGAGGAGGATACTGAGAAACTCCAGGATGATTTGGACAGGTTGGGTGAGTGGGCAGAAGCGTGGCAGTTGCAATATAACGTGGATAAATGCTAGGTTATCCACTTTGGTGTCCAAAACAGAAAGGCAGACTATTGTCTGAATGGGTAACACGGTGGCATAGTGGTTAGCACTGGTGCCTCACAGCGCCAGGGACCCGGGTTCGAATCTGACCTCGGGTGACTGTCTGTGTGGAGTTTGCACATTCTCCCCGTGTCTGCGTGGGTTTCCTCCGGGTGCTCCGGTTTCTTCCCACAGTCCAAAAATGTGCGGGTTAGGTTGATTTGGCTATGATAAATTGACCCTTAGTGTTAGGGGGGGATTAAATATGTGGGGTTATGGGGATAGGATGGGATATGTTAGGGGGAATTAAATACGTGGGGTTACGGGGGTAGGGTGGGATATGTGTACTGTGGGGATTAAAGCAGGGACAGGGTATTGGATTTGGATGATCAGCCATGATCGTATTGAATGGTGGAGCAGTCTCGACGGGCCGAATGGCCTACTCCTGCTCCTAGATTCTATGTTTCTATGTCAATCGATTGGGAGAAGGGGAAGTGCAACGAGACCTGGGTGTCCTTGTGCACCAATCGCTGAATGTAAGCATGCAGGTGCAGCAGGCGGTGAAGAAGGCAAATGGTATGTTGACCTTCATAGCGAAAGGGTTTGAGTATAGGAACAGGGATGTCCTGCTCCAGTTGTACAGGGCCTTTGGGAGACCACCCCTTGAGTACTGTGTGCAGTTTGGGTCGCCTTATCTGAGGAAGGATGTTCTTGCCATGGAAGGAGTTCAGCGAAGATTCACAAGGCTGATACCTGGGATTGAAGGCATGACACATGAGGAGAGATTGGGTCGATTGGGCTTATACTCGCTGGAGTATAGAAGAATGAGAGGGGATCTCATCGAAACATATAACATTCTGACAGGTCTGGAGAAACTAGATGCAGGAAGTGTGTTCCCGATGGTCGGAGAGTCCATAACCAGGGGTCATAATCTAAGGATAAGGGGTAAGCCATTTAGGACAGAAATGAGGAAGAATTTCTTCACCCAGAGAGTGGTGAACCTGTGGAATTCTCTACCACAGAAGGTAGTTGAGGCCAAGTCATTAAATATATTAAAGAATGAGTTAGATTTATTTCTTAAAGCTAAAGGTATCAAGGGATATGGGGAGAAGGCAGTTACAGGGTACTGAGTTTGGATGATCAGCCATGATCTCATCGAATGGCGGAGCAGGCTCGAGGGGCCGAATGGCCTACTCCTGCTCCTATCTTCTATGTTTCTATGTTCATCCCACAGCACAAAACTCTGTAAACTCGGCATGAATTTCAGTCCCCTCCCAAGCCTCTATCTCAGTCTGGCCCATAATATTTGCAACCTTGGCTTCCCGTTCAATCCCACGAAGAACTTCAGAAACTCATATTGTCTCGATCACAAAGACTGCTCACTTCTGCAAAATGAATGTGCCTCATTCGCGCATCAGCCCAATTACTGTTGAAACGCTCATCCATGCTCTTGTCACCTTGAGACTCAATTATTCCAATGCGCTCCTGGTCGATCCCCTCATGTTACAACCTTAACAAACTTCAGTTCTGCTGAAACTCTGCTGCACGCTTCCTATTCCTTCCAAGTTCCAGGTTCAGGCAACCATTTTCTTGTTGAACTTCATTAGGTCCTAGGCCTCTAAAACTCCCAATTTGATGGTCACAACCTTGTTTTTAGATCCCTCCACAAGCTGATCTCTTGCTATAGCAGTAATGTTTGCCTCCCTACCAAAACCAACCATCCATTCAGAACTCTCTTTTCCTCTCACACCCTTCTGTACATTTCTTATACCTTTATCCTAACATTGGCGGTGGTGCCTTCCACCACCTGGGGTCCGTGCTCTGGAATTACTTGATTAAGCCCTTCCGCCTCACTGCCTCCATCTCCTCCTGTAAAACCTTCATTCATGACAATTTCTTGAACAAGAATCTTCTTTGGCTGAGCAAGCATTTATTTCTGATTGTCCCTCTACGGTTCCATCTGAATCACAGAATGATTGAATTATATAAATTTACGGCCATCGTTGCTTTGTGACAGCGGAAAAAGAGCTATCCCGCATAATCTCACTTTTCAGCTTTTGGTCCGGAGCCTTGCAGGTACGACACTTCAAGTGTATATCCAAATACTTTTATAAATGTGATTAGGGTTGCTGCCTCTACCAACCTTTCAGGCAGTGACTTCCAGAGCCTCGCCAACCTCTGGGTGAAAAAAAGTTCTCCGCAACTCCGCTCTAATCTTTCAACAAATTACTTTAAATCTATGCCCCCTGGTTATTGACCTAACTGCTAAGGGACATTGGTCCTTCCTATCCACTCTATCTAGGCACCTCATAATTTTATACACCTCAATCAAGTCTTTCCTCAGCCTCCTCTGTTCCATTGAAAGCAACACCAGCCTATCCAATCTTTCCTCATCGCTAAAATTGTCCAGTCCTGGCAACATCGTCGAGAATCTCCACTGTACCCACTCGAGTGCAATCACATGTTTCCAGTAATGTGGTGACCAGAACTGAACGCAGTACTCTCGTTGTGGCCGAACCAATGTTTTATACAGTTCTGGCATAGCCTGCCTGCTCTTATATTCTATGCCTCGGCTAATAAAGGAAAGTTTCCCATATGCCTTCTTAACCACCTTATCTACTGGTCCTGCTACCTTCAGGGATCTGTGGACATGTACTCCGAGATCTCTCTGCTCCTCCACGTCTCTCCGTGGCCTAACGTTTATTGCCTATCTCCATGCCTTGTTAGCCCTCCCTGAAGGCATTATCTGACTCTTTTCCTGATCGAAATCTTTTTGCCACTTTTCTTCCCAACTGACCAGTCCATTGATATCTTCCTGTAGTCTACAGCTTTCTTCCTCACTAACAACGACATGGCCAATTTTTGCATCATCTGAAAACTTCTTAATCATGCACCCTACATTTCAGACTAAATCATTGATGAATATCACAAAAAGCAAGGGACCAAGTACTGAGCCCTGTGGAACCCCACTTGCAACAGCCTTCCATTCAGAAGAACACCCTTTGACCATTACCCGTTTGCTTCCCGCCATTGAGTCAATTTTGGATCCAACTTGCCACTTAGCCGTAGATGCCATGGGCTTTTACTTTGTTGAGCAGTCTGCCATGTGGGACCTTGTCAATTGCCTTGTTAAAATCTATGTAGAGTACATCAAACGCACTACCCTCATCAACCCTCTTTGTTAAGTCCTCAAAAAATACAATCAAATTATTCAGACACGACCTTCCCTTTATAAATTAATGCTCTCTTACTTTGATTGATCCTTGCCTTTCTAAATGACGATTAATAATGTCACTCAGAATATTTTCCAATAATGTTACCATCACCGAGGTTAGGCTGACACACCTGTAATTAATCGATCTATCCGTTTCACCCTTTTAAAACAACAGTACCACGTTAGCAGTCGTCCAATCCTCCCGCACCACAACTGTTGCCAGAGAGGGATGGAAAATGATGGTCCGAGCCTCCGCTATTTCCTCCCTTGATTTTCTGTGGTACCTTTTTTCTACCTGAAAGGCGCTATACAAATACATGTTGATGTTGTGTTTCTCGTTGTAACACCTGTGTTCAAAAAAGAAGCCATGGGTTAATTAATCTAACTGTAGACAACACAGGTTAGCATCGGCAGTGAGCACAATATTGAGGACATAATAAGAGATAACATAAATACTCAGCAGGCAATACATGTCTTGATTAGAGTAAATCATGTATAATGTATATCATAAATGGAGTTGCTAAAATTAGACACCGTTCTTTGAAAAAATGAAAGAGTCTCTTGTTAAAGAAAATACAGTTGATTTGTTCACGTTGATTTGCAAAAGGTTTTTGATACGGAGCGACACTGGGTCATTTAATCTGTTAATTTGAGAACGAATTTGGTTCATGACTGGTAGCATCCAATTTTATTTCATAGATAGTTTTCAGGCTGGTGGTCAGAGATCACAGCAGGTCACAGCGGTCACAGCGTGGTCACTGTGGGCCACAGTGGTTAGTTTTTCAACAGTACTGTTCCAAAAACAAAAACGAGCTTGAGTTTTGTATCGGTCAAATTATCAACAGTTACACTTGAAAGAAATGGCACGACACTAACAGTTAGCGCTCACTCAGTCCTGACACACGGAGTGTCGGGCTGGATTCAGGGGCTCGAGCCTGTGGAGTGGGGCTCGATCCCTCGAGCTTCTGACTCAGTGGTGAGACTGACAAAAAACTGAGTCACGCCTGAGAGCTGAGCAAGGTCTCCCGCTCCCCCCAGACAGGACAGTGGACATGGTTAACCTGAGCAGTAAGTCCATTGAAGATCAAAGGATCATAGCTTCCTCTAGCACAGAAGGAGGCCAATCGGCTCAACTTGCCTTTGCTGGCTCTTTGAAACACACGTCATTAACTGTGAGCCGGCGTGTAAGATGTCAGCAAGCAAGCGACCTCAGGAGGATATCGACATTTTGGCCCAGAAATTCACCTCGGGCGCTGGAGGAAACGGGCGGTGTCTGATCGGCCGCCCGTTGTGCGAAGCGCCTGATATTCAGTTCCTTTGACTGCACACATTTTGCGCCACGGCTCGAGACAAATTTCTAGGCCTTCAGGAGGATACAGTCATTTCAGTAGATGAGGCGGAGAGAAAAGAGAAAAAATGGATTGCAGCAAAAAATGAAAGAAATGTAGCAGCTGAAAGAATGGAAGATTTTTATTTATATATATATGTGTGTATATAAATAGGAAGAAAGAAAGAGAGAAAGTAAGAAAGAGAGGAAGACAGCGAAAGTGAAAGAAAAAAAGAAAGAAAGAATGAAAGAAAAAAGAAGGAAATAAATAATGAAAGAAAGAAGGAATGAAGGAAAGAAAGATAGAAAGACAGAAAGAAAAACTTCCATTCCTACAGTGCACTTCACATCTTCCGAAGCTGACAGAAAATGAATTGCTTTTGAATTGGTGTCACTCTTGTTTTTGGAGGGAAATCAGAAAACCAATCCGCCCACAACAAGGTCCCACAAACATGATGTTATTTAACACAAACATTAACCACATTTCCTCTTCGGTAAATTCCACAACATTCACAGCTGAAGTTAATTTTCTTTAGGATTCCACTTGGCAATTCCCACATTACAACAGTGACTAAACTTGAACAAGTACTTCATTGGCTGTAACGCTTTGTGACGTCCTGAGGTTTTGAAAGGCCCTATAAAAATGCAAGTCTTTCTTTCTTTCCAATAATCTTTCGTTTTTTCTACCATAGAAATCGATAGAAGTTAAAATACACAACCAGGGCATTTTGGTCCAATCAATCATAGAAACATAGAAACATAGAAACATAGAAAATAGGTACAGGAGTAGACCATTCGGTCCTTCGAGCCTGCACCGCCATTCAATGCGTTCATGGCTGAACATGCTACCTCAGTACCCCATTCCTGCTTTCTCGCCATACCCCTTGATCCCCTTAGTTGTGACTGTTATATCTAACTCCCTTTTGAATATATTTAGCGAACTGGCCTCAACAACCTTCTGTGGTAGAGAATTTCATAGATTCACCACTCTCTGGGTGAAGAAGTTCCTCCTCATCTCAGTCCTAAATGGCTTCCCCTTAATCCTTAGACTGTGACCCCTGGTTCTAGTTTTCCCTACCATTGGGAACATTCTGCCCGCATCTAATTTGTCTAAACCAGGCAGGATTTTAAATGTCTCTATAAGATCCCCCCTCATTCTTCTGAACTCCAGAGGATACAAGTTCAGTTGACCCAATCTTTCTTGATATGTCAGTCCGGCCATCCCAGGAATCAATCTAGTGAACCTTCGCTGCACTCCCTCAATAGCAAGAATGTCCTTCCTTAAGTTAGGAGACCAAAACTGCGCACAATACTCCAGGTGTGGCCTCACCAAGGCCCTGTACAACTGTAGCAACACCTCCCTACTCCTGTACTCAAATCCCCTTGCTATGAAGGCCATCATTCCGTTTGCTTTCTTGACTGCCTGCTGCACTTGCATTCCCACCTTCAGTGACTGATGTACCATGACGCCCAGGTCTCGTTGCACGTCCCCTTTCCCTAATCTGCCACCATTCAGGTAATAGTCCGCCTCTCTATTTTTACCATCAAAGTGGATAACCTCACATTTATCCACATTGTACTTCATCTGCCATACATTTGCCCATTCACCCAACCTGTCCAAGTCACTCTGTAGCCTCCTAGCATCCTCCTCATTGTTCACACTGCCTCCCAATTTAGTGTCATCCGCAAATTTGGAGATATTACATTTAATCCCTTCGTCCAAATCATTAATATATAATGTAAACAGCTGGGGTCCCAGCACCGAACCCTGCGGTACCCCGCTGGTCACTGCCTGCCATTCTGAAAAGTACCCGTTTACTCCTACTCTTTGTTTCCTGTGTGCCAACCAGTTCTCAATCCACGTCAACACATTACCCCCAATCCCATGTGCTTTAACTTTGCTCACCAATCTCTTGTGTGGGACCTTGTCGAAGGCCTTCTGAAAGTCCAAATACACCACATCTACTGGTTCCCCCCTGTCCACCCTATTGGAAACATCCTCAAAAAATTCCAGAAGATTTGTCAAGCATGATTTCCCTTTCACAAATCCATGCTGACTTGGACCTATCATGTCGCCACTTTCCAAATGGTCTGTTATGACATCTTTAATAATTGCTTCCATCATTTTACCCACGACCGATGTCAGGCTGACCGGTCTATAATTCCCTGCTTTCTCCCTCCCTCCTTTTTTTAAAAAGAGGGGTTACATTGGCCACCCTCCACTCCATCGGAACTGATCCAGAGTCTAAGGAATGTTGGAAAATGATCGTCAATGCATCCACTATTTCCAAGGCCACCTCCTTAAGTACTCTGGGATGCAGACCATCAGGCCCCGGGGATTTTTCAGCCTTCAGTCCCATTAATTTCCCCAATACCTTTTCCCGACTAATAAGGATTTCCCTCAGCTCCTCCCTCTTACCAGATCCTCTGACCCCTTTTATTTCCGGCAGGTTGTGTGTGTCCTCCACAGTAAACACCGAACCAAAGTACTTGTTCAATTGATCTGCCATTTCCTTGTTCCCCATTACGACTTCCCCTGTTTCCGACTGCAGGGGACCTACGTTTGTTTTTGCTAACCTCTTTCTTTTTACATATTTATAGAAGCTTTTGCAGTCCATTTTAATGTTCTCTGCAAGCTTCCTTTCATATTTTATTTTCCCTGCCCTAATCAAACCCTTCGTCCTCCTCTGCTGAGTTTTGAAGTTCTCCCAGTCCCCGGGTTTGCTGCTACTTCTGGCCAATTTGTATGCAACTTCCTTGGTTTTAATACTATCCCTGATTTCCCTTGTTAGCCATGGTTGAGCCACCTTCCCTTTTTTATTTTTACGCCAGACCGGGATGTACAATTGTTGTAGTTCATCCATGTGATCTCTAAATGTCTGCCATTGCCCTTCCACTGATAGCCCCTTAAATATCGCTTGCCAATTTAACCTCGCCAATTCACGCCTCATACCCTCAAAGTTGCCCTTATTTAAGTTCTGGACCATGGTCTCTGACTTAACTGTTTCCTTCTCCATCCTAATGTAGAACTCCACCATACTATGGTCACTCTTCCCCAGGGGGCCTCGTACCACAAGATTGCTGATTCGTCCCTCCTCATTACACAACACCCAGTCCAGGATGGCCTCCCCTCGAGTTGGTTCCTCAACATATTGGTTTAGGAAACCATCCCTTAAACACTCCAGGAAATCCTCCTCCACCGTATTGCTTCCAGTTTGAGTAGCCCAATCTATATGCATATTAAAGTCACCCATGATAACTGCCGTGCCTTTTTTGCACGCAACTCTGATTTCCTGTTTCATACCCTCCCCCACCTCACTACTGCTGTTTGGAGGTCTGTACACAACTCCCACTAACGTTTTCTGCCCTTTGGTGTTCTGCAGCTCAACCCATATTGATTCCACATCCTCCAAGCTGATGTCCTTCCTCCCTCTTCGATGCTGGCGTGCATGCCCACAAGAGCAAGTGGTTCTGATCACATTTACTCATACTGTTCCGCTATCCCATCATCCACCTGTCCGTCATCCACCTATCGGTTTAATCTTGATCGTTGACGTGGTTTCGGCCTCAACCACTAAACAGGAAGTGAATTTCACAGCCCCACAACTATCTGTGTAATGAAGTTTCTGCAGCTCTCTGTTCACAATCACTGAAATTATATTATTGCATCCATAACCTCCCGCTCCTGTCCCCTCAACTACTGAACCAGTCTGCTTCTATATATCCGTCCCATCATTTAATACTTTAAAATCTTCAGATCAAATCGGCCCGTAATATGTTGTTTTAATGAAAAGAGACCTATGTTATCCGTGCCTTCTGGTGTTCAAGAGAAAGAAGCAATGCCGGCGATCCACTTCCACCTTAAAGGGCCGAGGGCAGGCAAACCGATCTTTAGAACTTGAACTTGCTTCTCACCAGGAGCCAGTTAAAGAACAGTTAGTGAATCAGTTAGTCCTCGCTGTGACATGCGCCTTTCCATCAGACAAACCAATGTGGAAGTTGGGTGGAAAAGTATTGCACTGTACAAAAAAACACCTGATTAAACGGTCATCGGTTAATTTTTAGGCCTAGAATTTTTTCTCGGACACTTGCCCTAAACGGGCGGTATCGGATCGCCCTTTATGTGCAGCCCAGCCAATCCAATCTATCCTCATAGCTAAAATTCTACAGTCCTGCCAACATCCTCGTAAATCTCATAGCCCTCTAATTTTTCCCCTTCCAGTTTTTATCAAATTCCCTTTCGAAAGTTGCTCTTGAATCTGCTTCCAGCGGCCCTTTCAGTCAATGCATTCCAAATCACAACAACCCGCTGTGTAAAAACAGTTTCCTTATCTCCCCTTCTGGTTCTTTTCCGAATTATCTTAAATCTCTGTCCTCTGGTTACCGACCCTTCTGCAAAAAGTTTCTCCATATTGCCTTCATGATTTTGAACACCTCTAATAAATCTCTCCTGAACACTCACTGTTTTACGGAGAACAACCCCAGCTTCTCCAGTCTCTCCACATAACTGAAGTCCCCCATCCCTGGTACCATTCTAGTAAATCTCCTGTAGACCCTCTCCAAGGTCTTGGGCTCCTTCCTAAAGAGTGATGCCCAGAATTGGAGTCAATACGCCTGCTGGTGCCTAACCAGTGATTTATAAAGGTAAGGCATAAGTTCCTCACTTTTGTACTCTATGCCTCTGTTGATAACCCCGAGGATCCCGTATGCTTTTTAACAGCTTTATCAACTCGTCCTGTTACCTTCAAAGATTTGTGTTGGAGAACCCCAGGACTCTCTGTTCCTTCAGCCGCTCGTAAATTGCAGCGTTCCGTTTACTTTTAGGCGGGGATTTACAGAGTTTAGGGCCTCGGCAGCTGAAGGCACAGCGGCCAATGGTGGAGCAATGGAAATCAGTGATGTAAGAAAAGTCAGAATCAATGTAGTGCAGAGATCTCGGAAGGTAGAAGAGCTGGAGAAGATAATCGCAATAGGGAGGGCGTGGCCATGGCCAGCTTTGAACATGAGGATGATAATATTAAACTCCAGGGGTTAACGGACCGTGAGCCAGTGTAGGTCAGTGAGCACAGGGGGTGATGGATGAACATAAGAACATAAGAAATAGGAGCAGGAGTAGGCCACTTACCCTCTCGAGCCTGCTCCGCCATTCAATAAGATCATGGCTGACCTTGTACATTAACTCCACTTTCCTGCCCTGTCCCCATATCCATTGATTCTCCTAATATCCACAAATCTATCGATATATGTCTGGAATATATTCAACGACTGAGCATACAGACCTCTGAGGTGGAGAATTCCAAAGATTCACACCCTCTGTGTGAAGAAATTTCTCCTCATCTGAGTCCTAAATGGCACACACCTTATTCTGAGACTGTGACCCCTGGTTCTAGACTCGCCAGCTAAGGGAAACATCCTCCCTGCATCTACCATTTCAAGCCTTGTAAGAATGTTGTATGTTTCAAGAGATCTCCTCTCATTCTTCTAAACTCTACACGATATAGAACTAATCTACTTAATCTCTCCTCATAGGACAATCCCCCCATCCCAGGAACCAGTCTGGTGAACCTTCGTTGCACTCCCTCTGTGGCAAGTTTTGGTCTCGTTAGGTAAGGAGACCAAAACTGTACACAATACTCCAGGTGTGTTCTCAACTGGGCCCTATATAATTGGAGTAAGATTTCTTTACCCTTACACTCAATTTCTCGTGTAATAAATACCAACATACCATTTGCTTTCCTAATTGCTTGCTGTACCTGCATGTTAACTTTCAGTGATACATGTACAAGGGTACCCAGGTCCCTCTGAACAACAACGTTTCCCAAAATCTCTCATCATTTAAAAAATAGGCTGCTTTCCTATTTTTCCTACCAAAGTAGAAAATTTCACATTTCTCCACATTATATTTCATTTTCCATGTACTTGCACACTCAATTAGCCTGTCTATATCCACTTGAATCCACTTTTCTGGATCACTCTCCACAAATAATCAGTGACATGCTCGGGGTTTCCTTCTTCTTTCTGTTTCCGTTGCAGGTTTACAACATTTTACTTTTGTGTTTTGTAATTAGGACAGTAAAGTACCCGCCTTAAATCGCCACCCCCAGAAATTCAGTTTGCTGTTTTGTGCTATGAACATCACTTACCTTTGCATAATGTGTCGATCCAGACAGGGTCGAAAGTCCAGGTTAATGATTGCGAAGAGCAGCTGACGGAATCACCGAGCTCGACACGTGGATAAAAGCGGGAGTGTCTGAGAGGGACCCGTGGAATTGGGGATCAGGGCTGGTGGAGTGACATAGGGCAAACACGTGATTCCACTCAGAAAAGCAATGTCTGAAAAGGCCTGAGTACTGCACACATTGAGAGTTTTTGAGGAAAACAGCGAGAGCGGCGCAGAGAGCAACGAAATATTCCATTCAAGGGCTGGAAACTGGACAGAAACGGCAGCAGTGGAATCAGCACCGGGCTGAATGGAAGGGGATACCGAAATTGCACGGGGCATGTTAGCATTTCTGATGAATCAGTAATGGCGAGTGAGCACCGCCAGGTGGTAAATGTGCACGGTACATGTCAATAGCTCTTTTTATTTTTATTTATTCATCGCGGGATTTGGGCGTCAATGGCAAGGCTAGCATGTGTTGCCAAAGATTTCTTACCTTTGTTCATCTTATAGATGGTACACACTGCAGCCACGCCGCGCCGGGAGTGGAGGGAGTGAATGAGTAATGTGGTAGATGGGTTGCCGATCAAACATTTTAGCAGGTTTGCAATATAATTATTGCGAATGAGCGTCCCCTGGTGGTTTACTGTACACGGTGCCTGTTACCGGTTCTGCAGTATAAGTGACGGCTAGTATGCGGCCCCTGGTGGTATAATGTGTACGGTGCGTCTCAACAGTTCTTTCGCGATTAACCCGTACTTCTTTCAATTTAGTATCCAGTATTCGCTGCTCAGGATGTGTTCTTCTCAACACTGGGGGACCAAACGCTGATTGGGTAATCGCTTTGCGGAACACCTCCGTTCCGTTCGCATGTGTGACCCTGAGTTTCCAGTCGCCTGACATTTTATTTCGCTGAGCCACTCCCACACTGACCTCTCTGTCCTTGGCCAGCTGCACTGAAGCTCAGCGCAAGCTCGAGGAACGGCACTTCATCTTTCAATTAGGCACTATACAGCGTTCCACACTCAATGTCGAGTTCAACAATTTCTGATCATAAACACTGCTGCAATTTTTTTGTTGCAGCTGCTGTTAATGATTCTGCTGTTGCCATTTACACCTCCTCTAGACGATTTTGGGCTATTCTCTCATTTTCCTGGCTCTGTATTGCTTAAAACAAGTTACATCTCTAACTTTTTCAGATTTTGATGAAAATTAATCGACCTGAAACGTTAAATTTGTTTCCCTCGCGACTTTCCAGCATTTTCAGTTTTTATTTCTGATTTGCAAATTGCGAAAAATGTTGCTTTCGTATGTACAGAAATATCAGAAATGGTAAGTGTGCGCCCCTGGAGGTTGGAGGTGCACGGTGCATGTTAGCTGGTCTGCTGCTTAAGTCATGCGAGTTTGCCCCATCTGCTGATCTAATGTGCGCGGTGCAGTTAACAGCGCTGCAGTATGAGTAATGGTGAGTGTGCGCCGCCTGCTTGCCGAATATAGGGCAGCACGATGGCATAGTGGTTAGCACTGTTGCCTCACAGCGGCAAAGACCCGGGTTCGAATCCCGCCTCGGGTGACTGTCTGTGTGGAGTTTGCACATGCTCCCCGTGTCTGCGTGTGGGTTAGGTTGATTTGGCTATGTTTGGGGGATTAAATACGCGGGAATAGGGTGGGATATGTGTCGGTGCAGGCTCGATGGGCCGAAATGGCCTCTGTCTGCACTGTGTGATTCTGTGAATATACACGGTGCCTGTTAGTAGGTCTGCGTAAAATGACGGCGTGTTTGCGCACCCTGCTGGTGCATGTACTCCGGTCTGCTGTATAAGTGAGGATGCTTGTGTGTTGATTGTTTACTGCAGAAAGTGCGATGCATTCCACCGTTAATTTGCTTGTTCGATATTTAGTTTTTTTTTCCATTAAATGTTTATCATGACATTAAGTTCCTGACACTGAAATAATTCAACTCAGAGAGAAAAATTATCAATTCTTACAGCCGATAATTTATTCTACGGGTGGAAGGAATGCCTAACGGGGTTACCGATTGATGGTAAAAACGTTATTAACTTTTCTTTCATTGAACCAAAGTGTGGTGAAGTTTTATCTTTTCTCATTTGTTAGACTGCATTTTAAGGTTTTCGGTTAAATTGTTCAGTGTTTCTGACCCCAAAGTTCTGTGTGAGGAGCTGGTGAGTGTAACAGGGTCAGCGCTGAATGCAGGAGCTCCTCTGACATCCCTCTCTCTCTCTCTCTGATGTGTGGGGCGGTGTGGGCGGGGGAGTGTTGCTTGACAGCTGAAGGCTGTTTGTGGTTCATTCAATGCAGAAAGTTCCTTCCAGACGTGTTTATGATCGACAGCTGCAAACAACTGCTTTGTCTCACAGCACATTAAGTTAATCAAGCCCGGTTCATTCCGTGTCTGTTTAAAGGGATTTGTTGCCAGTCCAGGATCATTCTGTACCTGTTTGAAGTGGTTTACTGTCGGTCCCGCTCGTTCTGTGTCTGTTAAAAGGGCTGTATCAGTCCTGGATCATTCTGCACCTGCTTAAAATGGGTTTGCTGTCAGTCCCCGATCATTCAGTCCCGGAACATAAGAACAGAATAATTAAGAGTAGGAATAGGTAATACGGCCCATTGAACCTGCTGCGCCATTCAATGAGATCATGGCTGAACTGCTACATCAACTATATTCCCCCCGCCCATCCCCATAGCCCTTGATTCTCTTATTGCCCAAAAATATATGGACCTCAGTCTTGAATATACTCGTCGACTCATCATCCACAGTTCTCTGGGGTAGTGAATTCCAATGATATACAAACCTCGGAGAGAAGAAATGTTTCCTGATCGCAGTACTTAATGGCCGACCCATTCACCTGGGAGTAAGGCCTGTAGTTCTACACTCTCCAGCCAGGGGATGCAGCCGCTCACCATCTACCCTGTCAAACCCTCTAAGAATTTTATACATTTCCATGAAATCAGTTCTAATTCTTTAAAATTCCAGAGCGTATAGGCCCTTTCTACTCAATCTCTCTTCATAGAACAGCCTTCTCATCTCTGGAATCAATCCAGCGAAGCTTCTTTGCACCCCCTCCAAGGCAATTATTTCCTTCCTTTGATAAGCAAACCAACATTGTACACAGTACTCCAGGTGTGGTCTCACCAAAGCCCGAATATATTTGCAGCAATACTTCCTTACTCTTATACACCAACCCCCTTGCAATAAAGGCTAACATACCATATCTGTTCCTAATTGCTTGCCGTTTCTGCATGTTACCTTTCTGTGATTTGTGTACACGGACCCGCAAATCGCTCTGAATAGCAACACTCACTAGTCTCTCATCTTTTTAAAAAATCAACTTTTCCATTCATCCGACCAATGTGAATAATTTCACACACCCCCATTATACTCCATCTGTCAACTTCTTGCCAAATCACTTAACTGGTCCATATACTTTTGCAGCCTCTTTACCTTCGCCTCACCCTTTATTTTCCTACCGAGCTTTGTATCGTCAGCAAACTTGGATATATTACACTCGGCCCCTCATCTAAGTAATTGATATAGATTGTAAATAGCTGAGTGTCAAGAACTGATATTTCAGCACTCCACTCGTTACAACCTGCCATTCCAAAAATGTCTCGTTTATTCCTGCCCTATGCTTTCTGTCCGTTAGCAAATCCTCAATACATACTAATATATTACATCCAATCCGATGAGCACTAATCTTCTGTAACAACCTCTTGCGTGGTAACTTATCGAATGCGTTATGAAAATCCAAATATACTACATCCACTGGTTCTCCCTCATCTACCCTGCTAGTTGAACCCTCAAAAAACTCTAACAGATTTGTCAAGCACGATTTCCCATTTCATGAAATAGTGTTGACTCTGCCTAATCATATTCTGATTTTCCAACTGCCTTGTTACCACGTCCTTACTAATATATTCTAGCATTTTCCCAATGCCTGATCTCAGGATAACTGACATACAATTTCCTGTTTTATCTGTCCATCCTTTCTTGAACAGCGGGGTATAATTTCCTGCCTTCCAATGAAGGGGGACTGCTCTCGAATCTGGGGAATTCTGGAAGATCCAAACCATCCTCTGCTAATAGTTACTTTGTGTGTCAGCTGTGGTTCAGTTGGTAGCACCCTCGCATCTGAGTCAGAATATTGTGGGTTCATAGTCCCACTCTAGAGACTTGAGGACAAAAATCTAGGCTGGCCCTCCACTGCAATACTGAGGGAGTGCTGCACTGTCGGAAGTGCCGTCTTTCAAATGAGATGTTAAACTGTTGGCCCCGTCTGTTTCTCTCAGTTGGATGTAAAAGATCCCATCCCACTATTTCGAAGAAGTGGAATTATCCCCAGTGTCCACACCCAACATCATTACAACAGATGATCTAGTCATTATCACATGACAGTTTGTGGAAGCTTGCTGTGCGCAATAAGGCTGTTGCTTTTCCAACACTACAAGTGACTACACTTCAAAAAGCACTTAATTGACTGTAAAGTGCAATTGCACTATATATGACGTCACTCCCTATAAAACCAAAGCCATCAGGTCCAAGGGATATGTCTGTTTTTAGTCCCATTAATTTCTCCATTACTTTTTCTTTAATAATATTAATTCCTTTAAGTTGCTCATGCTCATTAGACCATTGGTTCCCCACAATTTCTGGTGTGTTATTTGAGCCTACTAATGTGAAGATGGATGCACGATATTTGTTTAACTTCTCTGCAATTTCCTTTTCCCCCATTAGAACTTCTGCTCTCTCTGACTCTGAGGACCCACGTTTACTTGTGCTAATCGCTTCATTTTTATGTACTTTAAAAGCTAACAATTTGTTTATATATTTCTTTCTAGTTGAGACTCATATTCTATTATATACCTCTTTATCAAACTCTTGATCATCCATTGCTGAATTTTAAAAATATCCTAATCCATAGGATTACTATTCTTTTGGCAGTCCATGCCCACTTGCAACAAGACCTGGACGACATTCAGACTTAGGCTGAGAAGTGGCAGATCACATTCACTCCACAGAAGTGCCCGGCAATGACTATCTCCAACAAGCGGGAGACAAACAACCTCCCCTTGACATTCAACGGTATTACCATCGCCGAAACCCCCAAAATCAAGATCCTGGGAGTCACCATTGACCAGAAAATTAACTGGACCAGCCACATAAATAGAGTGGCAACAAGGGCAAGTCAGAGGCTGGATATTCTGCGGCGAGTGTCTCACCTCTTGACTCCCCAAAACCTTTCCACCATCTACAAGTCACAAGTAACGAGTGTGATGGAATACACGCCACTTGCCTGGATGAGTGCAGCTCCAAAAACACTCAAGAAGATCTACACCATCCAGGACAAAGCAGCCCGCTTGATTGGCACGCCATCCACCACCTTAAACATTCACTCCCTCCGCAACCAATCAGCTATCGCAGATGAAAACATATCACTTTTACAAAAGATGCAGATACAGAATGACCACCGAATCATAGAATCATAGACTGGTTCGAGCAAAAAAGGAGGCCATTCGGCCCATCGAGCCCGTGCCAGCACTCTGCAGGTGTACTTCAGCTGGACCCACTCCCCCGCCCTTACCCCGTATCCCTGCAATTTTTATTCCTTCAGTTACTTGTCAAAATCACCTTTGAAAGTCATGATTGAGTCTGCCTCCACCACCCTTTCAGGCAGTGCTTTCCAGATCCTAACCACTCGCTGCGTAAAAAAAGTTTTTCCTCATGTCGCCTTTGGTTCTTCTGCCAATCACCTTAAATCTCTGTCCTCTGCTTTTTCACACTTCCGCTAATGGGAACAGTTTGTCTCGGATCAACTCTGTCCAGACCCCTCATGATATTGAAATGGCCCAGGACTGACATTATCCGTATTAACAGCACAACCCTTTTAAACAGTCACAGAATGATCCGGACCTGATAGCACATCCCTTGAATAAAGGAGACTAAGATGGTATGAGAGCAGAATTGATTAAAGTGGACTGGGAAAATAGATTAAAGTGTAAGACGGTACATGAGCAGTGCTGTTCATTTAAGGAGTTATTTTACAACTTTCAAAAGAAATATATTCCACTGAGGAAAAAAGGGTGTAAAAGAAATGACAGCCATCCGTGGCTAAGTAAAGAAATTAAGGATAGTATCCGACTAAAAACAAGGACATATAAGGTAGCCAAACTTAGTGGGAGGATAGAAGATTGGGAAGTCTTCAAAAGACAGCAAAAAGTAACTAAAGGATTGATTAAGAAAGGGAAGATAGATTATGAAAATAAATTAGCATAAAATATAAAAACAGATAGCAAGAGTTTCTATAATTATATAAAAAGAAAAAGGGTGGCTAAGGCAAACGTCGGTCCCTTAGAGGATGAGACCGGTAAATTAATGGTGGGAAACATGGAGATGGCAAAAATGCTGAACAAATATTTTGTTTCAGTCTTTACGGTAGAGGACACTAAGAATATCCCAACTCTGGACAAACAGGGGGCTCTAGGGGGGGAGGAGCTAAATACGATTAAAATCACTAAGGAATTGGTACTCAGTAAAATAATCGGACTCAAGGCGAATAAATCCCCTGGACCTGATGGCTTACATCCTAAGGTCTTGAGGGAAGTGCCAGTAGGGATTGTGGATGCTTTGGTAATAATTTTCCAAAATTCCCTGGATTCAGCAAAGGTCCCGGCAGATTGGAAAACTGCTAATGTAACACCCTTATTAAAAAGGGTAGCAGGCAGAAGGCTGGAAATTATAGACCAGTTAGCCTAACATCTGTGGTGGGTAAAATTTTGGAGTCTATTATTAAGGAGACAGTAACGGAACATTTAGATCAACATAATTTAACAGGACAAAGTTAGCATGGCTTTATGAAGGGGAAGTCATGTCTGACAAATTTGCTTGAGTTCTTTGAGGACATAACGTACAGGGTGGATAAAGGGGAACCAGTGGACGTAGTGTATTTAGACTTCCAGAAGGCTTTCGACAAGGTGCCACATAAAAGATTATTACTCACGATAAAAAATCACCGGATTGGGGCTAATATTCTGGCATGGGTGGAGGATTGGTTATCTAACAGGAAGCAGAGAGTTGGGATAAATGGTTCATTCTCGGACTGGCAACCAGTAGCCAGTGGTGTTCCGCAGGGGTCGGTGCTGGGTCCCCAACTCTTTACAATCTATATTAACGATTTGGAGGAGGGGACCGAGTGTAACATATCAAAGTTTGCAGATGATACAAAGATGGGAGGGACAGTAGAAAGTGAGGAGGACATAAAAAACCTACAAGGGGATATAGACAGGCTGGGTGAGTGGGCGGAGATTTGGCAGATGCAATACAATATTGGAAAATGTGAGGTTATGCACTTTGGCAGGAAAAATCAGAGAGCAAGTTATTATATTAATGGTGAGAAACTGGAAAGTACTGCAGTACAAAGGTATCTGGGGGTCCTAGTGCAAGAAAATCAAAAAGTTAGTATGCAGGTGCAGCAGGTGATCAAGAAGGCCAACGGAATGTTGGCTTTATTGCGAGGGGGATAGATTAGAAAAACAGGGAATATTGCTGCAGTGATATAAGGTATTGGTGAGACCGCACCTGGAATACTGCGTACAGTTTTGGTGTCCATACTTAAGAAAAGACATACTTGCTCTCGAGGCAGTACAAAGAAGGTTAACTCGGTTAATCCCCGGGATGAGGGGTTGGACATATGAGGAGAGGTTGAGTAGATTGGGACTCTACTCATTGGAGTTCAGAAGAATGAGAGGCGATCTTATTGAAACATATAAGATTGTGAACAGGCTTGATCGGGTGGATGCGGTAAGGATGTTCCCAAGGATGGGTGAAACTAGAACTAGTGGACATCATCTTAGAATAAGGGGCTGCTCTTTCAAAACTGAGATGAGGAGAAACTTCTTCACTCAGAGGGTAGTGGGTCTGTGGAATTTGCTGCCCCAGGAAGCTGTGGAAGCTACATCATTAAATAAATTTAAAACTGAAATGGATAGTTTCCTAGAGGTAAAGGGAATTAGGGGTTACGGTGAGCGGGCAGGAAATTGGACATGAGGCTGAGATCGGATCGGTCAGGGGCCTGTGGGTGGCGGAGCGGGCCCAGGGGCTGAGTGTCCGGGTCCTGCTCCTACTTCTTGTGTTCTTTAGATTTGAGGTTAGGATCAGATCAGCCATGATCTTATTGACTGGCGGAGCAGGCTCGAGTGGCCGATTGGCCTACTTCTGCTCCTATTTCTTATGTTCTTATATTGTTAAACAGATACAGAATGATCCGGGACTGATAGCACATCTCTTGTAAACAGACACAGAATGATCCGGGACTGACAGCAAATCCCTTTGAAACAGACACAGAATGATCCTGGACTGGCAGCAAATCCCTTTTAAACAGACAGAGAATGATCCGGGTTGACAGCACATCCCTTTTAAACAGACACAGAATGATCCGGGACTGACAGCACAACCCTTTTAAACAGACATTGAATGAGCCGGGACTGACAGCACATCCCTTTTAAGCAGACACAGAATGATCCGGGACTGACAGCAAATTCCTTTTAAACAGACACAGAATGATTTGGGACTGACAGCAAATCCCATTTAAACAGACACAGAATGACCTGGGACTGACAGCTCATCCCTTTTAAACAGACACAGATAATTCACTTTTTACTGTGACAAGTAAGTCGTTTGCATCTTTCAATCCAAAAAAACTTTTAGCATGGATCTTGCTGCATTTAATGAATCACAAACAGCCTTCAGTTGTCAATCAAGAGACAGACCTGCTAAATTGCGCTGTGCACATTAACCCACCAGGGCGCACACTCGCTATTACTAACACTGCAGACCTGCTAACAGGCAGCTTGCACATTCAACCTCCAGGTGGGGCACATTCGCCATCACTTTTAAATTATAATTATAAAATTGGCGATTTTTGTTAAACAAGGTTATTAAATTCCCTTAAGACCCTGGTCTAGCAAAAGTCTATCGATCTCAAATATACAATTATTAATTGATCTAACGTCAACTGCCTCTTGTGGGAGTGAGTTTCACACTTCGACCTCCCTTTGTATTCCGAGCTGTTTCCTAATTTCTCTCCTGAACGACCTGGCTCCGATTTTAAGCATATGTCGCCTTGTCCTGTGTGCAGTTCTGGTAGCCACACTATAGGAAGGATGAGATTGCATTCGAGAGGGTGCAGAGGAGAATCACAGGATGTTACCTTGGTTGGAGCGCTTCAGCTTTGAAAATATACTGGACAGGCTGGAGTTGTTTTCCTTCGAGCAGAGAAGGCTGAGGGGGGACCTGATTGATGTGTTAAAAATTATGAGGGACATAGATAGGGTAGAGAGAAAGGAACTTTTCCCCTTAGTAGAGGGGTCAATAGCCAGGGGGAATAGTTTCAAGATAGAGGGGCATGAGCTTTAATGGGGATTTGAGGAAAAACCTTTTCTCCCAGAGGGTGGTTGGAATCTGGAACTCACTGCCTGAAAGGGTGGTAGTGGCAGAAACCCTCACAACATTCAAGAAGCATTTAGATGAGCACTTGAAACGTCATAGCATACAAGACTACGGACCAAGTGCTGGAAATGGGATTAGAATAGACAGGACTTGATGGCCGGCGCGGACACGATGGGGCAAAGGGCCTCTTTCTGTGCTGTATAATCTATGACTCTATGACTCCTAGTCTCCACTACCAGCGGAAAAACGTTTCTCTCTATCTACTAAAGCAATTCCTTTCAAAATCCTAAAATTCAGAATCTGCCCACACGGTAGACCGATAAGACAGGTCCATGGGATCCAAGAGAAGGTGCCAAGTAGGATTCAAAATTGGTTAATTGGCAGGAAGCAAAGGGTAACAATCGATGGGTATTTTTGTGATTGGAAGGCTGTTCCACTGGGGTTCCGCAGGGCTCAGTGCAAGCCCCCTTTCTTTTTGTGGTACACATCGGTTATTTAGACTTCAGTGTAGGCGACATGATTAAGACGTTTGCAGATATTATAAAACATGACCATGTGGTTGATAGTGAGGAAAAAATGTATCGACTGCAGCATGATATCAAAGAAATGGTCAGGTGGGCAGAAAAGTGGCAAATGGAATTCAATCCGCAGAAGTGTGAGGTAATACATTTGGAGAGGGCAAACAGGCAAAGGAATACTCAATAAATAGTAGGACATTGAGAAGTGAAGAAGAACAGAGGGACATTGGAGTGCATGTGAACTGAGCCATGAAGGTAGCAGTACAGGTGGATAAGGTGGTTAAGAAAGCAATAGCAAAAGACTGCGGAAGTTGGAATCTGAAATAAAAACGGAAAAAACAGATTATATTCAGCAGGTCATTATTTCAGATTACCTGATGAATATTACCAGAATTTCTGTTTTTATTATTGTTTAAGAAGTCCTAGGGGATACTTTCCTTTATTAGCCAGGGCATAGAATACAAGAATAGGGAGGTTATGCTTGAACTGTATAAAACACGAGTTAGGCCACAGCTAGATTACTGCGGACAGCGTTGGTAACCACATTACAGGAAAGATGTGATTGCACCAGAGAGGGTACAGTGGAGGTTTACGAGAATGTTGCCAGGACTGGAGAATTTTAGCTATGAGGAAAGATTTGATAGGGTGGGGTTGTTTTCTTTGGAACAGAGGAGGCTGAGGGGAGACATAATTGAGGCGGACAAAATTATGAGGGGACAAGATAGAATGGATAGGAAGGAGCTATTTTCCTTCGCAGAGATGTCAATGATCAGTGGGCGTAGATTTAAAGTAACTGGTAAACGAATTAGAGAAGAGTAGGTCCTTTTTTCACACAAAGAGTGGTGGGGGTCTAGAACTCACCACCCATCACATTTGAATAAACTACTTGGATATGTATTTGAAGTGATGTAACCGACAGGGTTACGGACCAAGAGCTGGAAAGTGGGAGAAGGCAAAACAGCTCTTTTTCGTCCGGCAAAGACACGATGGGCCGAATGTCCTCCTTCTGTGCCGGAAACTTCTGTAATTCTAGTATTTTATGAACTCACCTCTTACCCTTCAATATTTCAGGGAATAAAAGCCTAGTTTATGTAATCTCTTCTCATAGTCTAACCCTTGGAGCCCTGGTAACACACTGATGAATCTACACTGCACTCCCTCCAAGGTCAATATATCCTTTCTAAGGTATAGTGCGCAGAACTGTACACAGTGGCCTAACCAGGCCTCTATACAGCTGCCACAAAACTTCCTTCCGTTTATATTGAGCAGGGCAATTGTCTGATATTTTGCACCAGTCATTCCACTGCTCCAGGAGGGCTGCTATGCAGCTGCGATGGCCGAGTGGTTAAGGCGTTGAATTTTAAATGTAATAGGGGTTCCCCGTGCAGGTTGCGATTCTGCGGCAAACTCTATTTTATTTCATCGGCTCCCTGTGGAGATCACTGGCCCCAAAACTCTAGCGAATATAAAACTAATCGACCCAATATCTCTTCATAAGTCATTCCTGCCAAGCCAGTCTGGTGAATCTTCGCTGCACTCCTTCCATGGCAAGAACATCCTTCCTTAGATAAGGTGCCCAAAACTGCACACAACACTCAAGGTGTGGTCTCACCAAGGCCCTGTACAACTGCAGCAAGACAACCTTGCTCCTGTACTCGAAACCTGTCGCTTTGAAGGCCAACATACCATTTACCATCTTAACCGCCTGCTGCACCTGCATGCTTACCTTCAGCGACTGGTGCACAAGGACACACAGTTCTCGTTGCACTTCCCCTTTTACAATCTATTGCCGTTCAGATAATAATCTGTCTTCCTGTTTTTGCCTCCAAAGTGGATAACCTCGCATTTATTCACATAATACTGCATCAGCCATGCATCTGCCCAATCACCCAACCTGTCCAAATCATACTGGAGTTTCTCTGCATCCTCCTCACAGCACACAAGCCCACCCAACTTTGTGTCGTCTGCAAACTTGGAGATATTACATTTAGTTCCCTCTTCTAGATCATTGATATATATTGTGAATAACTGGGGTCAAAGCACCGATCCCTGCGGTACCCCACTAGTCACTGCCTGCCACTCGGAAAAAGACCCGTTCATTCCAACTCTTTGCTTCCTATCTGCCAAGCAGTTCTCTATCTAAGTCAGTACCTTACCCCCAATCCCATGTGCTTTAACTTTGCACGCCAATCTCTTATGCGGGACATTATCGAAAGCCTTTTGAAAGTCCAAATACACCACATCCACTGGTTCTCCCTTATCTATTCCAACAGTTATATCCTCAAAAAATACCAGTAGATTAGTCAAGCATGACTTACCTTTTCTAAATCCATGTAGACTTTGTCCGATCCTGTCACTGTTTTCCAAGTGCTCTGCTATTACATCTTTTATAATGGACTCTGGCATTTCCCCACTACCGATGTCAGGCTTACTGATCTATATTTCCCCGTTTTCTTTCTACCACGTTTTAATTAGTTGGGTTACATTAGCTCCCCTCCAGTCCATGGGAACTTTTCCTCAGTCTATAGAATTTTGAAAGATGTCCAGCAATGCATCTATTATTTCTAGGGCCACTTCCTTAAGTACCCTAGGATGTAGATTATCAGGCCCTGGGGATTCATTAGCCTTTAATCCCGTCAATTTCCCTAACACCATTTCCCTACAAATACTGATTTCATTCAATTCCTCCCTCTCATTAGACCCGATGCTCCCCGACAACTCTGGGAGGTTATTTGTGTCCTCCTTTGTGAAGACAGAACCAAAGTACGTATTTCATTGGTCTGCCATAACTTTGTTCTCCATTATAAATTCCCCTGATTCTGACTGCAATGGACCTTCGCATGACTTCACTAATCTTTTTCTCTTCACATATCTATATAAGCTTTTACAGTCAGTTTTTATGTTCCCTGCAAGCTTACTCTCATATTCCATTTTCCACCTCTTAATTAATCCCTTTGTCATCCTTTGCTGAATCCTAATCTGTTCCCAATACTCAGGTTTGCTGCTTTTTCTGGACAATTTTTATGTCCTCTCCTTGGATCTTCTGCTATCCCTAATTTCCCTTGTTAGTCACGGTTGAGTCACCTTTTTTGTTTTATTATTATGCCAAACGGGGATGAACAAATTATGTAGTACATCCATGCGATCCTTAAATGCTTGCCATTGCCAATCCACCGTCAACCATTTAAGTAACACTCCCCAATTCATCCTTGCCAACTCGCGCCTCATACCATCGTAGTTTCCTTTATTTAAATTCAGGACCCTAGTCTCTGAGTCAACTACTTCACTCACCATCTTAATGAAGAATTCTATCATATTATGATTGCACCTCCCCAAGGGGCCTCGCACAACAAGACTGCTAATTAATCCTTTCTCATTACATAATACCCAGTCTAAGATCGCCTGAACTCCAGTTGGTTCCTCGACATATTGGTCCAGGAAACCACCCCGTACACACGCTAGGAATTCCTCTTCCATATTATTGTTACTAACTTGGTTACCCCAATCTATATGTAGATTGAAGTCAGCCATGATAACTGCTGTGCACTTATTGCACGCTTCTCTAATTTCCCATTTAATGCCATCCCCAACCTCAGCATTAATGTTTGGGGTCTGTATACAACTCCCACTAAAGTTTTCTGCCCCTTTGTATTTCTCAGCTCTACCCATACAGATTCCACATCATCAGAGCTAATATCCTTCCTTACTATTGTTTTGAGCTCCTCTTTAACCAGCAATGCTACCCCACCTCCTTTTGCATTTTGCCTGTCCTTCCTGAATATTGAATACCCCTGGATGTTGAATTCCCAGCCTTGGTCATCCTGGAGCCATGTCTCCGTAATCCCAATTATATCATATCCGTTTACATCCATTTGTGCAGCTAATTCATCCAGCTTATTACGAATGCTCCTCGCATTAAGACACAAAGCCTTCAGGCTTGTTTTGTAACACTCTTAGTCCTTTTCGAATTATTATTTACTGTGACCCAGGTGAATTACACCATTGATTTCTCTGCCTTCCACTTTTGCTTTTCCCCTTCCTGTCTTTTGCTTCTATCCTTGCTTCCCTTTCCTCTGTCTCCCTGCACAGGTTCCCAACCCCCTGCCATTTTAGTTTAAACCCTCCCCAAGAGCACGAGCAAACACTCCCCCCAGGACATCTGTCGCGGTCCTTCCAGGTGCAAACCGTCCAGTTTGTACCGGTCCCACCTCCCCCAGAACCGGTTCCAATGTCCCAGGAATTTGAATCCCTCCCCTTGCACCAATCTTCTAGCCACGTATTCATCTGAAATATCCTTCTATTTCTACTCTGACTAGCACGTGGGACTGGTAGCAATCCTTAGATTACTACCTTTGAGGTCCTATTTTTTAATTTACCTCCTAACTTCCTATATTCAGCTTTTGGGACAACATCCCGTTTTCTACCTATATCGTTGGTACCTATATGCACCACGACAACTGGCTGTTTTCCCTCCCTCTCCAGAATGCCCTGCAGCCGCTCCGAGATATCCTTGACGCTTGCACAAGGGAGGCAACATACCATCCTGGAGTCTCGTTTGCTGTCGCCGAAACGCCTATCTATTCCCCTTACAATAGAATCCCCTATCACATTAGCTCTCCCGCTCTTTTTCCTCCCGTCCTGTGCAGCAGAACCACCCATGGTGCCAGGAAGTTGGCTGCTGCTTCCTTCCCTGGATAAGCAATCTCCCTCAACAATATCCAAAGCAGTATATCTGTTTGAGAGAGGGATGGCCACAGGGGACCCCTGCACTACCTGGCTGCGCCTACTACTCTGCCTGGTGGTCACCCATTCCCTCACTGGCTGTGCAGCCTTTACCTGCGTTGTGAACAGCTCCCTAAACGTGCTATCCACGATGTCCTCAGCATCGCCAGTGCTCCGGTATGTATCCATTCTCCGCTCCAGCGCCGCAATGCGGTCTGCCAGTAGCTGCAGCTGGATAAACTTCCCGCACAAATGGTCGTCAGCGACACAGGAAGTGTCCCTGATTTCCCACATAGTGCAGGAGGTGCACGCCACGGGACCAAGCTGTGAAAACATATTTGCAAAGATCAGTGAGAAATATATACATAGAACAGCATGAAATATAATCCATTTAATGAAGAGATCTGCAATTTTTTTAAGCAGATGTGTGGAAACGCAATTTGGTTTTGTAAAGCTGACCAAAATTAAAAAGTGTGTAAAACGACTAGTGCTGGATTTAAACCTGTAATCTTCTGATAACATCAGGATTTAACAGAGAAGTCTGACACCTTCTCCTTTAGGCCACGCGAATGCAAGACAACTGATTCTAATAATGAGTGATTAAACACCATGACTTTATTCATTTCAGTATTAGCAGAAAATGCTGGAAACACTCAGCAGGTCAGGCAGCATCGAGGAGAGGTTAGCAGAGTCAACATTTCGGGCTGAACCCTTCGTCAGAACTGGAAAAAGATCGGGAAGAGAGATTTATAAGCAGGGGTGGAAGGAGGGGTGGAAAGAACAAAGGGAAGGTCTATGTTAGGATGGAAGGCAGGAGAGACTGATTAACAAAAGGGATGATGGTGCAAGTCAAAGAAGAGGTAATGGGACAAGTTAACAAACAATAGATGGCTCTAGATGAGGTGTGAATGATGATGGCAGCAATATTAACAGCTACCATGTGAGTCAACATGAGAACAAATTGAAAAATATAAAGAAATACAGGGGCCAATTTATAGCCTGAAATTGATCAACTCGATGTTAATTCCAGAAAACTGTAAGGTGCCGAATAGAAAGATGTGGTGCTGTTCCTCGTGCGTACGTTGAGCTTCACTGGAACAGTGTAACAGGCCGAAGAAGGAGAGATCAGATTGGTAGGAGAGCGGAGAATATCGTGACAGGCGAACGGAAGCTCGGGGTCACGCTTGCGCACTGCACGGAGGTTTCGAAAGGGAATACGCATTAAATGGTCGGACACTGAGTAGTTTAGAGGATAAAAAGGACCTTGGAGTGCATGTCCACAGATCCCTGAAGGTAGCAGCCCAGGTAGAGAAGGTGGTTAAGAAGACGTACGGAATGCTTGCCTTTATTAGACGTGGCATAGAATAAAAGAGCAGTGGGGTTATGCTTCGAATGTATAAAACACTAGTTAGTCCTCAGCTGGAGTACTGCGTGCTGTTCTGATCACCCCATTACAGGAAAGATGTGATTGCACTAGAGAGGGTAGAGAGGAGAATTACAAGGATGTTGCCGGGAGAATAGAATCTTACTTATGAGGAAAGACTGGATAGGCTGGGTCTGTTTTCCTTTGAACAGAGAAGGCTGAGGGGAGAACTTATTGAGGTGTATAAAACTATGATGGGCCTAGATAAATTGGATAGAAAGGACCTATTTCCCTGAGCAGAGGGGTCAAAAACCATGGGGCGCAGATTTAAAGTAATTGGTGGAAGGTTTAGAGGCGATTTGAGGGGAAAATTCTTCACCCAGAGGATTGTGAGGGTCTGGAGCTCACTGCCTGAAAGGGTGGGAGATGCAGGATCCCTAACCTCATTTAAAAAGTACTTGGACGTGCAATTGGGACGCTCTAAACTGCAGGGCTACGGACCAAGAGCTGGGAAGTGGGATGAGGCTGGATAGCTCTTTGTTGGCCGGCGTGGACACGATGGGCCGAAATGGCCTTCTTCCGTGCTGTAACTTTCTATGATTCTATGATTCTAGGTGTTCCGCAAAACAGTCACCCAATCTGCGTTGGTCTCAAATGTCGAGGCGACCGCATCGTGAGCAGCGAATACAGTGTACTAAATTGTAAGAAGTACAAGTAAATCGTGGATTCACCTGGAAGGAGTGTTTTGGCCCCTGAACGGTGGAAAGCGAGGAGGTAAAAGGGCAGGTGTTGCATCCCCTGCGCTTGCATGGGAAGGTGCCGGTGGAAGGGGAAGGGGTTTTGGGGGTGATAGAGGAGTGAACCAGGGTGTCGTGGACGGAGCGATCCCTTCGGAATGCTGAAAGTGGTGGGGGAGGGGAAGATGTTTTTGATGTTGGAATCATGCTGGAGGTGGCGGCAATGGCGCAGGATGATCCGTTGAATGTGGATGCTGGTGGGGTGAAAGGTGAGGACAAGGGGAACACTATCATGGCTCTGGGATGGAGGGGAAGGGGTGAGAGCAGAAGCGCTGAAATGGAACGGACACGGTCGAGGGCCGTTTCAACCACGATAGAGGGGCATAAATCAAGACATACTGGAAGCACTAGTGTGGAAAGTGACAACATTAAAACAGATGCGGCAGAGACGGAGAAACTGGGAGAATGGAATGCAGTCCTTACAGGAAGCGGGGTAGGAGGAAGTGTAGTCCAGGTAGCTGTGGGTATCAGTGGGTTTATAGTGTCAGTCTTCTCGCTCAGGTCAACATCCCAAGCATCAAAGCTTTGACCACGCTCGATCAGCTCCGCTGGGCTGTTCACATTGTCCGCATTCCCAATACGAGACTCCCAAAACAAGCGCTCCGACACGGCAAGAGAGTCCCACGTGGGCAGAGGAAAGCTTCAAGGACACCCTCAAAGCCTCCTTGAAAAAGCGCAACTTCCCCACCGACAACTTGGAATCGCTGGCCCAAAACCGCACAGAGTGGAGGAGAAGCATCCGGGAAGGCGCCGAACACCTCGAGTCTCTTTGCCGGGATCAAGGAGAAAATGTCACCCATAACACCCCACCCACCGACCCTTCAACCACCGTCTGCTCCACCTGTGTCAGAGACTGTAGGTCAGGCATTGGACTCATCAGTCACCTGATAACTCATTTTTAAGATAGAGCAAATAATCCTCGGTCCCGAGGGACTGCCTAAGAAGAAGAAGATTGGATGTTGGTCGATAGCCTATTCCCAGAATTGGAAACAGAGAAGTCGAGGAAGGGAAGGGAAGAGTCGGAGATGGATTATGTGAAGGTGAGGGAAGGGTGGAAATTGGAAACAAAGTGATAGAAATTATCTAGTTCAGGGCGAGAGCAGGAAACGGCACCAATACAGTCGTCAATGTACCGGAAAAAGAGGTGAGGGAGGGGACCTGAGTAGGACTGTAACCAAGATTGTTCCACATATCCCATGAAAAGGCAGTCATAGATAGGAACCATGCGTGTACCCATAGCAAGCCCTTTAATTTGGAGGAAGTGAGTGGAGTTAAAGAAGAAGTTGTTCAACGTGAGGACAAGTTCAGCTAAATACAGTGGGGCGGTGCTGGATGGGGATTGGCTGGGCCTCTGTTGAAGGAAGAACTGGAGCGTCCTCAGCCCGTCCTGTGGGGGGATGGAGTTGTAGAGGGATTGGACGTTCATAATGAAAAGGAGATGGTTGGGGTCGGGAAACTGGAAACTGTGGAAGTGGCACAGGTGGTCGGAAGAGTCACGAATGTAGGAGGAAAGGGACTGGACAAGTCGAGAAAAAATAGAGTCGAGATGGGAAGAAATCAGTTCTGTGGGGCAAAAACAGGCTGCAACAATTGGTCTACCAGGGCAGTCCTTTTTGTGGATCTTGGGAAGGAGGTAGAAGCGGGCTGTGTTGGGTTGAGGAACTCAGAGATTTGCGGCCATGGCGCGAAGATCTCCAGAGGAGATGAGGTCAGTGACAGTCTTGGAAACGATTGCTTGATGTTCGGTAGTGGGGTCATGATCCAGGGGGAGGAAGGAGGCGGTGTCAGAGAGTTGCCGTTCAGCCTCCGCACGGTAGAGGTCGGTTCGCCAAACAACAACAGCACCACACTTGTCAGTAGGTTTAATGACAATGTAAGGGTTGGATCGGACAGAACGGTGTGCTGCAAGTTCAGAGGGATTGAACTGCGATCTTGGCATGTATTAGCATTATGCTGGAAGCAACACAGCTAACTTGTTGAGTTAAATTGATGGTTGATTTCTGTTTATTGTCAGCTCAGTCACTTTTTCTCAGAAGACTCCAAAAGAAAGACTTAAATTTATATCGAGTCTTTCATAGAAGAATAGATTGTTTCTTCTTCTTAGGCAGTGCCTCGGGACCGAGGATGACTTGCTTCCACATTAAAAATGAGTTCTCAGGTGACTGATGAGTCCAATGCGGGGACTACCGTCTCTGTCACAGGTAGGGCAAACGGTGTTTGAAGGAGCGGGTTGGTGGGGTGCTTGGGTTGACGTGCGCTCCTTGCGCTGCTCGCGCTTGGCTTCCGCTGGCTCCCGGCGAAGAGACTCGAGTTGTTCAGAATGGTTACAGCACAGAAGGCGGTATTGCGGCCTGTCGAGCCCGTGCTGGCTCTCTGCAAGAGCACTTCACCTATTCCCACTCCCCCGCCCTTTCCCTGTAGCCCTGATTTTTTTTTCCTTCAGATACTTGACAATTCCCTTTTGAAAGCCACTATTGAATCAGCCTCCACCACCCTTTCAGGCAGTGCATTCCAGATCCTAAACACAACATTTCTATTTCTTACAACAAACGGAGAGATTGCAGTAAAATAAAAAGCAAATTGCAGCAGTTGCTGGATCTGGAATTATTCATTAAATGCTGGAAACACTCCGCAGGTCCGGGAGCATCTGTGGACAGAGAAACACAGATTTAACCTTTCAGGTCCATGAGCTCTCGGCAGAACTGAGATTTTGCAGCTTTGCAACAAAATATTGCAGGTCGCGTGTGAGTTTCCTTCCAAACTTTTTAAGCTGCTCAAAAATAATCACAATAATAATCTACCCTTCCCACCAAAAAACATAAATGGCCCGTACAAGGCAGAAAGCAGGAAACTATAGACCAGTGAGCCTGTCATCTGTCGTTGGGAAAATGCTGGAGTCCTTCATTAAGGAAGCAGTAGCAGGGCATTTGGAAAATCATAATTCAGTCAAGCAGAGTCAGCATGGTTTTATGAAAGGGAAATCATGTTTAACAACTTTGCTGGAGTTCTTTGAAGATGTAACGAGAAGGGTGGACAATGGGGAGCCAGTGGATGTGGTGTATTTGGATTGCCAGAAGGCATTCGATAAGGTGCCACATAAAAGGTTACTTCATAAGATAAGAGTTCACGGATTTGGGGGTAATATATTAGCATGGATAGAGAATTGGCTAACTAAATGAAGGCAGAGATTCGGGATAAATGGGTCATTTTCCGGTAGGCATACCGTAAATAGTGGGGTGCCACAGGGATCAGTGCTGGGGACTCAACTATTTACAAGCTACATTAATGACTTGGATGAAGGGACCGAGTGTAATGTAATCAAGTTTGCGGATGGGTGGGAAAGCAAGTTGTGCAGAGGACTCAAAGAATCGGCAAAGGGGTAAAGACAGGCTAAGTGAGTGGACAAAAATTTGGCAGATGGAGTATAATGTGGGAATGTGCGAGGTTATCCACCATGGCAGGAAAAATAAAAAAGCAAATTATTCTGTAAATGGAGAGAGATTACAAAATGCTACACTTCAGAGGGAACCGGGGGTCCTTGTGCATGAAACACAAAATAGTTATGATGCAGGTACAGCAAGTAATTAAAAAGACAAATGGAATTTTGGCCTTTATTGCAAGGGTGTTGGAGGTAAAAAGCAAGGAAAGTCCTGCTACAACTGTACAGTGTATTGGTGAGGCCACAGCTTGAGTACTGCGAACAGTTTTGGTCTCATTATTTAAGGAAGGATATACCTGCATTGGAGGCAGTCCAGAGACGATTCACTCGGCTGATTCCTGAGATGAGGATGTTGACTTATGAAGAAAGGTTGAGCAGGTTGGGCCTATACTCATTGGAATTTAGAAGAATGAGAGGTGATCCTATTGAAATATATAAGATACTAAGGGGGCTCGACAAGGTAGAAGCAGAGACCATGTTTCCCCTCGTGGGGAAATCTAGAACTTGGGGGCATAGTTTCAGAATAAAGGGTCGCCCTTTTAGAACTGAGAGCGAGGCCCCGAGACACAGAAACACCCGGTGACCCGACACAGGCCGAGAGCCCCGGCCCCCCGACACCCGAGAGCCCCGAACCAGACACAGCCCGAGTCCCCCGGCCCCCCGACCCAGACACAGCCCGAGCCCCCCGGCCCCCCGAACCAGACACAGCCCGAGCCCCCCGGCCCCCGGAACCAGACACATGCCCAGCGATGGCGGTTCGCGCTTACTTTGAGAATAACAACGAGATCGGCTGCTTCGCCAAACTGACCAACGCCTAGTGCCTGGTGGCGATCGGCGGCTCCGAGAACTTCTTCGGGTGAGAAGCGGGGAAAGGCCGCGGCCTGGGGGGAGAGGGTCTGGGGCCCTGGGCCCGGGGGGGGGAGAGGGTCTAGGGCCCGTGGGTGGGGGGGAGAGGGTCTGGGGCCCGCGGGGGGAGAGGGTCTGGGGCTCTGGGCCCGGGGGGGGGAGAGGGTCTGAATGTTAGGGAAAACTAGAATCAGGGGTCACAGTCTAAGGATTAAGGGGAAGCCATTTAAGACTGAGCTGGGGAGGAACTTCTTCACCCAGAGAGTGGTGAATCTATGGAATTCTCTTCCACAGAAGGTTGTTGAGGCCAGTTCGCAAAATATATTCAAAAGGGAGTTAGATATAACACTCACAACTAGGGGGATCAAGGGGTATGGCGAGAAAGCAGGAATGGGGTACTGAGGTAGCATGTTCAGCCATGAACGCATTGAATGGCGGTGCAGGCTCGAAGGACCGAATGGTCTACTCCTGTACCTATTTTCTATGTTTCTATGTTTCTATGAGATAAGGAGGAATTTCTTCTCTCAGAGGATCGTAAATCTGTGGAATTCTCTGTCCCAGAGAGCCGTGGAGGCTGGGTCATTAAATACATTTAGCCTTGTTTGATTGAGAGAGAGAGAGAGAGAGAGAGAGAGACAGAGTCAGAGAGAGAGAGTGAGAGTGAGAGAGAGACAGAGAGATAGAGCCTATGACGGCTCTTTGCTGGATCTATCCAGTTAGTACTCATACCCTGCTCTTTCCCCATAGCCATGTACATTTTTCCTTCAAGTCTTTGTCCAATTCTGCTATGAATGTTACTATTGAATCTGCTTCCTCAGCGCATTCCACATCTTAACAACTCGCTGCTTAAATAAATATTCCCGCATGTCGCCTCTGGTTCTTTTACCAATCATCTTAAATCTGTGTCCTCTGTTTACCAAACCTTCTGTCACTGGAAACAATTCTCCTCAGTTACTCTATCAAAACCTTCATGATTGTGAACACCTCTTAACCTTCGCTGCTCAAAGGAGAACAATCCCTAAAAAGGGGGAGGGTGGATTCAGGTAAGGGAAAATTTATAATCCAAGAGAAAAGTCAGATTGTAGAGCAGTTAATATTAAAGACGTTATATCTGAATGCACGAAACTTTCATAACAAGAGAGATACATTAATGACACAAATAGCGATAAATACGTTTGATCCAGTAGCCATTACTGAGACGTGGTTTTCAGGGTGACCAAGGTTGGGAACAAAATATTCCCGGGTGATTGACGTTTAAAAACGATAGACAAAATGGAAAATGAGGCGCATAGCCCTAATTAAAAAGGATGAGATAAAGGCAGTTGTGAGAAAAGATCTTAGATCAGAAAATCAGAATGTAGAACCAGTATGGGTGGAGCTAAGGCATAACAAAAGGCAGATAACACTAGTTTATACAATCGATAATTGTTATCATTGCGTTGGACAATGTATACATCAGGAAATTAGTGCAGCATATATCAAGGGTAATGCAATAAACAGGGGGCTTTTAATCTTCATTAAAACTGCAAACAAAATTGGCAGAAGGTTTTGGAGGACGGGTTCATGGAATGCTTCGAGACAGTTGTCCAGAACAATATTTTGAGTCATCTGGGGAACAAGCTATTTTAGATTTAGTATTGTGTAATGAAACAGAGTTAATTAATAATATTATAGTAAAGGGACATCTCGGTAAGAGTGATCATAATATGATCAAATTTCATATTACTTTGTGAATGAGCGGTTAAGTCAGAAACTAGGGTCATAAATTTAAACAAATTCAAATGCAAGGTTATGAGGGGCGACTTGTCTAAGGTAGATTGAGAAATGAGATTAAAAGATATGATGGTAAAAAAGCAATGGCAAACTTTTAAATGAATAATTCATAATTCTCAACGAATGAAAAGTCCCGAGAGGAATAAAAACTCTCCACTGGAAAAGTTGTTCAATCATGGCTAACTAGAGATGTTAAGGATAGTATTAGATTAAAAGAAGAGTCTTACAATTTTGACAAAAATAATAGTAATCCTATGGATTGGGAGATTTTTAAAATTCAGCAAAGGATGGTCAATAGATTGATAAAGAGGGAGAAAATAGAATAGGAGAGTAAACTAGAAAGAAATATAAAAACAAATTGTAAGGTTTTAAAGTATGGAAAAATTAAGCGATTAGGACCACTAAACGTGGGTCCCTCAGAGGCAGAGAGAGCAGAAGTTAAAAATTGGGACAAGGAAATGACATAGAAGTTAAACAAATATTTTGCATCTGTCTTCACAGTAGAAGGCTCAAATAACACACCAGAAATTGTGGGTAACCAAAGGTCTAATGAGCATGAGCAACTTAAAGGAATTAATATTATTAAAGAAAAAGTAATGAAGAAATTGATGGGACTAAAAGCAAACAAATCCCTTGGACCTAATGGCCTACATCCTTTGGTTTTAAAGGGAGTGGCTGCAGATATAGTGCAGTAGAAATTTACAGCCAATGAAGGGCGTTTTGAAGTGCAGTCACTTGTAGTGTAGGAAAGGCAACAGCCAATTTGTGCACAGCAGGCTTCCACAAACTGCCATGTGATAATGATTAGATCATCTGTTGTCGTGATGATTGGTGAGGACACATGGAATAATTCCCCTTCTTCGAAATACTGGGATTGGATTTTTTACATCCAACTGAGAGAAAGAGACGGAGCCAACAGTTTAACGTCTCATTTGAAAGACGGCACTTCCGACATTGCAGCACTCCCTCAGTATTGCACTGGAGGGTCAGCCTAGATTTTTGTCCTCAGGACTCTGGAGTGGGACTATGAATCCACAACATTCTGACTCAGATGCGAGGGTGCTACCAGCTGAGCCACAGCTGACACACGAAGCAACTGTTAGCTGAGGATGGTTTGGATCTTCCCGAATTCCCCAGATTCTAGAGCGGTCGCCGTGCATTGGAAGGCAGGAAATGTAATCCCGCTCTTCAAGAAAGGATGGAGAGAAAACAGGAAACTGGAGGCCAGTTATCCTGACATCAGGCGTCTGGAAAATGCAAGAAGCTATTACTAAGGACGCGTTAACAAGGCAGTTGGAAAATCAGAATATGATTAGGCAGAGTAAACACGGTTTTATGATAGGGAAATCGTGTTTGACAAATATGTTAGAGTTTTTTGCGTGTGCAACTAGCAGGGTAGATAAGGGGGAACCAGTGGATGTAGGATGTTTGGATTTTCAGAAGGCATTCAATAAGGTGCCACAAAAGAGGTTGTTGCACAAGATAAGTGCTCATTGGATTGGGTATAATATATTAGTAAGTACTGAGGATTGGTTAACGGACAGAAAGCAGAGCGCAGGAATAAACGGGTGATTTTCGGAATCGCAGGTTGTAACTGGTGGAGGGCTGAAAGATCAGTGCTTAACCCTCAGCTATTTACAATCTGAATTAGATGAGGGGCCGAGATTAATATATCCAAGTTTGTTGACGATACAAAGCTTGGTGGGAAAATAAGTCGTGAGGAGAAGGTGAAGAGAATACAAAATTATATAGAGAAGTTATATGATTTGGCAAGAAGTTGGCATCGTGAGTTATTTTTAATCGTTTATGTGATGTGGGCGTCGCTGTCAAGGCCAGAATTTATTGCCCATCCCTAATTGCCCTTGAGAATGTGATGGTGAGCCGCCTACTTGAACCACTGCAGTCGAGGTGGTGAAGCTGCTCCCACATTGCTGTTAGGGAGGGACATCCAGGATTTTGACCCAGCGACGATGAACGATCGGCAATATACTTCTCAGTCAGAATAGTGTGTGACTTGGAGGGCAACATGAAGTAGGTGGTGTTCCCATGCGCCTGCTGCCCTTGTCCATCTAGGTGGAAGAGGTCGCGGGTTTGGGAGGTGCTGCCGAAGGAGCCTTGGTGAGTTGCTGCAGTGCATCTTGTAGATGGTGAACACTGCAGCCACGGTATGCCAGTGGTGGAGGGAGTGAATGTTTAAGGTCGTGGATGGGGTGCCAATCAAGCGGGTTGCTTTGTCCTGGATGTTGGCGAGCTTCTTGAGTGTTGCCCGTGATGCACTCATCTAGGCAAGTGGAGAGTATTCCATCACACTCATTACTTGTGCTTTATAGATGGTGGAATGGCCTTGGGGAGTCAGGATGTGATGCACCCGCTGCAGAATAACTAGCCGCTGTCCTGCTCTTGTTCCCACATTATTTCTCTGGCTGATCCAGTTCGGCTTCTGGTAAATGGTGTCCTCCAGGATGTTGATGGTTGGGGATTCGACGATTGTATTACCGTTGAATGTCAAGGGGAGGTGGTTAGACTCTCGGTTGTTGGAGATATACATTGCCTGGCACTTCGGTGGCGCGAATATTACCTGCCACTTATCAGCCCAAGACTGAACGTTGTCCAGTCTTGTTGCATGCGGGAATGGATTTCTTTATTATCTGAGTTGTTGTGAATGGCGCTGAACACTGTGCAGTCATCAGCGAACATTCATATTTCTGATATTATGTTGGAGGAATCATCATTGATGAAGCAGCTGAAGATGGTTGGGCCTAGGACACTGCCCTGATGTACGCCTGCAGCGATGTCCTGGGGCTGTGATGATTAACCTTCAACCACCACAAACATCTTCCTTTCTGTTAGGTATGATTCCAGCCAGTGGAGCGATTTAGCCCCGATTCCCATTGACTTCAGTTTTACTCGGGCTCCTTGATGCCACACTCGGTCAAATGCTGCCTTGATGTCAAGGGCAGTCTCTTTCGCACCTCATCTCTGGAATTCAGCTCCTTTGTCCATGTTTGGACCAAGGCTGCAATAAGGTCGGGAGCCGAGTGGCCTTTGCGGTTCCCAAACTGGGCATCCGTGAGCAGCTTAATTGGTGAGTAAGTGCCGCTTGATAACAATTTAGATGACGCCTTCCATCACTTTGCTGATGATTGAGAGTAGACTGATGGGGTGATAAAATGGCCGGGTTGGATTTGTCCTGCTTTTTGTGGACAGGACACACCTGCGCAGTTTTCCACATTGTCGCGTAGATGCCAGTGTTGTAGCTGTACTGGAACAGCTTGGCTAGAGGTGCAGGTAGTTCTGGAGCACAAGTCTTCAGCACGATAGCCGGGATGTTGTCGGGGCCCATAGCCTTTGCTGTATCCAGTGCGCTCAGTCGTTTCTTGATATCACGTGGAGTAATCGAATTGGCTGAAGACTGGCTTCTGTGATGGTGGGAACCTCAGGAGTAGGCCGATATGGATCATCCACTCGGCACTTCTGGCTAAAGATGGTTGCAAACGCTTCAGCCTTGTCTTTTGCACTCACGTGCTGGGGTCATTATCATTGAGTTTGGGGATATTCATGTGCCTTCTCCTCTAGTTAGTTGTTTAATGGTCCACCACCATTCACGACTGGACGTGGCAGGACTGCAGAGATTTGATCTGATCCGTTGATTGTGGGATCGCTTACCCTGTCTATCGCATGCTGCTTCCGCTTCGTAGCATGCATATAGTCTTGTGTTGCAGCTTCCCCAGGTTAGCACCTCATTTTTAGGTTCGCCTGGTGCTTCTCCTGGCATGCTCTTCCAAACTCTCCACTTGCCTGGTTGATTGCAGATCCAACAACACTCAAGAAACTCGACTCCATCCACTTAAACCTTCACTCCCTCGTGGCTGCAGTGTGTACCATCTGCAAGATGCAGTGCAGCAACGCACCAAGGCTTCTTCAGCAGCATCGTCCAAACCCGTGACCTCTTCCAAATAGAAGGACAAGGGCAGCAGGCGCATAGGAACACCACCCCCTCCAAGTTCCCCTCTAAGTTACACACCATCCTGACATAGAAGTATATCGCCGATCCTTCATCGTCAAAATCCTGGAACTCCCTCCCTAACAGCACTGTGGGAGTACCTTCAGCACACCGACTGGAGCGTTTCAAGAAGGCGGCTCACCAGCACCTTCTCAAGGGCAATAAATGCTGGAATTGCCATCGACGCCCACATTCCATATACGAATACAAAAAACACTCCTGATTGAATCAGGTTTGGTCGCCTGGCTTGAAGTTAATGGTAGAGTGAGGAATATGCCGGGCCAAGAGTTTTCAGATTGTGGTGGAATACAATTTTGCTGCTGCTGATGGACCACAGCGCCTCATGCATGCCCAGTTTTGAGCTGCTAGATGTGTTCTGAATCTATCTCATTTAGCATGGTTTTAGTGCCACACAACACGATGGAGGGTGTCCTCAGTGTGAAGACGTCTCCACAATAACTGTGCGGTGGTCATTGCTACGGATAGTATTATGGGCAGATGCATCTGCGACAGGTAGATTGGGGTGGACGAGGTCAAGTAGTTTTTTCCTCGTGTTGGTTCTCTCACCACCTGTCGCAGGCCCAGACTGGCAGCTATGTCCTTCAGGACACGGCCAGCTCGGTCAATAGTGGTGCTACCGAGCCACTCTTGGTGATGGACATTGATGTCCCCCACCCAGAGTGCATTCTGTGCCCTTGCTACTCTCAGTGCTTCTTCCAAGTGGTGTTCAACATGAAGGAGTATTGATTCAGCATCTGAGGGATGGTGGTAGTTGGTAATCAGCAGGAGGTTTCCTTGCCCATGCTTGGCCTGAAGCCATGATACTTCATGGTGTCCGGAGTCAATGTTGCGGACTCCCAGGGCCTCTCCTGACCGACTGTACATCACTGTGCCGCCAACCCGGGTGGTTCTGTCCTGCTGGTGGGACAGGACATACCCAGCGATGGTGATGCAGGAGTTTGGGACACTGGCTGAAAGCTGAAAGTTATGATGCTGTGAGTATGATTATGTCAGGCTGATGCTTGATCATTCTGTGGGACAGCTCTTCCAATTTTAGCATAAGTCCCCAGATGCTGGTGAGGAGGACTTTGCAGGGTCGACTCGGCTGGGTGTGACGAGATCGATGCCGGGTGGTCCTTTCGGTTTTATTCTTATTGTTGTCGTAGCGGTTTTTGACAACTGAGAGGCTTGCTAGGCCATTTCAAGGGGCAATTAAGAGTGAACCACATTGCTGTGGAGACCAGCGTTTGGTCCCCCAATGTAGAGGAGACCGCATTCTGAGCGGCGAATACTGGATACTAAATTTTAAAAAGTACATGTTAATCACTAAGGAACTGCTGACACGCACCGTGCACATTATACCACGAGGGGCCGCATACAAGCCGTCAGCGATACTGCGGAATCGCTAACAGGCACCGTGTACATTAAACCACCAGGTGGCGCTCATTCGCAATTACTTATACTGCAGAACTGCTAAACTCCCAGGTGGGACAGTAAGCTGTGAGGAGAGCACAAAGGGACTGCAAAGGGATATTGATAGACTAAGTGAGTGGGCAGGTAAGGTGGCAGCTGGAGTAATGTAGGCAAATGAGAGTTTATTCACTTTGGTGGGAAGAATAAAGAAACAGAATATTTTTATATGGTGACGAACTTTCAAATGTTGGTGTTCAGAGAGATTTGGGAATCCTCATGCAAGGAGCACTAAAAACTAGCATGCAGGTTCAGCAAGCAATAAGGAAGGCAAATGGCATGTTGGCCTTTATTGCAAGGGGGTTGGAGTATAAGAGTAAAGACGTCTTGCTACAATTGTACTGGGCCTTGGTGAGACCACACCGGAAGTATTGTGCACAGTTTGGATCTCCATATCTAAGGAAGGATATACTTGCCTTGGAGGCAGTGCAACTAAGGTTCACTAGATTGGTTCCTGGGATGAGAGGGCTGTACTATGATAAGTGACTGTGTAGAATGGGCCTATACTGTCTGGAGTTTATTAGAATGAAAGGCGATCTCATTGAAACATAAAATATTCTGAAGGTGATTGACAGTTTAGATGCTGAGAGGTTCATTCCCCTGGCTGGAGTGTACAGAACTAGCGGCATAGTCTCAGGATAAGGGGTAGGCCATTTAAGACTGAGATTTGGAGGAATTTCATCACTCTAAGGGTTTGAATCTTTGGAATTCTGTACCCCAGAGGCCTGTGAATGCTGAGTCTTTGAGTATATTCAAGCCTGCAATAGATAGATTTTTGGACTCTAGGGGAATTAAGGGATATGGAGATCGGACGGGGAAGTGGAGTTGAGGTCGATGATCAGCCATGATCTTATTGAATGGCGCGAAGAGCCGTATGTCCTACTCCTGCTCTTATTTCTTATGTTCTTATAATCTGTTACATCTCTAACTTTTTCCCATTTTGATGAAAGGTCATCGACCTGAAACGTTAAAGGTTTTTCTCTCGTCACAGTTGTTGCCTGTCCTGCTGAGTATTTCCAGCATTTTTTGTTTTTATTTCGGATTTCCAGCATTCGCAATATTTTGCTTTCGTATTTATAAAATTATCAGAAATTGCTAGTGTGTGCCCCTGTAGGTAGCAATTGCACGCTTCATGTTCGCAGGTCAGCAGCATAATTAACGCCAAGAGTGCGCCTCCTGCTGGTCTAAGTTGCACGGTGCATGTTCGCAGGACTGCATTTTCAGTAACGGTGAGTGTGTGCCCCCTGCTGGTCTAAGGTGCACGGTGCATTTTCACAGGACTGCATTAAAAGTAACGACAAGAGTGCGCCTCCTGCTGGTCTAATGTGCACGTTGCATTTTCACAGGACTACATTATAAGTAACGGCTAGTGTGCGCCTCCTGCTGGTCTAAGTTGCACGGTGCATGTTAACAGGACTGCATTATAAGTAACGGCGAGTGTGCGCCCCCTGCTGGTCTAATGCGCAGGGTGCATGTTAACAGGCCTGCAGTATAAGTAACGGCAAGAGTGCGCCTCCTGCTTGTCTAAGGTGCACGATGCATGTTAGCAGGTCTGCAGTATAGGTAAAGGAGAGTGTGCGCTTCCTGCTGGGCGAAGGTACACAGTGCATGTTAAAAGGTCTGCAGTGTAAGTAACGGCGAGTGTGCGCCCCCTGCTGGACTTATACTCACGTTCACGTTAGCCGGTCTGCAGTAGAAGTAACGGCGAACGTGCGTCCCCTGCTTGTCTAAGGTGCACAGTGCATGTTAACCGGTCTGCAGTATAAGTAATGGTGTGTTTGCGCCCCCTGCTGGTTTAATATGCACGGTGCAGCTTCGCCTGTCTGCGGTAGAAGTCAGAATGCAAGAGCGCCCTCTGGTTGTTTAATGCAGAAAGTGCGATGCCTTCAACGGTAACGTGCTTGTGTTCGATAGTTCTTTATTTATTTTTTAATAAAATGTTTATGAAGACATTAAGTTCCTGACACTGAAATAATTCAACTCAGAGGGAAAAAATGAGCAATTCTTACAGCAGATAATTTATTCTTTGGGTGGAATGAATGTCTAAGGAGGTTACCCAGTGAGGGTGGAAATGTTATTAACTTTTCTGCCATTCAGCCGAATTGTGATGAACTTTGAGGTTTTTCTCAATTTATAGACTGTATTTTAAGGGGTTCGGTAAAAATGCTCAGTGCTTATGACACCATTGTTCTGTGTGAGCAGCTGGTGAGTTTAACAAGGTCGGCACTGAATGCTGGAAGTTCTCTGACAGTGTCTGTCTCTCTGAATGGTGTGGGTGGTGTGGGCGGTGGAGGGTTGATTGACAGCTGAAGGCTGTTTCTGGTTCATTAAATGTAGAATGTTCCTTCCAAATGTGTTTTGATTGACAGCTGCAAACGACTTCTTTGTCTCAGCTCACATTAAGTGAATCATTCTTTGATCATTCCGTGTCTGCTTTAAAGGGGTTTGCTGTCAGTCACGGAAAATTCTGAATCTGTTTGACACGGGTTTACTGTCATTCTCGATCATTCTCTGTCTTCTTAAAATGGGTTAGCTCTCAATCCCGGATCATCCCGTGCCAGTTGAAAAGTGGTCTGCTGTGAGTCCCGGAGCACAAAAATATAATAAATATAAGCAGGAGTAGGCGATACGCTCCATGCAGCCTGCTCCATCATTCCAAAAGATCATGGCTGAACTTATACATCATTGCCACTTTTCCGCCCTATCCCCCTATCCCATGGTTCCCTCAGTGCCCTAAAATCTATCGATGTCAGTCTTGAATATACTCATCGACTGAACATCTTCAGCCCCCTGGGTTAGAGAATTCTAACGATTCAAAACCCTCTGGGTGAAGAAATTTCTCCTCATCTCAGTCCTAAATGGCAGACCCCTTATCCTGAGACTCTGCTCCCTAGTCTCCAATCAGGGCAAACAGCTGCGCAGCATCTACGCTGTCAATCCCTTTAAGAATTAAACATGTTTCAATGAGATCACCTCTCATTCTTCTAAACTTCAGTAAAAATAGGCCCATTCTGCTCCATTTCTCCTCATTTGACAGCCCTCTCAATCCCGAAAATCAATCTAGTGAACGTTCATCCATCGCCTCCAAGGCAACTATGTCCTTCCTTCGGGAAGGTTACCAAAAATTGTACACAGTACTCCAGATGTGTTCTCAACAAAGACCTAAATAATTGCAGCAAGACATCCTTACTCTCGTACTGCAACCCCCTTGTTCTAAAGGCAAAAATCCCATTTACATTCCTAATTGCTTGCTGTACCTGAATGTTAACGTTCTGCGATTCGTGTAGAATGACACTCAAATGCCTCTCAATCCGAACACTCACGACTTTTTCAACATTAAAAAAAATCTTCTGTATTTCCATTCTTCCGAGCAAAGTGGATAATTTCACACTTCCCCACATTATACTTCATCTGACAACTTCTTGCGCACTCACTTAATCAGTCTATATTCCTTTGCAGCCTATTTGGGTCCTCCTCACAGCATCCTTGCCCACTTAACCTCGTACCATCAGCAAACTTGGATATGTTACACTCGGCCCCACATCTAAGTCATTGATATAAAATGTACATGGCTGAGGGTCAAGCACTGATCTTTCAGCACTCCACGAGTTACAATCTGCCATTCCGAAAATTACCCGTTTATTCCTGCTTTCTGTCCGTTAACCAATCCTCAATCCACGCTACTATATTACCCCCAATCCAATGAGCACTAATTTTGTGTAACAACCTGTTGAGTGGCACCTTATTGAACGCCTTCTGAAAATCCAAAAACATTACATCCACTGGTTCCCCCTTGTCTACGCTGAGAGTTACACCCTCGAAACATTCTGATTGCTTTGTGAAACACGATTTCTCTTTCATAAAACAGTGTTTGCTTCGCCTAATTATTTCTGATTTTCCAACTGACCTGCTACCACGTCCTTAATAATGGATTCCAGCATTTTCCGCACTAATGATGTCAGGCTAACTGGCCTAATGTTCTCTTTTTTATTTCTCCCTCCTTTCTTGAACAGCGGGGTAACATTTGCTACCTTCCAATCCACGGGGACCGTTCTAGAATCATGGGGATTCTGGAAGATCAAAACCAATGCACGCACTATCTCTGCAGCCACCTGTTTTAAAACCAAAGGATGTAGTCCATCAAGTCACGGGCATTTGTCGGCTTTTTATCCTATTAATTTCTCCAGTACTTTTATTTTACTAATATTAATTACTTTAAGTTCCTCGATATAATTAGACTCTTGGTTCCACATAACTTGAGGTATGTTCCTTGTGCCTTCTACTGTGATGACAGATAAACAATATTTGATCAACGTCTCTGCCATTTCCTTATTCCACATTATAATTTCTCCTGTCTCTGCCTTTAAGGGGCCCACCTTTAATTTTACTAATCTCTTCCTTTTTACACACTTAAAGCTCTTACAATCTGTTTTTAAATTTCTTGCTAATTTACACTCATTCTATTGTCTCCCTCTTTAGCAATCACTTGGTCATCTTTTGCTGATTTTCTAAACACTCCCAATCCTCTGGTATACTACTATATTTTGAAACATTGTAAACCTCTTATGTTAATCTAATACTATCACTAACTTCTCTAGTTATCCATGCTTGTAGCACTTTTCCCATGTCGTTTTTATTCCTCAAGTAATGTATATTCGTTGAGAATTCTGAATTATTTCTTTAAATGTTTGTCATTGCTTATATACCGATATATATTGTAATCTAATTTCACAATCTACCTTAGCCAACTCTTCCCATGTAACTCCGCAATTCGCTTTGCTTAAATTTAAGTCCCTAGTTTCTAAAGATCTAAATTAATCTGTTCCCTATTTCTTTCCTCGAAATATTGTTTTAGAAGACTGTCTCAAATGAACTGAACTCCTCTGCTATGCTACTTCTGTCAATTGTGTTTGTCCAGTCTACATGAAGAGTAAGGTCTACTATGATTATTGCCTTACCCTTGTTACAAGCTCATCTAATTTCCTGATGTCAAATCTGTCCAACATCATGATTACTGTTAGGGGGGTTTAAACGACTCCAACCACTGCTTTCTATCATTTGTTATTTCTGAGCTCCGCTTATACTGATTCCACATTCTGATTTTCTGGGCTTTTCTCACGACTGCCTTGATCTCACGAATTATTAGCTGTTTATCCGCCTCCTTTTCCTTATTGCCTATCGTTTCTAAAAGTCAAGTACCCGAGAATATTCTGCTCCCAACCTTGTTTACCCGAAAACCACTTCTCAGCAATGGCTACTGGATCAAAGCCAATTATTTCCATTTGTGCCATTAATTCATCTGTTGCAGAATGACTGTTTCGTGCGACTTTAATTGTAACTTTTTATTATTTTACCCTAATGTGGCCTTCGGCAGTACAGCCCTATTACAGCGTTTAAACTGGCTGTCCCTTCCTGACAGGATCTGCTTGATTTTACCCAAATCGGTACTCTGTTCTACAGCCTTGCGTTTTCTCTTTGGATTATAAACTTGCCCTTACCTGAACCCAGTCTCCCCCTTATTAGGGATTGTTCTCCTTAGAGCAGATAAGATCAAGAGGTGTTCAAAATCATGAAGGTTTTGAGAGAGTAAATGAGCAGAAACTGTTTCCAGTGGCAGAAGTGTTGGTAACCAGAGGACACAGAATTAAGGTGATTGGCAAAAGAACCAAAGGAGCCATGCGGAAATATATTTTTAAGCAGGGAGTTCTTATGATCTGGAATGGGTGGTGGAAGCTGATTCAATAGTAACTTTCAAAAGGGAATTGGATAAATACTTGTAGGGAAAATGTACATTGTTATGGGGAAAGAGCAGGGGAGTAGTACTAACTGGATAACTCCACCAAAGAGCCGTCACCGGCACGATGTGCCAAATGGCCTCCCTCTACTCTGTATCACACTGTGATAGTATGATGGAACTTGACATGTTAATTAATCCCATCAATCCCAAGTCTCGTGTTTTTGCTGCAACATTTCTCCAGCGAACCCTGACCAAAATGACGCCCCTCTCTCTCTCTCTCTCTCGCTCTCTCTTTCTCTCTCTCTCTCTCTCGCTCTCTCTCTCTCTCTCTGTCGTTCTCTCTATCTCTCTCTCTCTCTCTCTTGCTCTCACAATCCTTGGGGACCCCGAGTGTCTGCAGGGTGTGAACTGCAATTTAAACAACTAAAGTCCTGCCGCAACCAGCACACAGCACAGGTAAACTTGCCCATTCCTTGTCAGGACATCTCACCCACCCCATTCGGGACTAAATTTGCAGGGTTACCGGGAGTGCGGTGGGAAACAGCCGGCAGCTGGATCTCCGGTCATTGAAATATACCTCCCTGGAAAATCAGAGTCTAAATCAGAGGCGGAAATGTATCGAGGGACACAGAGTCACAAATCATTAAAAGTAGCAGCGCAGGTTAACAAGACCATAAAAAGTGCAAACCAAGCACTGGGGTTCATCTCTCTCAAAGAATGGAATTCAGAAGCAGAGAAGGTATGTTAAATTTATATAGAACCACGGTTAGATGGCACTTAGAATATTGTGCACGTTCTGGTCACCAATTTACTAAAAAATTTAGAGAACTGGAGCAGGTGCAAAGAAGATTGAGAAGGATGATACCGGAACTGAGAGGGTATAAATATCGGGAAAGTCTGAACAGGCTGGCGTTCTTTTCTATGGAAACAGGAGGCTGAGGGGTGACGTTTAAAATTCTTTAAAATTATGAAGGGGTTTGACATTTCAAATTAATGAACAGATCCGCTTCGAGCAGGGTTCAAACCATCGCGCCTAAATCACATTGAACTTCGAGAACAACGCCGCAACCAATCAGATATTGCAGCTGAAAATACATCTCTTTGAAACAGACAGAGATACAGAATGATCATACATTCATAGAATCATGGAATGGTTACAGCACAGGAGGAGGCCATTTGGCCCATCAAGCCCGTGCTGGCTCTCTGCAAGAGCACTTCAGCTAGGCCCACTCCCTTCCCACCCCCCCCCCCCACCCAACCCCCCGCCCGGTCCCCATACCTCTGCAATTTTTGTTCATTCAGGTACTTATCCAATTCCCTTTTGAAGGCAGTGATTGAATCTGCCTCCACCACCCTTTACAAGTAATAACCACTCGCTGCATACAAATGTTTTTCCACATGTCGCCTTTGGTTCTTCTGCAAATCATATTAAATCTGTGTCCTCTGGTTCTCGACCGTTCTGGCAATGGGAACAGTTTCCCTTTATCTACTCTGACTAGACCGCTCATGATTTTGAAATGGCCCGGGACTGACATGAACCGTACGAACAGCACATCCTATTTAAACAGACACAGAATGATCCCGGGCTGACAGCACATCCCATTTAACCAGACACAGAATGGTCAGGGACTAACAGCACATCCCTTTTAAACAGACAGAGAATGATCCGGGACTGACAGCACATCCCTTTTAAACAGACACAGAATGATCCGGGACTGACAGCGCATCCCTTTTAAACAGACACAGAATGATCAGGGACTGACAGCACATCCCTTTTAAACAGACACAGAATGATCCGGGACTGACAGCACATCCCTTTTAAACAGACACAGAATGATCCGGGACTGACAGCACATCCCTTTTAAACAGACACAGAATGATCCAGGACTGACAGCACATCCCTTTTAAACAGACACAGAATGATCCGGGACTGACAGCACATCCCTTTTAAACAGACACAGAATGTAGAAACATAGAAGATAGGAGCAGGAGTAGTCCATTCGGCTCCTCGAGCCTGTTCCGCCATTTAATGAGATCATGGCTGATCATCCAAATTCTGTACCCTGTCCCTGCTTTCTCCCCATATCCCTTGTCCCTTTAGCATTAAGAAATATATATATCTCCTTCTTGAATACATTTAATGAATTGGCCTCAACTGCCATCTGTGGTAGAGAATTCCACAGGTTCACCACTCTCTGGGTGAAGAAATTAATCCTCATCTCAGTCTTAAAGGGCTTACCCCTTATCCTCAGACCGTGACCTCTGGTTCTGGACTCCCCTGCCATCGGGAACATCCTTCCTGCATCTAGTCTGACTAGTCCTGTTAGAATTTTATAAGTTTCAATGAGATCTCCTGTCATTCTTCTGAACCCCAGCGATTCTAAGCCTAATCGACGCAATCTCTCTTCATACGTCATTTCTGCCATCCCAGGGATCAGTCTGGTGAATCTTCGCTGCACTCCCTCCATGGCAAGAACATCCTTTCTCAGATAAGGCGACCAAAACTGCACACAATACTCAAGGTGTGGTCTCACCAAGGCCCTGTGCAAATGCAGCTAGACATCCTTGCTCCTGAACTTGAATCCTCTCGCTATTTGCCTTCTTAACGGCCTGCTGCACCTGCTTACTTACCTTCAGCGACTGGTGCACAAGGACACCCAGGTCTCGTTGCACTTCCCCTTTTCCCAATCTATTGCCGTTCAGGTAATAATCTGTCTTCCTGTTTTTGCTACCAAAGTGGAGAACCTAGCATTTGTCCACATTATACTGCATCTGCCATGCATCTGACCAATCACCCAACCTGGCCAAATCATATGGAGTTTCTCTGCATCCTCCTGACAGCACACACGCCCACCCAGCTTTGTGTCGTCTGCAAACTTGGACATATTACATCTAGTTCCCTCGTCAGGGATCAGGGACTGACAGTTGATCCTTTTTAAACACACACAGAATGATTCACTTTTGCAGTGAGACAAGCAAGTCGTTTGCATCTTTCAGTCCAAAAAAGCTGTTGCTTAGGAACTTCCTGAATTCATGAACCACAAACAGCCTTCAGTTGTCTGTAAATAAACAGTCTTTCTAACATGCACCGTGCACATTCACCCACCAAGTGGGGCACATTTGCCATCATTTTTAAATTATAATTGTATTAATGGCGATTTCTGTTAAACAATTATATTATATTCCCCTAATACCCTGGTCTAGCAAAAGTCTATCGATCTCAGATATGCAATCATTAAATGATCTAGCAACAGCTGCCTTTTGTGGGAGTGAGTTCCACACTTAGACCTCCCAATGTATGAAGAAATGTTTCCTAATTTCCCTCTTGAACGCCCTGGCTCCTATTTTAAGGTTAGGACCCATTGTCCTAGAACCCCACCCCATACCTCGCCACCGCCCCTCCTCCCACACCTACCCCCGCCCCCCACACCTCCCCGCCATTTGGAAAACGTTTCTCTCTATCGACTATCGACCCTATCAATTTCCTTGAATATCCTAAAAATCAGACTCTGCCCACATGGCAGACTGGTAAGACAGGTAAACGCCCATGGGATCCAAGGGAGAGTGGCAAGTTGGAAGCAAAGGGTAATGGTCGATGGGTGTTTTTGTGACTGGAAGGCTGTTACAGTGGGATTCGGGAGGGCTCAGCACTAGGTCCCTTGCTTTTTGTGTTATATATCACTGATTTAGACTTCAATGTAGGGGGCATGATTAAGAAGTTTGCAGATGTTATAAAAATTGTCCGTGTGGTTGATAGTGAGGAAGAAACCTGTAGACTGCAGGAAGATATCAATGAACCGCTCAAATCGGCAGAAAAGTGGCAAATAGAATTCAATTCGTAGGAGTGAGAGGTAATGCACTTGGAGAGGGCTAACAGGGCAAAGGAATACACAATAAATGGTGGGATATTGAGAAGCGTACAAGAACAGAGGGACATTGGAGTGCATGTCCACAGATCCATGAAGGTCGCAGTGTAGGTAGATAAGGTGGTTAAGAAGACAAACAGCAAAATACTGCGGATGCTGAAATCTGAAATAAAAGCTAAAAATGCTGGAAATATTCAGCAGGTCATTATTTCAGAGTGCCTGCAGAATATTTCCAGCATTTTCTGTTTTTATTTCAAATGAGCTGCTGAATATTTACAGCATTTTCTGTTTTTATTATTGGTTAAGAAGTCCTAGGGGATACTTTCCTTTATTAGCCAAGGCATAGAATACAAGAACAGGAAGGTTATGCTTGAACTGTATAAAACACGAGTTAGGCCACAGCTAGAGTACTGCAGACAGTTTTGGTCACCACACTACTGGAAAGATGTGATTGCACTAGAGAGGGTACAGAGGAGATTGACGAGGATGTTGCCAGGACTGGAAAATTTTAGCTATAAGGAAAGATTGGGTAGGGTGGGGTTGTTTTCTTTGGAGCAGAGGAGGCTGAGGGGCGACATAATTGAGGCGTATAAAATTATGAGGGGCCTAGTTACAGTGGATAGGAAGGACCTATTTCCCTTAGCAGAAACGTCAATGATCAGGGGGCGTAGATTTGAAGTAACTAGTAAAAGGATTAAAGAGGAGTTGAGAAGACCCATTTTCACACAGACTGGAGCGGGTCTGGAAGTCACAACCCATCACATTAATAGAAAGCACTCTGGATATGTACTTGAAGTGCTGTAACCTACAGGGCTACGGACCCAGAGCTGGAAAGTGGGATTTGGCAGAATAGCTCTTTTTCTTCCGGCAAAGACACGATAGGTCAAATGGCCTCCTTCTCTGGCGTAAATTTCTGTATTTCTGTGATCTCACCCCTTAATTTTCAATATTCCAGGGAATACAAGCCTGGATTATGGAATCTCTCCTCATAGTCTAACCCTTGGTGCCATGATAACACTCTGGTGAATCTGCACCGCACTCCCTCCAAGGTCATATATCCTTTCTAAGCTGCAGTGCGCAGAAATGTACACAGTGGCCTAACCAGGCCTCTGCACAGCTGTCACAAAACTTCCTTCCATTTTTATTGTGCAGGGCAAGAGTCTGATATTTTCCACCGGTCATTCCATTGTTGAAGCGATGCTGTTCGCCAGCTGCGATGGCCGCGTGGTTAAGGCGTTGGACTGGTAAATCCAATGGGGATTCTTCACGTAGGTTCGAACCCTGCTCTCAGCGATTCTGCTACGAAATCTTTATTTTATTTCATCGGCTCCCTGTGGATATTACTGGCCCCGAAACTGTTCAGAATTCCCTCCACTGCACTTTATTACACTGATTAACGCAAAGCTGTTGTTCCAATTGGAAACACTCATAATTAATCGGCATCAATTAGATATTGTGCATTTGTTTGAAACTATTTGCAAAGATCAGTGAGACACAAAACAGCACGTAAAAATTCCGTTTAATAAAGAGCCCTGCAATATTTGGAAGGAAATGAGTGGAAACGCGGTTTGGCTTGAAAAAGTTGAACACGAATTAAAAAGTGTGTAACACGACCGCGGTAGGACACGAACCTGCAATTTTCTAATAGCACCAGAATTTACACTGACGTTACACGTTTTATCCATTAGGCAACGCGGCCACGCAAATGTGTAGCAAACGGATCGGAATAATAAGTGATTAAACACCGTCACTGTATTCATTTCAGTAAAACCAACAGAGAATGCTGGAAACACTCAGCAGGTCAGGCAGCATCAAGTGAGAGAGAAACAGAGTTAACGTTTCGGGTCGAACCCTTCGTCAGAACTGGAAAAGGTTAGGGAAGAGAGATTTTTAAGCAGGTGGTGGGAGGAGCCGAGGAGAGAACAAAGGGAAGGTTGTGATAGAATGGAAGGCAGGAGAGATTGACTGACAAAAGGGATGATGGTGCAAGGCAGAAGGAGAGGTAATGACACAACTTAACAAACAAAAGGTGGCTCGAGATGAGGTGTGAATGATGATGGCAGAAACATTAACAACTACCATGTGAGGAAACATGAGAACACATAAAAATATAAAGAAATACAGGGGCCAATTTATAGTCTGAAATTGTTGAACTCGATTTTAAGTCCAGAAGGCTGTAAAGTGCCTATTAGAAAGATGAGGTGCTGTTCCTCGAGCTGACGTAGAGCTTCATTGTAACAGTGTAACAAACCAAGGAAGGAGAGATCAGTGGGAGTGGAGCGGAGAATTATAGTGACAGGGGATCGAAAGCTCGGGGTCACGCTTGCGGACTGAATGGAGATGTTCCGCAAAGCGGTCACCCAATCTGCATTTGGTCTCACAATGTAGAGGCAGCGAATACAGTATACTAAATTGTAAGAAGTACAAGTAAATCGCTGTTTCACCTGGAAGAAGTGTTTGGGGCCCAGGACGGTGGGAAGGGAAGAGGTAAAAGGGCAGGTGTTTCATCTCCTGTGCTTCCATGGGAAGGTGCTGGGCGATGGGGTAAGGGTGTTGGGGGAGATAGAGGAGTGGGCCAGGGTGTCGCGGGGAGAGGGGACCCTTTGAAATGCTGAAAGGGAGTAGGGGAAGATGTGTTTGGAGGTGGCGGAAATGGCGCAGAATGATCCATTGAATGTGGAGGCGGGTGGGGTGAAAGGTGAGGACAAGGGGGGAACCCTATCATGTTTCTGGGAGTATGGGGAAGGGGTGAGAACAGTAGTGCGGGAAATGGAACGGACATGGTCGAGGGTCGTGTCAACCACGGTAGAGGTGAATCCTCAGTTGAGGAAAACGGAACACATACCGGAAGCACTAGGATGTAAGGTGGCATCGTCAGACCAGATGCAACGGAGAGGTAAAAACTGGGAGAATGGAATAGAGTCCATACAGCAAGCGGGGTGGGAGGAAGTGTAGTCCAGGTAGCTGTGGGAGTCAGTGGGCTTATAGTGGATGTTGATCGATAGCCTATCCCCAGAAATGGAGACAGAGAAGTCGAGGAAGGGAAGGGAAGAGTCGGAGATGGACAATGTGAAGGTGAGGGAAGGGCGGAAATTGGAAGCAAAGTGAAAGAAATTATCTTGTTCAGGGCGAGAGCAGGAAACGGCACCAATACAGTCATCGATGTCCCGGAAAAAGAGGTGAGGGAGGGGACCTGAGTAGGACTGGAACAAAGCATGTTCCACATATCCCACGAAAAGGCAGGCATAGCTAGGGCCCATGTGGGTACCCATAGCAACACCTTTAATTAGGAGGAAGTGAGTGGAATCAAAGGAGAAGTTGTACAATGTGAGAACAAGTTCAGCCAGGAGGAAGAGGCGATGGTGGATGGGGACTGGTGGGGCCTCAGTTCAAGGAAGAAGTGGAGCGGCTTAAGGCCATCCTGGTGGTGGATGGAGGTGTAGAGGGGTTGGAGGTCCATTGTGAAAAGGAGACGTTTGGGGCCTGGAAACTGTTAAAGTGGCGGAGGGTGTCGGAAGAGTCGCGAATGTAGGTGGGAAGGGACTGGACAAGTCGAGAAAAAATAGATCCGAGATAGAAAGAAATCAGTTCTGTGGGGCAAGAATAGTTTTCAAAAATTGCTCGACCAGGGCAGTCCTGTTTTTGGATCTTGGGAAGGAGGTAAAAGTGGGCGGAGCGGTGTTCAGGAACTGAGAGGTTGGCGGCCATGGAGGGAAGATCTCCAGAGAAGATGAGGTCAGTGACAGTCTTGGAAACGATTGCTTAATGTTCGGTAGTGGGGTCATGGTCCAGGGCGAGGTACGATTAGATGTCAGAGAGTTGCCGTTCAACCTCCACACGGTAGAGGACGGTTCGCCAAACAACAACAGCACCACATTTGTCAGTAGGTTTAATGACAATGTTAGGGTTGGATCGGAGAGAACGGAGTGCTGCAAGGTCAGAGAGAGGTAGGTTGGAGTGGGTGAGGGGAGCAGGGAGTGGAGATGGCTGATGTCATTCAGTTCCATTCTTTGCACTCCAAACCAACAGAGAGAGTAGACAATGCTAATGCAGTAGATACAATTTATCTGGATTATCAAAAAGCCTTTTATAATGTATCGCATAATAGACTGATGAACAAGTTCAGAGAATGCGGAGTCAGGGGACATGTAGCAGAGTGGATTGCTGGCTGGCTTCAGGACAGAAAGCAGAGAGTCGGAGTAAAGAGTAGCTTATTCACAGTGGCAGACGGTGGGCAGTGGTGTTCCACAAGAATCAGTGCTGGAACCACTGCTGTTCGCAATTTACATTAACGATTTAGACTGAGGAATCAAAAACACAATTTATAAATTTGCGGATGACTCCAAATTGCGGGGGGATAGTCAATACTGAGGAGGATAGCAACAAGTTACAGGAGGACATTAATAAACTTGCAGAATGGGCATATAATTGGCAAATGAAGTTCAACACAGATAAATGTGACGTATTACATTATGGTAGGAAGAATAGGGAGTTCACTTCTCATTGGAGAGTGCGAGTCTAGATGGGGTAGAGGAACAAAGGGATCTCGGAGTACAAATACACAAATCACTAAAAGTTGTTCCACAGGTTAGTAAGGCCATAAAAAAAAGAAAAACAAGCACTAGGCTTTATTTCTAGAGGAATAGAATTGAAAAGTAGGGAAGTTATTCAAAACCAGTAACAAACCTTGGTTAAAAATGAGAAGTCGCACAACACCAGATTATAGTCCAACAGTTTTATTTAAAATTACGAGCTTTCGGAGCTGCTGCCCCTTCGTCAGGTAGAGGTCAGGTAGATAGTCACCTCTACCTGACGAAGGGGCAGCAGCTCCGAAAGCTCGTAATTTTAAATAAAACTGTTGGACTATAACCTGGTGTTGTGCGACTTCTCATTTTTGTCCACCCCAGTCCAACACCGGCATCTCCGCATCAAAACCTTGGTTAGACCAAGGGTACAGAGAAGATTTACAAGGATGATACCAGAAATGCGAAGGTATACATATCAGGAAAGGATTAACAGCTCGGTCTCTTTTCCCTTGAAAAAATAAGGCTCAGAAGTGACCTAATAGAGATCTTTAAAATTATGAAAAGTTTTTACAGAGTGAATACAGAGAGAATGCTTCCACTTGTGGGAAAGAGCATAACTAGATGACATCAATATAAGATAGTGACCAAGAAATCCAATCGGGAATTCAGGAGAAACTTCTTTACCCAAAGAGTGGTGAGAATGTGGAACTCGCTACCACAGGGATTGGTTGAAGCGAATAGTATTGATGCATTTAAGGGGAGGCTAGATAAGCACATGAGGGAGAAGGGAATAGAGGGTTATGCTGATAGATTTAGATGAGGAAAGACGGGAGGAGGCTCGGGTGGAGTTAAGTTCAATTTATGTTTGATTTCTGTTTTTTGTCAGCTCAATCACTTTTTTCTCAGAAGGCTCTAAAAGAAAGACATGTATTTATAGAGTCTTTCATAGAATCATAGAATGGTTTCCGCACAAAAGGAGGCCATTCGGCACGTCGAACCCTTGCCGGCTCTCTACAAGATCACTTCAGCTTGTCCCACTCCCCCGCCCTTTCCCTGCAGCCCTGCAATGTTTTTCCCTTTTGAAAGCCACTATTGAATCTGCCTCCACCACCCTTTCAGGCAGTGCACTCCAGATCCTAACCACAACATTTCTATTTCTTAATACAAACTGGGCACTGCAGTAAAATAAAAAGCAAATTCCAGCAGATTCTGGATCTGGATTTGTTCATTAAATGCGGGATACACTCCGCAGTTCCGGGAACATCTGTGGACAGAGAAACACAGGGTTAACCTTTCAACTCCATGAGCTCTCGGCAGAACTAACGCGGCAGCTTTGCATCAAAATATTGCAGGTCCCGTGTGAGTTTCCTTCAACACTTTTTAAGTTGCTCAAAAATAACAAGAAACTAACCTCACAACAAAAATGTCGATGGCCCGTACGGGGATCGAACCCGCGACTTTGGCGTAATAACCACCACGCTCTAATCAACTGAGCTAACCGGCCTTCGGTATTTGACCATGTGTCCCAAGCTTATATTTTCGAGACACTATCTGACAATTTCCTGCATTCTTCTCACAGCAGACAACCTGCAGTTGTCAATCATACACTATCCTATCGGCAAACGCTATACATGTGTCACTGTGTGCTACACATGACCACAGCCAACACAAGTGCCAGGAAATGGCCAGCTCCAACAAGCGAAAGTCTAACCACCGCCCCTTGTCATTCAACAGCATGACCATAACCAAATCCCCCACCACCATCATCAACAACAACACATTGCATTTATATAGCGCCTTTAACGTAGTAAAACGTCCCAAGGCGCTGCATAGGAGTATTTTCAGACAAAACATTGACACCAATCCACATAAGGAGGAATTAGGGCAGGTGACCAAAAGCTTGATCAAAGAGGTAGGTTTTAAGGAGCGTCTTAAAGGAGGAAAGAGAGGCGGACAGGTTTAGGCAGGGAATTCCAGAGCTTAGGGCAACAGAAGGCACGGCCACGAAAGGTTGAGCGATTATAATCAGGGATGCTCAAGAGGGCAGAATTAGAGGAGCGCAGATATCTCAGGGGGGGTTGTGGGGCTGGAGGAGATTAGGAGGGGCGAGCTCATGGAGGGATTGGAAAACAAGGATGAGAATTTTGAAATCGAGGCACTGCTTAACCGGGAGCCAATGTAGCTCAGCGAGCACAGGGGTGATGTGTGAACGGGACTTGGTGCGAGTTCGGACACGGGCAGCCGAGTTTTGGATCACCTCCAGTTTACGTAAGGTGGAATGTGGGAGGCCAGCCAGCAGTGTGTTGGATAGTCAAGTCTCGAGGTAACAAAGGCATGGATGTGGGTTTCAGCAGCGGATGAGCTGAGGCAAGGGTGGAGACGGGTGATGTTACGGAGGTGCAAGTAGGCGGTCTTTGTTATGCTGTGGATATGTGGTCGAAAGCTAATTTCAGGGTCAAATATGACACCAAGGTTGCGAACAGTGTGGTTTAGCCTCAGACAGATGATAGTGAGAGGGATAGGGTCAGTGGCTAGGGAACGGAGTTTGTGGTGGGGACCAAAGACAATGGCCGAATACAATCGAAAACATCAACATCCTGGGTGGTTACCATTGACCAGAACCTTAATTGGAGCAGTCACATGAATAGTGTGGTTACAAGAGCAGGTCAGAGGCTGGGTATACTGCGCCGAGTGTCTTGTCTCCTGACTCCCCAAATCCTTTCCAACTTATACAAGGGACACGGCAGGAGTTTGGTAGAATAATCTCCACTTGCCTGGATGAGTGCAGCTCCAACAACACTCAACAAGCTCGACAACATCCAGGACAAAGCAGCCCGCGTGATTGGCACCCCATCCACCACCATAAACATTCACTCCCTCCGCCACCAACACACTGTGTCTGCAGTGTGTACCATCTACAAGATGCACTGCAGCAACTCGCCAAGGCTCCTTCGACAGCACCTCCCAAACCCGCGCCCTCTACCACAGCCACATCTGATGATGATACAAAGATAGGTTGGAAAGCAAGTTGTGAGGAGGACACAACGAGACTTCAAAGGGATATAGATTGATTAAGTGAATGTGTAAAAAATTGGCAGATGGACTATAAGGTGGGAAAATGTGAGGTTATCCACTTTGGTAGGAAGAATAGAGAAGCGAAATATTATTAAAATGGAAAGAGGCTACAGAATGCTGCAGTAAAGAGGGATCTGGGTGTCCTCGTACATGAAACACAAAAAGTTAGCATGATGTAATTAAGAAGGCAAATGGAATGTTGGCCTTTATTGCAAGGGTGATGGAGTAAAAAGTAGGGAAGTCTTGCTACAACTGTACAGGTGAGACCACACCTAGAGTACTGCGTACATTTTTGTTCTCCTTATTTAAGGAGGTATATACTAGCATTGGAGACAGTTCAGAGAAGGTTCTCTTGGTTGATTCATGGAATGACGGGATTATCTTATGAGGAAAGGTTGAGAAGATTGGGCCTATACTCATTGGTGGTTCGAAGAATGAGAGGTGATGTTATTGAAACATTTAAGATCTGAGGGGGCTTGACAGGGTAGATGCTGAGAGGGTGTGTTCCCTCATTGGGGAATCCAGATTCAGGTGGCATAGTTTAATAATAAGGGGTCGCCCATTTATGATGGAGATGAGGAGGAATTTCTTCTCTCAGAGGGTCATGAAATTTTGGAATTATCTACCCCAGTGAGTCAAGGTTTATGGGGGAACAGGCAAAAATGTGGAGTTGAGGCCAAGATCAGATCAGCGATGATATTATTGAATGACGGAGCTGTCCCGAGGGGCCGAATGGCCTACTCCTGCTCCTATTTCTATGTTGTTATGTTCTTATAAGGGCAGCAGGTGCCACTACCTCCACATTCCCTTCCAAGTTACACACCATCCCGACGTGAAAATATATCGCCGTACCTTCATTATCGCTTGGTCAAGATCCTGGAAGTCCCTCCCTAACATTACTATTGGAGTACCTTCACCACATGGACTGCAGTTGATCAAGAAGGTGGCTCACCACCACCTTCTCAAGGGCAATTAGGGATGGGCAATTAATGCTGGCCTTGCCAACGATGCCCAAATCCTAGGAACAAATTAAATTAAATTAAAATAGTCACGACTGGATGTGGCAGGATTGCAGAGCTTTGAACTGATTCGTTGGTTGTTGGATCGCTTAGCTCTGTCTACACATGCTGCTTCCATAGATTAACATGTATGTAGTCCTGTGTTGTAGCTTCATGAGGTTGGCACCTCATTTTTAGGTACGCCTGGTGCTGCTCCTGACATGTTCTTCTACACTCCTCATTGAACCAGGGTTGGTCCTCTGTCTTGATGCTAATGGTAGGGTGAGGGATATGCTGGTCCATAAGGTTACAGATTGTGGTGGAATACAATTCCAAAACTGAGGCCCCCTCTGCTCTCTCAGGTGGACATAAAAGATCCTATGGCACTATTGGAAGAAGAGCAGGGGGGAGTTCTCCCCGGAGTCCTGTAGCCAATATTTATCCTTCAATCAACATCACTAAAACAGATTGTCTGGTGATTATCACATTGCTAGTTGTGGGAGCTTGCTGTGCACAAATTGGTTGCTGCTGTTTTCCCTACATTACAACAGTGACTACACTTCAAAAGAACTTCATTGTCTGTAAAGCGCTTTGGGACGTGCTGAGGTGAAAGGCGCTGCAGAAATGCGAGTCTTTCTTTTACAGCCTTCGAAGAAAAAATGAGTCAACTGACAAAGACCGGAAATCAACATAAATGTAATTTAACAGCAACACAAGCGCCGCAAGACCGGTTAGCTCAGTTGGTTAAAGCGTGGTACTAATAACGCCAAGGTCACGGGTTCGATCCCCGTACGGGCCATTTATCTTTTAGTAGTGGGGGTAGTTTCTTAATTTTGTTATTTGCTGAAAAGATTGGAGCTGCAATACTTTGAAGCAAAGCTGCAAAACCTTGGTGCTGCCGAGAGCTCCAGGACCTGGAAGGTTAACCCTATGTTTCTCTGTTCACAGATGCCCACTACTCTGTTAACTGTTTCGCGTGGCCTAATGGATAAGGCGTTTGACTTCGACGTAGTTGCTTATGTTATCAGAAGCGAGCAGGTTCGAGTCCAAGTGCGGTCGTTTTACACACTTTTTAATTCTTGTTCAACTTTATAAAACCAAACCGCGTTCCCACTCATTAAGATGATTTCCTTCCAAACACTGCAGGCCTCTTTATTAAATAGTATTTCTGACAATGTTCTGTGTGTATATTGCCCACTGATCTTTGCAAAAGTTTCCACAATATCTAATTGATGCCGATAAATTATGAGTGTTTCCAATTGGAACAAAAGCTTTGCATTAATCAGTGTAATAAAGTGCAGTGGAGAGAATTCTGACCAGTTTTGGGGCCAGTGATCTCCACAGGGAGCCGATGAAATAAAATAAAGATTTTGCAGCAAAGCCGCTGCGAGCAGAGTTCGAGCTATTGGATTTCGAGTCCAACGCCTTAACCACTCGGCCATCGCAGCTGCACAGAAACAGCGCGAAAATACTTCCTAATGTGAGGAAGTCAAGAACTACAGGTCACAAATACTCACTGATGAATCCAGCAGGGAATTCAGGAGTAACTTCTTTGCCCAAAGAGTGCTGAGAATGTGGGAGGAGCTCCCAGGAGCAGTAGTTGAGGCGAATACCACAGATGCATTTAAGAGGAAGGGAGAAAGAAATAGAAGGATATGCTGATAGGATTATTTTAAATTCGATTATGGGATGTGGGCGACGCTGCGAAGGCCAGCATTTATTGCCCATCCCTAATTGCCCTTGAGAAGGTAGTGGTGAAGGTACTCCCACAGTGCTGTTAGGGAGGGAGTTCCAGGATTTTGACACAGCGACGATGAAGGATCGGCGATATACTTCTAAGTCAGGATGGTTTGTGACTTGGAGGGGAACTTGGAGTTGGGGGTGTTCCCATGCGCCTGCTGCACATATCCTTCTAAGTGGAAGAGTTCGCGAGTTTGGGAGTTGCTGCTGAAGAAGCCTTGCTGAGTTGCTGCAGTGCATCTTGTAGATGGTACACACTGCAGCCAAGCTACACCGGTGGTGGAGGGAGTGGATGTTTAAAGTGGTAGATGGGGTGCTAATCAAGCGGGCTCCTTTGTCCTGGATGGTGTCGAGCTTCTAGAGTGTTATTGGAGCTGCACTCATCCAGGCAAGTGAAGAGTATTCCATCACACTCCTTAATTGTGCCTTGTAGATGGTAAAAAGGCTTTGGGGAGTCAGGAGGTGAGACACTCGCCGCAGAATACCTAGCCACCGACCTTCTCTTGTTGTCACAGTATTTATGTGGCTGGTCCAGTTCAGGTTCTGGTCAATGGTAACCCCAGGATGTTGATGGTGGGGGATTCGGCTATGGTAATGCCATTGAATGTCAAGGGGCGGTGGTTAGACTCTCGCTTGTTGGAGATAGTCATTGCCTGGCACTTCTGTGGCACGAATGTTACCTGCCACTTACAGCCCAAGTCTGAACGTCGTCCAGGTCTTGTTGTATGCGGGCATGGACTGCTTCATTATCTGAGGAGTTGTGAATGGCACTGAACACTGTGTAGTCATCAGCAAACATCCCCATTTCTGACATTATGTTGAAGAGAAGGTCATTGATGAAGCAGCTGAAGATGGTTGGGCCTAGGGCACTGCCCTGAGGAACTCCTGCAGCGTTGTCCTGGGCTGTGATGATTGACCTTCAATCACCACAACCATCTTCCTTTGTGCTAGGTATGACTCCAACCATTGGAGAGTTTTCCCCCCGATTCCCATTGACTTCAGTTTTACGAGGGTTGCTTGAGGCCACACTCAGTCAATACTGCCTTGATGTCAAGGGCAGTCACTCTCACTTCTCCTCTGGAATTCAGCTCCTTTGTCCACGTTTGCACCAAGGCTTTAATGAAGTCGGGAGCTGAGTGGTCTTGGCAGAACCCAAACTGGGCATCAGTGAGCAGGTTATTGGTGAGTAAGTGCCGCTTTACAGCACTGTTGATGACACCTTCCATCACTTTGCTGATGATTGATAGTAGACTGATGGGGCGGTAATTGGCCGGATTGGATTTGTTCTGCTTTTTGTGGACAGGACATACCTGGGCAGTCCTCCACATTGTTGGATAGATGCCAGTGTTGTAGCTGTACTAGAACAGGTTGGCTAGAGGTGCGGCTAGTTCTGGAGCACATGTCTTCAGCATGATAGCCGGGATGTTGTCAGGGCCCATAGCCTTTGCTGTATCCAGTGCGCTCAGCTGTTTCTTGATATCACGTGGAGTGAATCGAATTGGCTGAAGACTGGCTTATGTGATGGCGGGTACCTCAGGAGGAGGCTGATATGGTCAGGCTGGGTGGTCCGTCCAGTCTCATTTTTGTATTTTGTTTCGCATCAGTATGTTGCAACTGAGTGGCTTGCTAGGCCATTTCAGAGGGCAGTTAAGTGTCAACCACTTTGCTATGGGTCTGGAGTCACACAATGGCCAGACCAGGTAAGGACGGCAGATTTCCTTCGCTAAAGGACATTAGTGAACCAGATGGATTTTTACGACAATCCGATAGTTTCATGTTTACCATTACTGATACTAGCTTTTTTTTGGTGAAGCGAAGGAGAGAGGGAGGAGCCTCATGTGGAGACCAGTTCGGACAAATGGACAGTTTCTGTGGTGCAGACTCTATAATATTATAAAACACCCGTTTTAAACAGACACAGAATGATCCGGGACTGACAGCACATCCCTTTTAAACAGACACAGAATGACCCGGGACTGAGTGCACATCCCTTTTAAATAGACACAGAATGATCCGGGACTGACAGCACATCCCTTTTAAACAGATACAGAATGATCCGGGACTGACAGCACACCCCTTTTAAACACACACAGAATGATCCGGGACTGACAGCACTTCCCTTTTAAACAGAAACAGAATGATCCGGGACTGACAGCACATCCCTTTTAAACAGACACAGAATGACCCGGGACTGACAGAACATTCCTTTTAAACAGACATAGAAAGCTGCCTGACCTGCAGAGTGTTTCCAGCACTTTATCTGTTAACATTTCAGATTTCCAACATCAACACTTTTTTGCTTTTGTAACGCAGTTGCGCTACTTGGCTCTGTGGCGCAATGGATAGCGCATTAGATTTCTAATTAGTATAACAGATTCAAAGCATTCAAAGGTTGTGAGTTCGAGTCCCACCAGAGTCGGATTTTGGATCAGGGTTCGGTGTTTTCTCCACGAACGGTGCATTTTGCAGTAAATCGGTAATTCAGAGAAGGGAAAGTGCCGTCCCTACACTTCCTTTTACACAAGTGGCTCCAGTCCCACCCCACTTTCCCTCTGAGCACTCTCAACCCCTGAGTCTGTCACACAGGAACAGGAGGATTCAATTCAACCACTCTAGCCTGTTACGTAGCAACAGGAGCATGTCAATCAGTCCCAGCCCTTTTTCACAGGAACAGGAGGAGGCCATTCAGCCACATGAGCCTTTTACACAGGAACAGGAGGAGGCCTTTCAGTCCCATGGCCCTTTTACACAGGAACAGGAGGAGGCATTCAATCCCATGGCCCTTTTACACAGGAACAGGAGGAGGCCATTCATTCCCATGGCCCTTTTACATAGCAACAGCAGGAGGCCATTCAGCCCCATGGCCCATTTACACTGGAACAGGTGGAGGCCATCCAGCCCCATGGCCCTTTTACACAGGAACAGGAGGAGGCCATTCAGCCCCATGGCACATTTACACAGGAACAGGAGGAGGCCATTCAGTCACATGGCCCTTTTACACAGGAACAGGAGGAGGCCATTCAGTCCCATGGACATTTCACAAAGGAACAGGAGGAGGCCATTCAATCCCATGGCCCCTTTCCATAGGAACAGGAGCATGCCATTCAGTCCCATGGCCCTTTTACAAAGGAACAGGAGGAGGCCGTTCAGCCCCTTTAGCCTGTTATACAGGAACAGGAGGAGGCCATTCAGCCCCTCGAGCCTATTCCACAGGGACAGAATGAGGCCCATTCAGCCCGTCGACCCTATTGCACAGGGACAGAATGAGGCCCATTTAGCCCCTCGAGCCTGTTACACTGGGACAAGAGGAGGCCTTTAACGCCTCGAGCCAGTTGCATTGGACAGGAGGAAGCCGTTCAGCGATACAAGATCTGCACAAGAACCGTAGAACTCCATTCAGCCACTCGAACCTGTTACATGGGATGAAGAAAAGGCAATTCAGACCCATGATCCAGCTATAGAGGAACAGGAGGAGGCAATTCAAACCCACGAGTCTGTTACACAGGAATAGGAGGAGGCCATTCAGACCCACGAGTCTGTTATACAGGAACAGGAGGAGGCCATTCAGACCCACAAGTCTGTTATACAGGAACAGGAGCAGGCCATTCAGACCCACGAGTCTGTTATACAGGAACAGGATGAGGCCATTCCATCCCTTGAGCCTGTTACACAGCAACAGGTGTAGGCCATTCAGCCCATCAAGTCTGTTATACAGGAAATGGTTGAGGCCAATCAGCCCCTCGAGTCTGTAACACTGGAACAGGAGGAGGCAATTCAGCCCCTCGAGCCTTTATACAGGAACAGGAGGAGGCCATTCAGCCCCTCGAGCCTGTTATATGGGAACAGGAGGAGGCTGTTCAGCCTGTCGAGCCTGCTATACAGGAAAACGAGGAAGCCATTCTGCCCCTCAAGCCTGTTACACAGGAACTGCAGGAGGCCATTCAGCCCCGCGAGTCTGATACACAGGAATAGGAGGAGGCCATTCAGCCCCACGAGCCTGTTACACAGGAACAGGAGGAGGCCATTCAGCCCCTCGATTCTGTTACACAGGAATAGGTGGAGGCCATTCAGCCCTTCAAGCCTATTATACACGAACAGGAAGAGGCCATTCAGCCCCTTGACCCTGTTATACAGGAACTGAAGGCGGCCAATCAGCCAATCAAGTCTGTATCACTGGAACAGGAGGAGGCCATTTAGCCCCTCGAGCCTGTTATCGGGGAACAGGAGGAGGCCATTCAGCCCCTCGAGCCTGTTATACGGGAATAGGAGGAGGCTATTCAGCCTGTAAAGCCTGTTATGCAGGTAAAGGAGGAAGCCATTAAGCCCCTCAAGCCTGTTATACAGGAACAGGAGGAGGCCATTCAGCCCCTCGAGTCTGTTATACATAAACAGGAGGAGGCTATTCAGCCCCTCGAGTCTGTATCACTGGAACAGGAGGAGGCAATTCAGCCCCTCAAGCCTGTTATACGGGAACAGGAGGAGGCTATTCAGCCCCTCAAGCCTATTATACGGGAACAGGAGGAGGCTATTCAGCCTGTCGAGCCTCTTATACAGGAAAAGGAGGAAGCCCTTCAGCCCCTCAAGCCTGTTACACAGGAACAGGAAGAGGACATTTAGCCCCTCGTGTCTGTTACACAGGAATAGGAAGACGCCATTAAGCCCCTCGAGCCTGTTACACAGGAACAGGAGGAGGCCATTCAGACCCTCTAGTCTGTTATACGGGAACAGGAGCAGGCCATTCAGCCCCTCGAGGCTGTTATACAGGATCAGGAGGAGGCTATTCAGCCTGTTATGCATGAACAGGAGGAGGTCATTCAGCCCCTCGAGCCTGTTACACAAGAACAGGAGGAGGCCATTAAGCCCCTCGAGTCTGTTACATAGGAACAGGAGGAGGCCATTCAGCCACTCGAGTCGGTTGCACAGGAATAGGAGGAGGCCATTAAGCCCCTCGAGCCAGTTACACAGGAACAGGAGGAGGCCGTTCAGCCCCTCGAGTCTGTTATACGGGAACAGGATGAGGCCATTCCATCCCTTGAGCCTGTTACACAGCAACAGGTGTAGGCCATTCAGCCCATCAAGTCTGTTATACAGGAAATGGTTGAGGCCATTAAGCCCCTCGAGTCTGTTACATAGGAACAGGAGGAGGCCATTCAGCCCCTCGAGTCTGTTGCACAGGAATAGGAGGAGGCCATTAAGGCCCTCGAGCCAGTTACACAGGAACAGGAGGAGGCCGTTCAGCCCCTCGAGTCTGTTATACGGGAACAGGAGGAGGCCTTTCAGCCCTTCAAGCCTGTTACACAGGAACAGGAGGAGGCCATTCAGACCCTCGAGTCTGTTATACAGGAATAGGAGGAGGACATTCAGCCCCTCGAGCCTGTTACACAGGAATAGGAGGAGGACATTCAGCCCCTCGAGCCTGTTACACAGGAACAGAAGGAGGCCATTCAGCCCCTCTAGTCTGTTATACAGGAACAGCAGGATGCCATACAGCCCCTCCACCCTCTTATTCATGAACTGGAGGAAGCCATTCAGCCTCTCAAGCCTGTTATACAGGAACAGGAGGAGGCCATTCAGCCCCTCGAGTCTGTTATACATAAACAGGAGGAGGCTATTCAGCCCCTCGAGTCTGTATCACTGGAACAGGAGGAGGCAATTCAGCCCCTCAAGCCTGTTATACGGGAACAGGAGGAGGCTATTCAGCCCCTCAAGCCTGTTATACGGGAACAGGAGGAGGCTATTCAGCCTGTCGAGCCTCTTATACAGGAAAAGGAGGAAGCCCTTCAGCCCCTCAAGCCTGTTACACAGGAACAGGAAGAGGACATTTAGCCCCTCGTGTCTGTTACACAGGAATAGGAAGACGCCATTAAGCCCCTCGAGCCTGTTACACAGGAACAGGAGGAGGCCATTCAGACCCTCTAGTCTGTTATACGGGAACAGGAGCAGGCCATTCAGCCCCTCGAGGCTGTTATACAGGATCAGGAGGAGGCTATTCAGCCTGTTATGCATGAACAGGAGGAGGTCATTCAGCCCCTCGAGCCTGTTACACAAGAACAGGAGGAGGCCATTAAGCCCCTCGAGTCTGTTACATAGGAACAGGAGGAGGCCATTCAGCCCCTCGAGTCTGTTGCACAGGAATAGGAGGAGGCCATTAAGCCCCTCGAGCCAGTTACACAGGAACAGGAGGAGGCCGTTCAGCCCCTCGAGTCTGTTATACGGGAACAGGATGAGGCCATTCCATCCCTTGAGCCTGTTACACAGCAACAGGTGTAGGCCATTCAGCCCATCAAGTCTGTTATACAGGAAATGGTTGAGGCCATTAAGCCCCTCGAGTCTGTTACATAGGAACAGGAGGAGGCCATTCAGCCCCTCGAGTCTGTTGCACAGGAATAGGAGGAGGCCATTAAGGCCCTCGAGCCAGTTACACAGGAACAGGAGGAGGCCGTTCAGCCCCTCGAGTCTGTTATACGGGAACAGGAGGAGGCCTTTCAGCCCTTCAAGCCTGTTACACAGGAACAGGAGGAGGCCATTCAGACCCTCGAGTCTGTTATACGGGAACAGGAGCAGGCCATTCAGACCCTCAAGTCTGTTATACGGGAACAGGAGCAGGCCATTCAGCCCCTCGAGGCTGTTATACAGGATCAGGAGGAGGCTATTCAGCCTGTTATGCATGAACAGGAGGAGGTCATTCAGCCCCTCGAGCCTGTTACACAAGAACAGGAGGAGGCCATTAAGCCCCTCGAGTCTGTTACATAGGAACAGGAGGAGGCCATTCAGCCCCTCGAGTCTGTTGCACAGGAATAGGAGGAGGCCATTAAGCCCCTCGAGCCAGTTACACAGGAACAGGAGGAGGCCGTTCAGCCCCTCGAGTCTGTTATACGGGAACAGGAGGAGGCCACTCAACGGGCAACGGGCACCACGGTGGCATAGTGGTTAGCACTGGTGCCTCACAGCGCCAGAGACCCGGGTTCGAATCTGACCTCGGGTGACTGTCTGTGTGGAGTTTGCACATTCTCCCCGTGTCTGCGTGGGTTTCCTCCGGGTGCTCCGGTTTCCTCCCACAGTCCAAAAATGTGTGGGTTAGGTTGATTTGGCTATGATAAATTGACCCTTAGTGTTAGGGGGGATTAAATATGTGGGGTCATGAGGATAGGATGGGATATGTTAGGGGGAATTAAATACGTGGGGTTACGGGGGTAGGGTGGGATATGTGTACTGTGGGGATTAAAGCAGGGACAGGGTACTGGATTTGGATGATCAGCCATGATCGTATTGAATGGCGGAGCAGGCTCGACGGGCCGAATGGCCTACTCCTGCTCCTAGATTCTATGTTTCTATGTTTCTATGTTTCTATGTTTCACTCAGCCCCTCGAGTCTGATACACAGGAATAGGAGGAGGCCATTTAGCCCCTCGAGCCTGTTACACAGGAACAGAAGGAGGCCATTCAGCCCCTCGAGCCTGTTATATGGGATCAGGAGGAGCCCATTCAGCCCCTCGAGCCTGTTATACAGGAACAGGAGGAGGCCCATTCAGCCCCTCGAGCCTGTTACACAGGAACAGGAGGAGAACATTCAGCCCCTCGAGCCTGTTACACAGGAATAGGAGGAGGACATTCAGCCCCTCGAGCCTGTTACACAGGAACAGAAGGAGGCCATTCAGCCCCTCTAGTCTGTTATACAGGAACAGCAGGATGCCATACAGCCCCTCCAGCCTCTTATTCATGAACAGGAGGAAGCCATTCAGCCTCTCGAGCCTGTTAAACAGGAACAGGAGGAGTCCATTAAGCCCCTTGACCCTATTATATAGAAACAGGAAGAGGCCATTCAGCCCCTCAAGTCTGTTATACAGGAACAGGAGGAGGCGATACAGCCTATCGAGCCTGTTACACAGGTGGAGGCCAATCATAGTAGCATCGTGATTATAAGAACATAAGAAATAAGAGCAGGAGTAGGCCATACAGCCCCTCGAGCCTGCTCTAAAATTCAATAAGATCATGGCTGATCATCGACCTCAACTCCACTTTCCCGCCTCATCTCCATATTCCTTGATTTCCCTTTAGTCCAAAAATATATCTATCTCAGCCTTGAATATACTCAAACACTCAGCACTCACAGCCCTCTGGGGCAGAGAATTCCAAAGATTCACAACCCTCTGAGTGAAGAAATTCTCCCTCATCTCATTCTTAAATTGCCGACCCCTTAACCTGAGACTATTCCCCCTAGTTCTAGACACTCCAGCCAGGGGAAACATCCTCTCAGCATCTACCCTGTCAATCCCCTTCAGAATCTTGTATGTTTCAATGAGATCACCTCTCATTCTTCTCAACTCCAAAGAATATAGGCCCATTCTACTCAATCTCTCATCATAGGACAGCCGTCTCATCCCAGGAATTAATCTAGTGAACCTTTGTTGCACCGCCTCCAAGGCAAATATATCCTTCCTCTGATAAGGAGACCAAAACTGTGCACAGTACTCTAGGTGTGGTCTCACCAAGGCCCTGTACAATTGTAATAAGACTTCCTTACTATTGTACTCCAACCCCCTTGCAATAAAGGCCAACATGCCATTTGCCTTCCTTATTGCGTGCTGTACCTGCATGCTAGCTTTCTGTGTTTCTTGCCCCAGGACACCCAAATCTCTCTGAACACCAACATTTGAAAGTTTCTCACCAATTAAACATTATTATGTTTCTCTATTCTTCCTACCAAAGTGAATAACCACATATTTCCCGAAATTATACTCCATCTGCCACCTTACTGCCCACTGACTTAGTCTATCTATATCCCTTTGCCGACTCTTTGTGTTCTCCTCTCAGCTTACTGTCCCACCTGGCTTTGTATTATCAGCAAACTTGGATACATTACACTCGGTCCCTTCATCTAGGTCATTAATATAAACTGTAAATAGCTGAGGCCCCAAAACTGAATCTTGCGGCACCCCACTAGTTACAGCCTGCCAACCTGAAAAAGATCCGTTTATCCATATTCTCTGTTTTCTGTCCGTTAACCAATCCTCTATCCATGCTACTATATTACCCCCAACCCCATGAGCCCTAATCTTGTGTAATAATCTTTTATGTGGCACCTTATCGAATGCCTTTTGGAAATCCAAGTATACTACATCCACTGATTCCCCTTTATCTAACCTGCTAGTTACATCCTCAAAAAACTCTAATAAATAAGTCAAACACGATTTCCCTTTCATAAAACCATGTTGATTCTGCCAAATCATATTATGATTTTCTAAGTGACTTGATAACACTTCCTTAACAATGGATTCCAGAATTTTCCTGATGACTGATGTCAGGATAACTGGCCTGGAGTTCCCTCTATTTTCTCTCCCTCCTTTCTTGAATAACGGTGATACATTTGCGACCTTCCAATCCGCTGGGACCATTCCAGAATCTAGGGAATTTTGGAAGATCAAAACCAATGCATCCACTATCTCTTCAGCCACCTCTTTTAGAAAACTAGGATGTAGGCCGTCAGGTCCAGGGAATTTGTTAGCTTTTAGTACCATTAGTTTCTGTAGTACTTTTTCTCTACTCATATTAATTACGTTAAGTTCCTCACCCTCATTAGACCCTTGGTTCCCCAGCATTTTTGGTACACTTTTTGTGTCTTCTACTGTGAAGTCCGATACAAAATATTTGTTTAATGTTTCTGCCATTTACTTCTTCCCCATAATAATTCCTCCTGTCTCAGCCTCTAAGAGATCAACGTTTACTTTTGCTACTCTTTTCCTTTTTACATACTTGTAGAAACTCTTACAATCTGCTTTTATATTTCTTGCTAGTTTTCTCTCATATTCTATTTTTTCCCCTTTTTATCAATTTTTTGATCAACCTTTGCTGGTTTGTGAAACACTCCCAATCCTCAGGCCTACTATTATTCTGTGCAACATTATAATCTTCTTCTTTCAATCTAATGCTATCCTTAACTTCTTCAGTTAGCCACGGTTGGATCACTTTTCCTGTGGAGTTACTGAATCAGTAATCCAGAGACATGAGTTCACACCCGATTTAGAATATCAAACCTGTTTGTGTGGAACAGAAGGCGACCATTCAGCCCCTCGAGCCTGTTGCTGAGGATCAAGAGGAGGCTGCTCAGCCTCTTGAGCCAGTTACACAGCAATAGGAGGAGATCATTCAACCCCTCGAGCCTGTTACATAGGAACAGGAGGAGGACATTCTGCCCTGAAGCCTGTTACACAAGAACAGAAGGAGGCCATTCAGCCCTTCGAGCCTGTTACACAAGAACAGAAGGAGGCCATTCAGCCCCTCTAGCCTTTAACACAGGACAGGTGAAGGCCATTCAGACCCTCGAGACTGTTACATAGGACAGGAAGAGGTCATTCAGTCCACCGAGTTTGTTACATAGCAACAGGAGGAGCCAAGTTAGACCACACAAGACTGTTAAAAAGGAATAATTAGTGGCCATTCAGCCCCTCGAGCCTGTTACAGAGGAAGAGGAGGAGGCCATTCAGCCCCTCGAACATGTTAAATAGGACAAATGTGAGAAGTCGCACAACACCAGGTTATAGTCCAACAGTTTTATTTGAAATCACAAGCTTTCGGAGCGCTGCTACTTTGTCACCTGATTAGCGCTCAGAAAGCTTGTGATTTCAAATAAAACTGTTGGACTACAACCTGGTGTTGTGCGACTTCTCACATTTGTCCACCCCAGTCCCACACCCACATCTCCACATCATGTTAAATAGGAATATCAGATGTCCATTCAGCCCTTCAAGCCTGTTGCAGAGGAACAGGAGGTGCGTACACAGTCCCACCAGCAGGACAGATGCACCAGGCGGCACAGTGTTTACAGTCTGGAGGGAGAGGCCCTGAGAGACCTCAACATTGACTCCGTACCCCATGAAGTCTCAGGGCATCAGGTCAAACATGGGCAAGGAAACATCCTGCTGATTACCACCTGATTCCCGGCCAATGCAAGTTAAAATCTTTAATATAGCATTTCAAAGAACAATTTATTTCAGAGCAAAGACATCACGTGAAACTTTAATAATAAATTAGCTGTACCTGTGTAACTGGGTCATGGGGATGAATGTCCTGTTCCTGAGTAACAGGCTTGATGGGTTGAATGGCCTCCTGTTCGTGTGTAACAGGCTCGAGGGGCTGAATGGTCTCCTGTCCCTGTGGAGCAGGCTCGAGGGGCTGAATGGCCTCCCTCTTTTCCAGTGTAACAAGTTCGAGGGGCTGAATGGCCTCCTCCTGTTCCTATTGAACCATGTTTCAGGCACTGATGTGGCTGATGGCCCGATTGTGCCCTCTGCTGTCCCAGTGTAGAAAGAAACACAGTGCCAGTGTATTAAAACCCAAATCCTTGTATTTTCTATCTTTCTTTCCTTTCTTCCTTTTCTGTGCCATGCACTCCTTATTCTATTGTTGCTTAGAGATAGATGTGCTCCTATTTGCCGGTTTCAACGTGTTTATTGCTTCTGCTGCTTTGAATTGTGTCGAAACAGTGAACTGAATTTCTTCACTTGTGTGAAATATCCTCGGTATCGAAGGCGTTTTGGTTCCAATCGAACAAACGCACAGATTTCTCGAACTCGCTGAGCCTTTACTGGCCTTTATTTGTTTCTTGCTTCGTTGCATTTGGAAAGGCTCAGGCTTCATCCCCGGCCTGTGCTGAGTTAGATAATCTCACCCGGTGTGGTACTGAGACCCACACAGAGCAGCAAAGGCCCAGGTCCACCCACACAGACAGAGAGAGGGAGAGGGAGATCCCTAGAGAGAGACAGGAAGCAGGAAAGGTCCAGGCTCCATCCCCGGCCTGTGCTGAGGGAGCTGACCTGAGCCTGGGCAGCGGTTACATTTGGTGTCAGTGGCCCTGGGTTAGTGAGAGGGTGAATGAACCTGGCTTCTTGTCCACTCGCCCTGCTGGCTGTGGGCACTGCCTGAGCAGAGGACAAGTTGTGATGGGTTTCAGCAGGAGGGGAGAGGTGGAGAAGGGAAGTTGTAAAGATACAGAAAGGGGCTCCCAGCTGTTACAGCTGCTGCTGCCCACAGTAGGCAGTTTGGACAGTGGTTTACCACAGCCCATGGCACACACGAGTCAATCCAGCCTCCTCGTGGACTATCTTCACTTACACTTCTCCTTTTTAAGATGAAACTGCCGTTTGATTCATGTGACATCTAAACCACATCCCCTCTGATAGTCATTTCAAAACCATTGCACTTACAGTCTCATCTCGACATCATCAAACCCCAGCAGCAAACAAGTGAGATTTAGGCTCTCTTAATGATCAATAACCTTTCACAGGAATGTGTCAAATCAGTGCTACGTTGTTAAAGTCAACACAGGATGTCAAGGTCTCAGAGAGGGTGCAGAGGAGATTTATCAGAATGGTACCAGGGATGAGGGACTTCAGTTATGTGGAGAGACTGGAGAAGCTGGGATTGTTCTCCTTAGAGCAGAGAAGGTTAAGAGGAGATTTGATAGCGGTGTTCAAAATCATGAATAGTTTTGAGAGAGTAAATAAGAAGAATGTGTTTCCACTGGCAGAAGGGTCGGTAACCAGAGGACATCGATTTATGCTGATTGGCAAAATAACCAGAGGCGACAGGAGGAAACATTTTTTTTAAGCAGCAAGTTCTTGTGATCTGGAATGCGCTGCGTGAAAGGGCGGTGGAAGCAAATTCAATAGTAACTTTCAAAAGGCAGTTGATTAAATACTTGAAGGAAAAAAATTACAGGGCTATGGGGAAAGGGCAGGTGAGTGGAATTAGTTGAAGAGCTCTTTCAAAGAGCCGGCACAGGACTTTGGGGAGAGAGTGGAGCAGTGGGATTAGTTTGTGATTGATACAGGGCTATGGGGTGAGAGCGGGGCAGTGGGATTAGTTTGTGATTGATACAGGGCTATGGGGAGAGAGCGGGGCAGTGGGATTAGTTTGTGATTGATACAGGGCTATGGGGAGAGCGTGGGGCAGTGTGATTAGTTTGTGATTGATACAGGGCTATGGGGTGAGAGCGGGGCAGTTGGATTAGTTTGTGATTGATACAGGGCTATGGGGAGAGCGTGGGGCAGTGGGATTAGTTTGTGATTGATACAGGGCTATGGGGTGAGAGCGGGGCATAGGGATTAGTTTGGGATTGATACAGGGCTATGGGGAGAGAGCGGGACAGTGGGATTAGTTTGGGATTGATACAGGGCTATGGGGAGAGAGCGGGGCATTGGGATTAGTTTGGGATTGATACAGGGCTATGGGGTGAGAGCGGGGCATTGGGATTAGTTTGGGATTGATACAGGGCTATGGAGTGAGAGCGGGGCAGTGGGATTAGTTTGTGATTGAGACAAGGCTATGGGGAGAGAGCGGGGCAGTGGGATTTGTTTGTGATTGATGCAGGGCTATGGGGAGAGAGTGGGGCAGTGGGATTAATTTGTGATTGATACAGGGCTATGGGGTGAGAGCGGGGCTTTGGGATTAGTTTGGGATTGATACAGGGCTATAGGGTGAGAGCGGGTCAGTGGTTTTAGTTCAGTACTGCTGTGTCAAAGACCCAGAATTAACACAGTGGGAAGAATGGTCTCCTTTGCTCTTTAAATGCCTATTGTTGTGGACTCCTCGACAGCTTTTAGCACACCATTTGGTGTACATTTCCTCTCCATATCCTTCTCTAAATGTTCACTGACGGTTTCTTCACAGCTACCCAGGATCCCTGTTTTTCGTGTTAGCAGCAAATGTCGATACGTCTGCCTCCTGTACCCAAGTCCAGATTGTTGAAATAGCAAGAAGGGCAACGGTCGCATCAGTGACGCAGGGGGCCCCATTCTTTACATCGTCTGGTCCCAAAATAAAGCAATAACCACCGCACCCTGCTTCTGTCTTTTAACCAGCTTCCTGGTTTCTAGAACGGTTTCTGGTTGAGTATTAATTTTATCCCATGTAAGGTCAGCTGTGGCTCAGTGGGAAGCACCCTTGCCCTAAGTTACCCTCGCTCTCCCCACTCCAGTGACTTGAGCACAAAAATCCAGGCTGACACTCCAATGCAGTACTCAGAGTGTGCTGCACTGTCGGAGGCGCCGTCTTTCAGATGAGATGTTAAACCGAGGCCGCGTCTGTCCTCTCAGGTGGGCGTAAAAGATCCTATGGCACTATTTCGAAGAAGAGCAGGAGAGTTCTCCCCTGGGTCCTGGGCCAATACTTATACCTCAATCAACATCACTAAAACAGATTATCTGGTTATTATCACACTGCTGTTTGTGGGAGCTTGCTGTGCGCAAATTAGCTACCGCGTTTCCTACATTACAGCAGTGACTACACTTCAAAAGTACTTCATTGTTGGTAAAGCGCTTTGGGACGTCCTGAGGTCGTGAAAGGCGCTGTAGAAATGCAAGACTTTCTTTTTTGTTTCTCTGGGAGCTCACCCACTACCAATGTTAGGCTGACTGGTCTGTAGTTATCTGATTTATCCCTTTCACTCTGATTGAACAGAGTTGTTATATTGGCAACTGCAGGCATGTGGCACAACTTCCATATCCAAGGCTTCCATAGAATTTCACAGCGCAGATACAGGCCATTCGGCCCAACTGCTGCATGCCGGCGTGCATGCTCCACACGAGCCTCCGCCCACCCTACTTCATCTCACACTATCAACATATCCTTCTATTCCTTTCTCCCCCATGTACTTACCTAGCTTCCCCTCAAATGCTATTCACCTCAATCACTCCTTGTGGTAGCATCTTCCACATTCTCACCACTCTCTGGGTAAAGACCTTTCTCCTGATTTCACTATTGGATTTATTAGTGACTATCTCAGATTGATGGCGCCCAGTTTTGGTCTTCCCCCCACAACTGGAAATATCTTCTCTATGTCTACCCTATCGAACCCCTTCATAATTTTAAAGACCTCGATCAGGTCACCTCTCAAGTGTCTTTTCTAAAGAAAAGAACCCCAGCCTGTTTAATCTTTCCTGATAGTTGTCACCTTTCAGTTCTGGTACAAATCTTTTTTGTCACTTCTCCAGTGCCTCTGTATCCTTTTTGTAATGTGGGGACCAGAACTGTGCACAGGATGTTTGGAGCATTGTTCTCAAAGCCTCTGTTATCTCCTCTCTGGCTTCCCTCAGTATTCGAGGACACAGTCATCAGGGCCTGGGGCCTTTTGAACTTCAATACAAAGAGGAAGGATATCTTAATGAGAAAGTAGCCGTGGCCTGGGAGAGCCGCAGGTGATTATGGAATGGGCGAGGTATGCGAGAGGGTGAGGTGTTCAGAGGAGTAAGGGGACTTCATGGAGCTGGTAATATCTGGACAGAAATGAGCCCTCAGCACATCACAGATATTAAACATGGCAATGTAATTTCAGTGTAGAGGAGAGCAGAGGCTCCGGGGCAGCAGGTTAAATAATTTGCTTAATTTCTACTAAACTGACAATGTAAACCATCTCTGACTTTACAGGTAGTTGTGGCAGCGACAGGGAAAATACATCTCACACCCACGGAATTGTTCTTGAGTGAGGTCCTGCAAAACATCTGAACCCCCCGGACGGAGAAAGGAGGCTATGATGTTGAGAGTGAGTGTTGACTGGACGCTGCTTCTCTGTGCCCTCGCCTGCAATGTGTTGGTGCCCACGGTCCCCGGGTACAGTTTCAATAACTGCATCCAGCATGCCAACCACAATGGTACCTTTCAGTGCGTCCACCGCTTCCTGACACAGGTCTCCAGTGCCGTGACCGACCTCCCAGCCAGCACCGTGCACTTGAACCTCTCCCACAACTGGCTCACCCAACTGCGAGCGGGCAGCTTCCGCAGCCTGCCCAAGCTGCTCACCCTGCGGCTCGATTACAATCGGATTGAGAGTGTTTGCTGCGGTGTGTTCAGTAATCTCACCAGCCTGCTGACCCTCAACCTGTCCTACAACTGTATCTCTGGTCTGGCACCTTGGGACTTCCTAGATCTTGGAAAGTTAGCTCACATCCTGCTCCATCACAATCGCTTGGTCACAGTTGAACCCAACGCCTTCGCTGCGTTGGACAATCTTCAAACACTTGTCTTAAACTCCAATAAACTCCAGAATTTCTCCCATCTGGTCAGCGCCGTCTCTGGGCTCAGTAATCTGATGCTCCTGGATCTGGGCAACAATCAACTGGCCTCCCTACAACATCCCACCACCCTCCCGCCCTCTCTACAGTCCCTCTACCTCTCTAACAAATCTCTCACAGCCTTTGATTGCCAACGGAACTTCCTCAACAACATTCTCAAGTTGGATCTGTCCAATAACAAACTCTCCGATGCTTTGGAATTTTCTAAAGTTGACCTGAGGAACATCTAGTGTTTGATCATCAAGAACAACCCCTTAAATGTCACCGAGTTTCTCAAATCTGCAAACCTGGATCCAAAGAATGTTCAATACTCTGGGTTAAGGCTGCACAGTCAGAGACTGGTGTCCGACCTGTGCCACTATCTGGGTCACAGGACTATGATGCGTCTGGTCCTGCAGAACAATCAGATCTCAATCCGCATTGCCCATGCCCTATCCCAGTACCTACCCATCACCAGCTGGGATTTCTCACACAATCTCCTCACATCTGTGGCCTGCTTTGAATTTGCATCGAAAAGAAAGCAAGTTGTTTCTTTCATTATCGAGCACAACAGAATCAAGGATTTACCTTCCTGTTACAAGGACGGGAAGGCAGTCACGGTGTTTCCCAAGCTGTCGCTCCTAACCTTTCGCTACAACAGGATTTTCACCATTTATAGTCACGCCTTCTCTTATGCACCCCATCTCCGGACCCTAATGCTGAACATTAACAACATTGTTGTCATCAACAAGGCAGCCTTTTCTAACCTCACCAACCTGCAGGAGCTCCGACTCGACAACAACCTCATAACTGACATCTATGAAGATAACTTCAGCGACCTTGGGAGTCTCAGGAATCTCAATCTCAGAAACAACAGGATCTCAATTGTTTTCAGCAAGGTGTTTGCAAATCTCATAAACCTGGACACCTTGGACCTGGGAGGGAACAAAATTCGAAGCCTCACCAGCCAGTCTTTCTGTGGATTACACAACCTGTCCAAGCTTTATCTCGATAGGAACTGTATAACCCGTTTCAGCAGGGAGATCTTCGGCATCCTCCCATCATTAGGAGTGTTGGACTTGGACAGTAACCGGATCAGATACAACACTGGCCTGATTGCAGCATCTCCCTTTGTTAACCTGACAAAGCTCTACATTCTGAAACTACAAGCCCAGCAACCCTACGGCCTCAACATTTTCCTCCAAAGTTTTTCAACGGCCTCATCTTTTTAAGAAGCCTGTATATATGAGAGAATAAAATGTCGCTCTCCAAAGACGGATTCGATGATCTGATCAATTTGAGAACCCTCTCCATGCCCGATGCTTGCAACGGGATTCACAGTCTGAATCCAGGGATCTTCAAGAACCTCCAGAGTCTAGAGAGACTCAACCTTGAAAATGTCGGCCTCCACTCCATGTCTCTTGACATCTTTGGAAACCTTTCCAACCTCAGGTCATTGCTCTTGAGGAAAAACGCCATTCAGATCGTCAATAGCACGGTTTTGGAACACCTGCCTTCACTGACCTACCTGGATCTATGGAAGAACCCGTTATCCTGCACCTGTGACATCCGTTGGTTCCAAAGCTGGTCCCTGTCCAACCCCAGGGTGCAGGTTATCTATTTTTACAACCACACCTGTGCAGATCGGCCAACCGAATACTTGTACAAGTTCGATGCTCGCGTTTGTTACTTGGACATTGGGCAGATCATGTTCCATATAACTGTGCCGGTCTTGATCTTGTTCATGTTCTTCCCTATAATCTACTGCAAAGGGTACTGGCATATCAAGTATGGGTTTTATATTTTACGATCGTAGTTGAATGACCACAGGGGGAGAGGAGAGAGTCAGCAGTCCTACATGTACGATGCATTTATCTCCTATAATTCTCAGGACGAAGACTGGGTTCTGCAAGAGTTGGTGCCAAACCTGGAAAAGAAAGGACCTCAATGCTTCAAACTCTGCCTCCACCACCGAGACTTTGAGCTGGGCAAATACATCATCGACAATATAGTGGACAGCATCTACCAGAGCAGGAAGACCATCTGTGTGATGCGCCGCAACTACCTGTATAGCGAGTGGTGCTCCATGGAACTGCAGCTAGCGAGCTACAGTCTCTTCCACGAGCTGAAAGATATCATCATCCTGATCTTCTTGGAGAAGATTCCAGATGCTGAACTCTCAACATACCACAAGATGAGCAAGGTCATGAAAAAGAAGACCTACATCCAGTGGCCATCAGACATAGAAGCTCAAAAATTGTTTGGGTCAAAGTGAGAGAAGCGAATAAAGGCTCCAGCTGGGCCAAGGAGGGGAATCCCGCTGCTGAAAGTTAAGCTTCAAGGCCTAGAAATCCGCAGTCTTACCGCAGGCACTTAATGCCCGATTCGGGGAAACATGGTGGCCACCGCACTTCCCACGGTGTTTTGGAGTGCGCCGCTCAACTTACCGGCCTGTGTTAATTGCGAACAGCTCCCCCAGTGTCTGCAGAAGGGTTGGTGGAAGGTTTCTTCCTTTCAGTGGAGGAGATTTCAAATGGCCTTGCAGGACGGCGTCGAGCAGCTCTGGCCCTAGTAGGCCTGGCTGTAGACTGCAATACCTCGGCATGGGCGGCAGAAGTCTGGGCTGGCTGACAGGCAGCAGCAAGGGCAATGGTGGAGTGGCAGTGGTGGGAGTAGGAATGCTTTCATCCTGAGAGAGGGCAGCAGATTCCTGCCCCACAGACCCACTGCCACTCCCCTGGGGTGGTGCCTCAGCATTCCCAGTAATCTGCTGGAGGCCAGATGGCTGGGCTGCTGCGAAACCCTGTAAGACCCGTTCGACACTGGTAAACCCAGCCACGGTTGCAGCAGTCTGAGCTTGGGTGGCAGCAAGCTGAGGCTGCAGGAGAGCACTCTGATATAGCGTGATCTTCCAAGTGGGGCTCCAAATGGAATGACAATGAGGTGCTGCTGCATCAAAGAACCTCCCCTTTAAGTAATGGAGAAAGCTGAGAAAGCTGAGAACAAACATGATTTGCAGTTAGACTGCACGCGATATTGGCCCATCGGTTGAGCGGTAAGCCAATGAGAAGCGGGTTTAGTGCCGAGATCAGCACTATAATCATGTAAAAGAGCACTCAGCATGAATTTTGCGTGCTACTTAGACCACTTTGTCCCGACGCAGCTAAGTAGCGCTGGGCCATGACTCCGCCCGTTTTCGGGTCATATCAAATTTCTAGGCCCATGTTCCTCACAGCCCCTTAGGTTCTAGTGGCAGGGCTTTCACTCTTCTCGGAACTCGTTGCCACGCGTTTCCATCCACCTCCTACACAGTCCCTCCTTATTGTTAATCCTGTCATTGCTGCGACAGACCCAGGATAAGGCAAAGGTACAAACACACAATGTAAGCACAGAATAAAGCCTTAAACATCTGGCCCCCACATGTCGGCTCACTGTCGTCTTTCCATCCAACATCTGCTTGAATCTGGGCCAGACCAATGGAGTGAACGACTCCTCCGTCCGTGGTAATCTGACACTGGTGGACATCAATCCACAGCACAAGACTATCCACACTGGGGCTCAACAGGAAATCTCACTCACACTCCCAGTGGCCTAAGGATTGGCCTGTGTGAGAAATGCATCGAACAAACCTTTCATAGTACCCGCTAATTTGGATACAAGGCTGGTTCCCGTGACAGGATAGCCATGGTTGTACCCATTGCAGGTAATTCCAGGATATACATGGATGGACGGTGATTACAGGTAATGCCCGGAAACACCTTGTGGGACGATGATTACAGGTAAGGCCCAGATATCCCTGGTGGGACGGTGATTACAGGTAATGCCCGATACAACTGGAGGGACGGTGATTACAGGTAATGCCCGGATACCCTGGTGGGAAGGTGATTACAGGTAATGGCAAATACCCCTGGTGGGACGATGATTACAGGTAATGCCCAGATACCCCTGGTGGGACGGTGATTACAGGTAATGCCCGGAAACCCCTGGAGGGACGGTGATTACAGGTAATGCCCGATACCCCTGGTGGGACGGTGATTAAGGTAATGCCCGGAAACCCCTGGAGGGACGGTGATTACAGGTAATGCCCGGATACCGCTGGTGGGACGGTGATTACAGGTAATGCCCGGATACCCCTGGTGGGAAGATGATTACAGGTAATGCCCGATACCCCTGGTGGGACTGTGATTACAGGTAATGCCCGTTACCGCTGGTGGGACAGTGATTACAGGTAATGCCCGGAAACCCCTGGAGGGACGGTGATTACAGGTAATGCCCGGATACCCCTAGTGGGACGGTGATTAAAGTTAATGCCCGGATACCCCTGGTGGGACAGTGATTAAAGGTAATGCCCGGATACCCCTGGTGGGACGATGATTACAGGTAATGCCCGATACCCCTGGTGGGACGGTGATTACGGGTAATGCCCGGATACCCCTGGTGGGACAGTGATTACAGGTAATGCCCGATAATTCTGGTGGGACGGTGATTACAGGTAATGCCCGATACCACTGGTGGGACGGTGATTACAGGTAATGCCCAGATATCCCTGGTGGGACAGTGATTACAGGTAATGCCCGATACCCCTGGTGGGACAGTGATTAAAGGTAATGCACAATACCCCTGGTGGGACGGTGATTACAGGTAATGCCCGGAAACCCCTCGAGGGACAGTGATTACAGGTAATGCACGATATCCCTGGTAGGACAGTGATTACAGGTAATGCCCAGATACCCCTGGTGGGACGGTGATTACAGGTAATGCCCGGATACCCCTGGTGGGACAGTGATTACAGGTAATGTCCGGATACCCCTGGTGGGACAGTGATTACAGGTAATGCCCGGATACCCCTGGAGGGACAGTGATTACAGGTAATGCCCGGATACCCCTGGTGGGACGGTGATTACAGGTAATGCCCGGATACCCCTGGAGGGTCGGTGATTACAGGTAATGTTCGGATACCTCTGGAGGGACGGTGATTACAGGTAATGCCCAGATACCCCTTGTGGGACGGTGATTACAAGTAATGCCCGGATACCCCCAGCTCTCTGTGGAATGAAGCACGCTGTCAGCCCCAGGGCTTTCCTCAGACTGTTGTGAGCTGTGCCCCGCCCACCCCTGGAATATGGCCCTCCCGTCCTGGTGCACAGCGAGTCAGCCACAGATTAAGAAGCTACAACCCATCGAGGGCCGAGCATTTGGGCGGCAGCTCACATCGGTGGGGCCCAAAGAATGAAGGAAAAGCTGCCGAGACTGCAGAAGAGAAATGAGCCCAAGGCAATGATTAAGCGGGCACTGTCACTGCTGACAGAGGTCGGACAGAACCAGTGCCCTCAGCCCCTGTACATTTATAGCACTGCACTTTCTATCGGATGCCAGCGGGTGGCAACATTGACTGACAATGGGGAATATGACAATGAACTCCACACACCAATCACTGTGTTGCAAAAACATTTAAAAAGACTTGCATTTCTATACCACCTTTCACAACCTCATGACGTCCCAAAACACTTTACAGCCAATGAAGTACTTTTTGAAGTGCAGTCACTGTTGAAATGTAGGAAACGCGGCAGCCAATTTGCGCACAGCAAGCTCCCACAAACAACAATGCGATATGGCCAGATAATCTGTTTTTCAGTCATGTTGATTCAGGGATAAATATTGGCCGAGGACACCAGGCAGAATGACCCTGCTCCCCTTCCAATAGTGGCCGTGGGATCGTTTACGTCCATCTGAGAGAGCAGACTAACGTCTCAATTTAACGTCTCATCCGAAAGATGGCACCTCCTACAGTGCGGCGCTCCCTCAGTACTGACCCTACGACAGTGCGTCACTCCCTCAGTACTGACCCTACGACAGTGCGGCGCTCCCTGAGTACCGCCCCTCCGATAGTGCAGCGCTCCCTCAGTACTGACCCTCCGACAGTGCGGCGCTCCCTCAGTACTGCCGCTCCGACAGTGCAGCGCTCTCTCAGTACTGCCCCTCCGACAGTGCAGCGCTCCCTCAGTACTGACCCTCCAACAGTGCAGCGCTCCCTCAGTACTGCCCCTCCGATAGTGCAGCGCTCCCTCACTACTGACCCTCCGATATTGCAGAACTCCCTCAGTACCGCCCCTCTGACAGTGCGGTGCTACCTCAGTACTGACCCTCCGACAGTGCAGTGCTCCCTCAGTACTGCCCCTCCGAAAGTGCGGTGCTCCCTCAGTCGTTTCCCTCCGACAGTGCAGCCACTCCGACAGTGGAGCACTCCCTCAGTAGTGCCCCTCTGACAGTGCAGCGCTCCCTCAGTATTGACCATCCGACAGTGCAGCACTCCCTCAGTACAGCCCCTCCGACAGTGCGGCGCTCCCTCAGTACTGCACCTCCAACAATGCGGTGCTTCAGTACTGCCCCACCGAAAGTGCGACGCTTCCTCAGTACTGCCCCACCGACAGTGCGGCGGTCCCTCAGTACTGCCCCTCCGACAATGCAGCGCTCCCTCAGTACTGCCCCTCCGACAGTGCAGCGCTCCCTCAGTACTGCCCCTCCGACAATGCGGCGCTGCCTCAGTACTGACCATCCGACAGTGCCGCGCTCCCTCGGTACTGCACTGGGAGTGTCAGCCTGGATTTTTATGTCCAAGTATCTGCAGTGGGACTATGAACCCACAACCTTCTGACTCAGAAGCGAGATTCCCACCCACTGAGCCACAGCTGACTCAATCCAGAGCATCCTGTGCAACAAGGGTAATAAACCCTGGGCCGTTCTTAAGCACGTTCCCTTCATTACTGGTAGGTGAATCACTGAGTCCAGTTTGGAAGTCCCACCCCGCTGGTCTCTCCATCCATCCCCCTCAGTGTCTCTGGGCTTTCTGCCGGAGTGACTGCAGGAGACCAGCGAAGATCCCACGGGATCTCGGGACCTGAGTGGGACTGCGTGGCTCACGCACTGCTCGAAATCGCAAGAGACCCTGCCTCGATATCTATGAAATAGTTCAGTGTTTGGAATGCGCCGTATTCCCTTTCGATGCGCTGGACAGGAGGGTGGGCAGCACAAGGCTTCAGACTGCAGGAATATATCAATGGACTGGTCAGGTGGGCAGAAAAGAGGCAAATGGAATTCAATCCGGACAAGTGTGAGGTAATGCAAATAGGGGAGGTCTAACAAGGCAAGGGAATACACATTACATGGTAGGACACTGAGAAGTACAGAAGAAAGAGGGACCTTGGAGTGCAGGTCCACAGATCCCTGAAGGTCGCAGGACAGGTAGATAAAGTGGTTAAGAAGGCATACGGGATACTTTCCTTGATTAGCCGAGGCATAGAATATAAGAGCAGGGAGGTTATGCTTGAACTGTATAAAACACTAGTTAGGCCGCAGCTAGATTATTGTGTGCAGTTCTGGTCACCACATTACAGGAAGGATGTGATTGCACTATAAATGGTGCGGAGGAGATTTACGAGGATGTTGCATGGGCTGGGGAATTTTAGATATGAGGAAAGATTGGATAGGCTGGGGATGTTTTCTTTGGAACAGAGGAGGCTGAAGGGAGACCTAATTGAGCTGTATAAAATTATGAGGGGCCTAGATAGATTGGAAAGGAAGGACTAATGTCCCTTAGCAGAAGGGTCAATAACCAGGGGGCATAGATTTAAAGTAATTGTTCAGAGGTTGAAGGGGAGTTGAGGAGAATTTTTTTCACCCACATAATGGTGGGGGTCTGGAACTCACTGCCTGAAAGAGTGGTAGAGGCAGAAACTCTCATCACATTTAAAAAGTACTTGGATAAGCACTTGAAGTGCTGTAACCTACAAGGCTACGGACCAAGAGCTGGAAAGTGGGATTAGGGTGGATCTCTCTTTGTCCGCCGGCAAGGACAAGATGGGCCGAATGGCCTCCTTCTGTGCTGTAAATTTCGATGATTCTATGATAAGGACACACGGGTGCGTTATATCCAGACCAGTCATTTTCCGCTTCATCCGTTGTTGAATAAAGTCACTCAAGTGTCAACCGTGGCTCAGTGGGCAGCACTCGTGCCTGTGCGTCAGAAGGGCGGGGGTTCAAATCCCCACTCCAGAGACTTGGGGGTAAAAATTCACTTGGTTGCAACTCCCGTTAGCGCCTTAAGAGGGCGCTAATGGGGCGTTAGGCCGCTAACGCCCGGGCGCAGCGCTGTTTGCGCCGCTCGAGAACTTAACTTGAGATTGTGCGGCGGCGCTAAAACTTACCGCTGCGACCACCTGCGCGCGCAGATTGTGACGTCATTCCATGGTGCAACGCCCTTGGGGCGCCCCGGAGCAGAAATTGAGTGGCGCCACCTGCCTTACCGCCTGGCGCTTCCAACGACCGGAAGACTGGAACGTTATCAATCGGTGTGGGGCTGGGGGGGGCGCTATTTAAAGGGGGCCTCTTCCTGTCTTTTTCTGTGGTCGACATTTATGCACCACTCGTTCTGAGAGAGAGAGAGAGATTCGGAGAGAGAGAGAGAGAGACTTCTACATTGACTCAACGCTTTGTGAGGTAGTTTTGCCTAGTTCATCCTAACTTTGTTGCTACTTTAGTTGCTGTACCTCATTACTTTTCTGGCAAAGAGAATATGGGGGCTGCAATGATTGGGGGCGTCGTCCTGCTCCAGCTGAATCGGAGGATACTGAGACGCAGACAGAGAGTGGCAATGATGGCCAGACGGAGGAGGGCCATCAGGCGCATGTACAGGAGAGCTTACCCTCCAAGGGTATATCGTGAACAGCTCTCCTACATCCATATGTCCGAGGAGCTGTGTTTGCGAATGCTGCGATTCAGCAAGGAGGTGGTCACTGAGCTCTGCCACCTGCTGCAGCCAGATCTGCAGCCTCAGCTGAGATCCAGGACGTCTCTGTCGGTGACAGTGAAGGTCACAGTGGCTTTGAACTTCTACGCCACTGGCTCATTCCAAGCTGCTGTTGGGGACCTCGCCAATATCTCCCAGTTTGCGGTGCATCGCTGCATCCAGCAGGTCACCAATGCCCTCTTCAGAAGGAGACGAGACTTCATCTCTTTCCCTATGACCCCAGACAAGCAGCGTGACCGTGCTCTGGGCTTTGCGAGGGTAGCAGGCTTCCCCATGGTGCAGGGCGCCATTGACTGCACGCATGTGGCTTTGCGTGCTCCGCGAGAGAATGCAGAGGAATTCAGGGACAGAAAGGGGTTCCATTCCTTGAATGTGCAGTTGGTCTGTGACCACAGACAGGTGATACTCGCTGTCAATGCCCACTATCCGGGCAGCTGCCACGATGCTTTCATCCTGCGCCAGACTACTGTGGCAGAGGTTTTCGAGGCACCGCATCAGCCAGTTGGTTGGCTTCTGGGGGACAAGGGGTACGCATTGAGCACCTGGCTGATGACACCGCTCCGTACGCCAAACACCCGTGCTGAGCTGCGGTACAATGAAAGCCATCAAGCAACCAGGAACATTATTGAGCGCACAATCGGCGTGCTGAAACAACGGTTCCGCTGTCTGGACCATTCCGGAGGAGCCCTGCAGTACTCGCCTGAGCAAGTTTCGAACTTCGTAGTCGTGTGCTGCATGTTGCACAACATGGCAATCCTCAGGACCCAGCCAATGCCACCAGGCCTTGTAGCACCACCAGAGGAGGAGGAGGAAGAGGAGGAAGAGGACGAGGACGATGATCATCAGCAGCACCAAGGCAGGAGGGCGGCCCACAATGGTCAAACTGCAAGGGCCGTCCGTCAACGACTAATAGCAAGCCGCTTCTAGGGCCCCTGCCATTGCTACAAACACTAATCAACCCAGCACGCAAACCCTAAGCCGGCCAAGGCACCAATAATTCCAACCACCAGCCATGTATATTTTGAATACAGAAACTTATTTATTTTACAAACTCTGTGTGTGTCAATTCCTCATGACAAACTCATAGAAATAAACACAAAAAAACAGTCAATAACATAACTGGTTCTCACAACCTGGAGATAATGTCCAAAACACTAAACAAAAGTTGGACCATGAACCTCGGCCTTTAATAAAAAAATGACCAGCATTTTGGCACACCTCCTACTTTTTGCCCTTCGAGGGTGATCTCCTTCCCTTGCGCACTTCCCCCCTTCTAACCCTACTGCTCCTCCGTAATGGGACCTCAGTGGCTGCAGCAAGGCTGGTGGAAGGCTGCTGCTCGTCAGACCCTGACACTGCAGATGCCCCTGAAGGACGGCCTCGACCACTTCTGGGCCTGGAGGGCCCGGCTGCAGACTGCACCAACTCTGCATGGGCGGCAGCAGTCTGTCCTACAGGCGGTGGCAAGTGCAGTGGAGAAGTGACAGTGTTGGCAGCAGGAATGCTGTCATCGTGAGAGAGGCCAGCAACTCCCTGCTCGCCCGACACACTGGCACTCCCACGGGGCAGCACTTCAGCATCCGGAGCAATTTGCCGGAGAAAAGATTGCTGGCCTGCTGCGGCGCGGTGACAGCCCCGGGGAGATGTGCACGAACCATCGAGGTTGGCAGCAGTCTGTGCTCGCGTGGCCTCCATCTGAGTCTGTATGAGAGCAGTCAGAGGTGGGATCACGGCAGCCAGTGACTGAATTGCAGCACTAAGCGTTAGTGTGGCATCCGCCTGTGCTACAGCGAAGTGCTCCACACTCCTTGCCAGTGACTCAATGCAATCGGGCACCCTTCCCACTGCACCCATGAGCTCAGTGTGCATGCCCACCGCCTGGGTGTTCATTTTTGCAATCAGCTGCTCCTCCTCTGCGTCCATTGCAGTAGGAGTGTCTGGCATACTCTCCCTCTGGGGAGAAGGCCCCCGTTCTTCCCTACCCCCCCCCCCTCATGGCGTTGCTGCAGCCCGCTGGGTCCTGGAGCTTCACCATCATCAGCCCCTTCCCCCCTGCTCCCCTCCGGGGAAGGCGTGTTCCCAGTGTGGGCATGGGCTTCCTCGGGAGAGGGTGGCACTGATGCTCCGGCTTCCTCTTCCTCCTCAGCTGCAGCATCACTCCCAGTGGCAGCTTCAGGGCCCGTCTCCTCAGCTGGTGAATCACCATCTGAAAGCAGGGAGGTACAAGAGTGGCTTTAGCGTGAGGACAGGGTGGCAGTAAGGGAGGAATAAGTGCAGCGAGTTAGCAAGTTGGATTGAAAGTGTCAAAGGCTGGTATTGTGAGGGACAAGTGGAAGGACAGAGGACAAAAAGGTGATGATCTTACCATTGCTGTCCACAACGGGGTCGGCGTCTCCAGTGGCGACGGGACCGATCACCCGGCTTGCCACAATCCTGTGGACGCGCTCCTCCAGATCGCTGAGGGGTTGCAGCTGAAGCCGCCCTCCACCCGTCCGTTGCTGCTGTCTCCGATTATGAGCCAGCTTAGCCTGCAAGAAAAAGGACAGCATCTGAGTAAATATACAGCCATGGTCTTGCCTGATGTGCCTCCCATAGGTGAATAGCCCTTACAATATACAGCCATGGTCTTGCCTGATGTGCCTCCCATAGGTGAATAGCCCTTACAATATACAGCCATGGTCTTGCCTGATGTGCCTCCCATAGGTGAATAGCTCTTACAATATACAGCCATGGTCTTGCCTGATGTGCCTCCCATAGGTGAATAGCCCTTACTGTATGCAAAGTGTGGAATGTGTGTGTGTGTTTGATGAAAGGGCCATAGGTGTTGGATGAGTGTTGTGCATTGGGGTTTTAAGAACCTCTGGCCATAGAGTGAGGTTGAGATGGAGGGATGGAGAGGTATTGAGAAAAAGCCACTCACCCTGACGACCCGAGTGAGGTCGTTGAACTTTTTGCGGCATTGAACATGGGTCCTGGGCACCATGCTCCTGGAGGAGACGCTCTGAGCCACCTCCCTCAACACTCTTCTGAACTCGCGTGGCAAAGGCCTCCTGCCACTCTCCGGGAACAGCATGCATCGTCTGCGCTCCACTGCGTCAACCAGAGCATCCAAGGCCCGCTCGGTGAAGCGATGAGCGCGTTCTCTCACCCTCTCCATGCCTGGCAGCAAAATGGATTACAGGTCTCTCCAGGCTGAGATTCAAGGCTGCAATGAGCAGGGTGTGGCTGGGGAGCAAGTGCCCCACCCCCCCCCGCTTTAAGAAGTGTCCGGCGCCAGTGTGTCTGTGTTCCCTCGCTAACTGGCAGCAGCTGCGCAGCGCTCGTGCACTGAGTTAGCGCCTCACTCCTTGGCCTTTGCGCCTTAAGAGAGGTGTGCAGCGCCTACTTTAGCGCTCCACTCACCTCCCGGGGCGGTAAAAGTGAAGTTTCCTGTCAGTGCCGATAATTAGCGCCAGGCGCTAATATTTGCGTCCGGACGATATTTGCGCCCCAAATGGGGCGCGACCTAATTTCCACCCCTTGAGCTCTTAATCCAGGCCGACACTCCCAGTACTGGCATCTACCGCACAACGTGACTGATTGCCCCGGTATGTCCAATCCACATAAAACGGATAAATCACTGTCCTATCATCCCGTTCCAATCCACAGTGACGTGACGGAAGGAGTCATCAATAGTTGCATCAATCAGCACCCGCTCACCGATAAACCGCTCACCGATGATCCGGTCACAGTTAATCTGGTTAATAATAACCTGATTACCGATAACCTGCTCACCAGCCCTCACTTCGAGATCCGCCCAGAATCCCCACAGCTCCACAATAAGAACTTCCATTTCTGTAACGGCTTTGAACACGGAGAAACGACCTCAGGCAGTTAAGAGGCAAAAAAGAACAGTGCCCAGTCGAAGAAGGTATTAGGAGGGGTGACAAAAGGCTGGGTTCAAAGAGGTGGGTTTTAGAGGAGGAGCGGGTGATGGAGAGGCATAGAGAATTAGGGAGGGGATCCCAGAGTGTGGGCCCTAGGCGGCTGAAGGCACGGCCGCCGATAGTGGGATGAAGGGAGGTCTGCGGGGGGCGTGCGGGGGGGGGGGAGATTAGCAAGGGTCAGAGGGCTGGAGGAGGTTACAGAGATAGGGAGATAAGAGGGAGTTCAACACAAGGATGATCATTTTAAAATCGAGTCGTTGTCAGACTGGGAGCCAACGCAGATCAGCGAGTGCAGGGGATGATGGGTGAACGGGACTTGGTGCGAGTCAGGATACGGACAACATTGGTAGAGCGGCAGTTTATGGAGGGTGGAACATAAGAAAATAAGAAATAGGAGCAGGAGTAGGCCATTCGGCCCTTCAAGCTTGCTCCACCATTCAATGAGATCATGGCTGATCTTCTGCCTCAACTCCATTCACCGGCCCTATCGCCATATCCCTTGATGCCCTTCATGTCACAAATCTATCGACTTCTGTTTTGAATATACCCAATGACTGAGCCGACACAGCCCTCTGGGGTACAGAACTCCAAAGATTCACCACCCTCTGTGAGAAGACATTTCTTCTCATCTCAGTCCTGAATGGCCGACCCTTTATCCTGAGGCTGTGGCTCCTGGTTCTGGACTCCCCTGCCAAGGGAAACATTCTCCCAGTATCCACCCTATCAAGCCCTGTAATCATTTTGTATGCTTCAATGAGATCCCCTCTCATTCTTCTGAATTCAAGAGAATACAGGCCTAGTTTACTCAATCTCTTCTCATACGACAGTCCCGCCATCCCAGGAATCAATCTCGTGAACCTTCGTAGCACTCCCTCTATGGCAAGTATATCCTGCCTTAGGTAAGGAAGATGGGAGGCCGGCCAGGAGAGCTTTGGAATAGGCGAGTCTAGAAGGAACAAAGATATGGATGAGGGTTTCAGCAGCAGATAAGCTGAGACAGGGGCGGAGTTGGGCGATGTTAGAGCTGGGGTCAGAAGTTCACCTTCGGATTGAATAGGACGCCGAGGCTGCGAAGTGTGTGGTTCAGCCTCACACAGTGGCCAGGATGAGGGCTGGAGTCCGTAGCAAGTGAACAGAGTTTGTGGCGGGAACCGAAGAGAATGGCTTTGGTCTTCCCAATATTTAACAGGAGGAAATTTCTGCTCATCCAGAACTGGATGTCAACGTGACAAATCATAGGCAGTGGAGAGGTCGTAGAGAGGTGGTGGTGATGTCAGCGTAAATGTGGAACCTGGAACTGTTTTAGGATGATGTCTCCGAGGGGCAGCAGGTAGATGAGAAATAGGAAGGGGTCAAGGATAGATCCTCGGGGGACACCAGAGGTGACGGTGCTGGAGCAGGAAGAGAAGCCATTCCAGGAGATTCTCTGGCTCCGATTGAATAGCTAAGGGTGGAGCCAGGCGAGGGCAGTCCCACCCTGCTGGACGACACTGGAGAGACGTTGGAGGAGGATGGAGTAGTCAACCGTGTCAAAGGCTGCAGACAGGTCGAGATGGGCGAGGAGAGATAGTGCACCACGGTCCCAGTCACAGAGGATGCCATTTGTGACTTTGTGGGGCCGTTTTAGTGCTGTGGGAGGGGCGGAAACCTGATTGGAGAGATTCAAACATGGAGTTGCGGGAAAGATGGGCACGGATTTGGGAGGCGACAACACGTTCCAGGCCATAGTCCATCAGTTTCAATTGCTTCTTCAATTACCTTCCCTCTGTGGGAATGCGGCGATTCTAGTGATGAGCCTCATTCACAAACTCCTCCAATAATGCAACAGCCCAAAGCCTCTCAGTGCCAGTCGTGGCTCAGTGGGTCTCCCTCCCTCGCCTCTGAGTCACTGGGTCCACTCCAGAGGATAGAGCCCATGACAACAGTACAGGAGAGAGCTGGAGTGAGCGGGGGAGTGAGGGAGTGAGCGGGGGAGTGCGGGAGTGAGCGGGAGAGCTGAAGTGAGCGGGGGAGTGCGGTAGTGAGCGTGGGAGTGCGGGAGTGAGCGGGAGAGCTGGTGTGAGCGGAGGAGTGCGGAAGTGAGCGGGACAGCTGGATTGAGCGGGAGAGTGCGGGTGTGACGGGGGAGTGCGGGAGTGAGCGGGGGAGTGCGGGATTGAGCGGGAGAGCTGAAGTGAGCGGGGGAGGGCGGGAGTGAGCGGAGGAGTGCGGGAGTGAGCGGGAGAGCTGGATTGAGCGGGATAGTGCAGGAGGACGGGGAACTGCGGGAGTGAACGGGGGAATGCGGGAGTGAGCGGGAGAGCTGCAGTGAGCGGGGGAGTGCTGTCGTGAGCGGGGGAGTGCGGGAGTGAGCGGGAGAGCTGGAGTGAGCGGGGGAGTGCGGAACTGAGCGGGAGAGCTGGAATGAGTGTGGGAGTGCGGGAGTGAGTGTGGTAGTGCGGGAGTGAGCGATGGAGCTGGAGTGAGTGTGGGAGTGCGGAAGTGAGCGGAGAGCTGGCGTGAGCGGGGTAGTGCGGAAGTGAGCGGTAGATTGCGGTAGTGATAGGGAAAGTGCGGCAGTGAGAGGGAGAGCTGGAGAAAGTGTGGAAGTGAGAGGGGAAGTGCGGGAGGCAGCGGGAGAGCTAGAGTGAGCGGGGGTGTCCTGGAGAAGATGCAGTGAGCTATAATGAGCTAAAGTGAGCTGGTGTGTGCTGGAGAGTGCTGGAGTGCGCTGGAGTGAGCTAGAGTGAGCTGGAGAGTGCTGGTGGGAGCTGGAATGAGCTATAGTGAGCTTGAGAGTGCTGGGGGAGCTGGAGTGAGCAAAAATGAGCTAAGGTAATCTGGAGAGTACTGGAGAGTGCTTGAGTGAGCTGGTGTGAGCTAGAGTGAGCTGGAGAGTGCTAGAGTGAGCGGGAGAGTGCTGGAGTTTAGCTAGAGTGAGCGAGAGAGTGCTGGTGGGATCTGGAGTGCACTAGAGTGCGCTTGAGTGTTCAGGAGAGTGTAGGGGGAGTTGGAGGAAGCTGGAGGAAGCTGGTGGGGGCTGGCGTGAGCTACAGTGCGCTGGAGAGTGCTGCTGGGAGCTGGAGTGAGCAGGAGAGTGCTCGGGGAGCTGGAGTGAGAAGGAGTTTGCTGTGGGAGCTGGAGTGAGAAGGAGTGTGCTGGAGGGAGCTGGAGTGAGCAGGAGAGTACCGGGGAGCTGGGTTGAGCAGGAGAGTGCTGGGGGAGCTGGAGTGAGCAGAAGAGTGCTGCAGGGAGCCGGAGTAAGCAGGAGAATGCTAGGGGAGCTGGAGTGAGCACGAGTGTGCTGGAGGGAGCTGAAGTGAGCAGGAATGTGCTGGAGGGAGCTGGAGTAAGCAGGAGAGTGCTGGGGAGCTGGAGTGAGCAGGAGTGTGCTGGAGGGAGCTGGAGTACGCAGGAGAGTGCTGGGTAGCAGAAGTAAGCAGGAGAGTGCTGGGGGAGCTGGGGTGAGCAGGAGAGTGCTGTGGGAGCTGGAGTGAGCAGGAGAGTGCTGGGCGAGCTGCAATGAGCAGGAGCGTGTTGGGGGAGCTGAAGTGAGATAGAGTGAGCTGGAGAGTGCTGGGGTCAGCTGGAGGAGTTGGAGTTAGCAGGAGAGTGCTGGGGGAGTTGGAGTGAGCGAGAGAGTGCTGGTAGGATCTGGAGTGCACTAGAGTGCGCTTGAGTGTTCGGGAGAGTGTTGGGGGAGTTGGAGGAAGCTGGAGGAAGCTGGTGGGGGCTGGCGTGAGCTACAGTGCGCTGGAGAGTGCTGCTGGAAGCTGGAGTGAGCAGGAGAGTGCTGGGGGAGCTGGAGTGAGAAGGAGTTTGCTGTGGGAGCTGGAGTGAGAAGGAGTGTGCCGGAGGGAGCTGGAGTGAGCAGGAGAGTACTGGGGAGCTGGGTTGAGCAAGAGAGTGCTGGGGGAGCTGGAGTGAGCAGGAGTGTGCTGGAGGGAGCTGAAGTGAGCAGGAATGTGCTGGAGGGAGCTGGGGTAAGCAGGAGTTTGCTGGAGGGAGCTGGAGTACGCAGGAGAGTGCTGGGTAGCAGAAGTAAGCAGGAGAGTGCTGGGGGGCTGGAGTGAGCAGGAGAGTGCTGGGGGAGCTGGGGTGAGCAGGAGAGTGCTGGGGGAGCTGGAGTGAGCAGGAGAGTGCTGGGCGAGCTGCAATGAGCAGGAGCGTGTTGGGGGAGCTGAAGTGAGATAGAGTGAGCTGGAGCGTGCTGGGGTCAGCTGGAGGAGTTGGAGTAAGCAGGAGAGTGCTGGGGGAGTTGGAGTGAGCAGGAGAGTGCTGGGGGAGCTGGAGTGAGCAGGAGAGTGCTGGGGAGCTGGAGTGAGCAGGAGTGTGCTGTGGAGCTGGATTAAGCAGGATGTTGCTGGCGGAGTTGGAGTGAGCAGGAGGGTGCTGGAGTGAGCTGGGGGAGTTGGAGTGAGCAGGAGAGTGCTGGAGTGTGCTGGGGGAGTTGGAGTGAGCAGGAGAGTGCTTGAGTGAGCTGGGGGAGTTGGAGTGAGCAGGAGAGTGCTGGAGAGAGCTGGGGGAGTTGGAGTGAGCAGCAGAGTGCTGGAGCGTGCTGGGGGAGCTGGAGTGAGCTGGAGAGGGCTGGAGGCAGAGAGAGTGAGCTAGAATGAACGCGAGAGTTCTGGGGGAGCTGGATTGATTGGGAGAGTACTGGAGTGAGCTAGAGTAAACGGGAGAGTGCTGGAGTAAACGGGAGTGAACGGTAGTGAGCTGGAGGGAGCTACAGTGAGCTAGAGTGACCGGGAGAGTGCTGGAGTGAGCGGGAGAGAGCTGGAGTAAACGGGAGGGTGCTGGAGTGAGCTAAAGTGAGCTAGAGTGAACGGGAGTGAGTTGGAGTGGGCTAAAGTGAGCTAGAGTGAGCTGAAGAGTGCTGGAGGGATCTGGAGGGAGCGGAACTCAGGCGGTCCCCTTCACAGCACTATTCTCATTAGATAATTGCATTCAGGAACTGACCTTGTGACCTTTATACACTGCACGAACTGACTGGAAACTAACGCTTTGTACACCACGTAAAATCAGTAGTCAGATTCTGACCTTGAGCTATTGTGAATCAGGTTCAGAGGGAATGGCTTCAGTTCTCTGAGTGGCACACAGCCCGAACAGAATCACACACAAACAGAAGCCCAACTCCGCTAACACTCGTTCTCCACACCCTGACATTCCCCAGCCCACCTGCTTTAAAATCAATTCTAGCTGCGCACCACAACTGTACACCCCCATCCCAACATTAACATATAACCCCAAGCACACCACACACCTGTACACCCCAGCCCACCCCTCACATGTACACCACAGCCCACCCCACACCTGTATACCTCAGCCCACCCCCTCACCTATACACCGCCAGCCCAACATTAACATATAAACCCAAGCACACCCCACAGCTACACACCCCAATCCCAACCCTCACCTGTACACCCCAGCCCAACCATCACCTGTACAAGCCAGCCCACCCCTTCACATTGACACCGCCAGCCCACCCCTTCACCAGTACAGCACAGCCCTACCCCTCACCTATACACCGCAGACCACCCCTCACCTGTGCTACCCCAGCCCACCCCTCACCTGTATATCCCAGCCCAACCCTCACCTGTACACCCCAGCTCAAAACCTCACATGTAAAGATCAGCCCAACCCTCACCTGTACACCCCAGCCCACCCCTCACCTGTGCACCGCAGCCCACCACTCACCTGTACAGATCAGCCCAACCGTCACCTGTACACCGCTGCCCAACCGCCACCTTTACACCCCAGCCCACGCCTCACCTGTACACCCCAGCCAAACCCACACCTGTACACCCCAGCCAAACCCCTCACCTGTATACCACAGCCCAGCCCCTCACCTGTACACCCAGCCCAACCCTCACCTGTACAACCGAGCCCTACCCTCACCTGTACATCCCAGCCCAACCCTCATCTGTATACAGCAGCCCACCACTCACCTGTACACCCTAGCCCAACCCTCACCTGTACACACCAGCCCAAACCACACCTGTACAACCCCAGACCAAACCTCACCTGTACACCCAAGCCCACCCCCTCACATCTACAACCCCAACCCAACCCTCACCTGTACACCCCAGCCCACCCCCTCACCTGTACACCACAGCCCACCCCCTGACCTGTAAACCCCAGCCCAACCCTCAACTGTACACCCCAGCCCAACCCTCACCTGTAAACCCCCAGCCCACACCCTCACCTGTTCACCACAGTCCACCCCTCACCTGTACACCGCAGCCCAACCCTCACTCGTAAACCCAAGCCTACCCCTCACCTCTACACCCCAGCCCATCCCTCACCTGTACACACCAGCGCACCCCTCACCTGTACACCCCAGTCCAACCCTCACCTGTACACCCCAGCACACCCCCTCACCCGGAAAACCTAGCCCACCCCTCAGCTGTACACCCCAGCCAAACCCTCACCTGTACACCCAGCCCAACCCCTCTAGCCAGAGTAAAATGGAACCAAAGACTGACAGGAGAAAATATAACGGAACAATGGGCGATCCTTAAGGAGGAGATGTTCCAAGTACAGGCTAGGTATATTCTAACAAGAGGGTAGGGTAAGGGAACAAATGCAAGGTTCCTTAGATGACGAGGGAGAAATAGAAGATGATGAAACCAAAAAGAGGGTGTATGATGTATGTCAAGTGAATTCTTCAAGGGAGAACCAGACCAAACACAATAAGTTGAGAGTGGAAGTGAAGATGAAAATAAGATGGGAAAAGAGAGAATATGAGAGTAGAATTGCGGTTAACATAAAAGGGAACCCAAAAATCTTCTACCGGCATGTAAACAGTAAGCAGCTTGTAAGAGGCGGTGTGGGGCCTATTAGGCACAAAGAAGGTGATATATGCTTAGAGGAGCAGGGCAAGGCTAGAATACTCAATGAGTACTTTGTTTCGGTGTTTACTAAGGAGTAGGATTCTGACAAAATATCAGTAGAAGTGGAAAAGGTAGAAGCAATGGAATAAGCTGAAAATTGATAGACAGGAAGTACTGGAAAGGCTGGGTATGCTTAGAGTGGATAATTGGCCTTGTCTAGATGGCTTACATCCCAGGTTGCGAAGGGAACTGGGGTAGGAGATAGCGGAAATGTTTGCATTAATTTTCCAATCTTCCCCAGAAGCAGGGGAGGTGCCTGAGGATTGGAAGGTGGAAAATGTGACACCATTGTTCAAGAAAGGGTGACGGACAATCCCAGTACGCCTCATGACTCTTCGGCTCACCCTAGCCCGGAGCCAGTGCGCTACAGCCATCAGTGCATTCGCCCAAACACTGGAAGCCATAGACGAGAACAAAGAGGAATTCTACTCCAACCTCGAACAATCCCTGTCCCGCGTCCCAACGGGCGGCAAGCTGATCCTCCTTGGCGACTTTAGCGCCAGAGTTGGAAATGACAGACATCTGTGGAGGTGTGATCGGCTGAGAGGTGGTAGGGGAAGCCAAATCCAACGGTACCCTCCTCCTGACAAAATGCTTAGAACATGGCCTTGTCAAAACCAACATCTTATTCCGTCACAGACACAAGTACAAAGCTTCATGGCAACACCCTCGCTCCAAGCACTGGCATCTGCTGGACTACGTCATCATCCGAGTGAGGGACCGCAAGGACGTCCACATCAGCCTCGCCATGAGAGGAGATGACGATGCTGGACAGACTACCGCCTAATCCATTCTGTCATCTCCATTAATGTAGCCCCAAAACAGCGGCGGTAACAGAAGCAATGCCGCAGGAAAAGCAACTTGGGAGCACGCAAAGACCCTGCTAAGAATGCTCTATTCAGCGTGCTCCTCACAACGAACCTGACGACTCCCAGTGATTCAGAGACACAGAGGCCCAAAAATTCATCCTGGTGCGCGAAAGTACGCACTGCGTACACTCGCGTATTCCCTCTGCAATTGCCGGTTTTCTGCATGCACTGCGCATGCGCTGAAAACCGGCACTTCATGTCTGGTCAGTTTCATGGATATGCGAGTAATCGCGTGGGCTGGTGATTCTGCGCGTGCGTCGGAAAATTCATGTATTTTGTGAATGAGAGTAGTGTGTGTAAGCTCCTAGCAGTTACACATTTTAAAACCAGGAGCAGCAGCCATTTATACATTTACCGAGATAGTAGGAGGAAGAAATCCTTTTGGAGTGTGGCTACTGAGGTGAGTTTTTTAAATCTGAAAGACACAAAAGTTTTAAATGAAGTCTTATATAAGTTAAGAGTTTCAAAAAAAATTTTTTAAAAACGGGTTTTGACCATTTGGAGTAGTATAGCAACTGTGGGTGTGTACAAGGCATATTTAGGTATCTATCTGTGAAAATGAAAGTTTAAAAATGAACTGTTTACGTTTCAAAAAGTTTTAAAGATGAAAATGAGTAAGTAAGTAAGTATGTATGTATGTATGTATGAATTTATGAAAATGTTACAGTTTTGGAAAATCAGCTAGGGCCGTGTGGCGGGTAGATGTGTTCCCAAGCTGATAGCGCACGTATCCCACCATAGCCTGACCTGATTTTATAGCCACTCACTTAACTAAAGTTACTTTAACAACTATTTCCATTTCTTCATTGCAACTTTCAGTTTGAGGAGGAAGCATGTGTGAGAGAAAGATGCCCTTTTGCAATCGTCCTCCGTAACTCTGACTTAAATGGCGTCCTCAACGCATTGCCTCCAGGATCCGCATGGATATTGGGCGACAAGGGCTACCCGCTAAGACCATGGCTGATGACTCCCTACCGCAAGACCAATAATGAGGCTCAGGAGAGATACAACCAGGCACACGTGTCCACACGGCAAGTGGTGGAGAGGACAATTGGAGTTCTGAAATCACGCTTCCGGTGCCTGGACAGGTCAGGGGGGACCTTGCAGTATTCTCCTCAGAAAGTGGCAAAGATTGTGGTGGCCTGTTGTGATTTGCATAACTTTGCCCTGCAGGAAGGACTGACCCTTAACGCTGCAGATGAACTACCTGCAGAAATGGAGGACGTGGACAATGCCAATGTGCCTGTGGGAAGGCATGATGGGGAAGAGCCAACTGCTGCTCAAAGTAAGGCTGCTCGGGAGCAGCTGGTAGCCAACACCTTCACGAGGTAGTGTCGCCTTGTACCTCCCTCTCCCCCTCCCCCTCCCCCTCCCCCTCCCTATCCCTCTCCCCCTCCCTCTCCCCCTCCCCCTCCCTCTCCCCCTCCCCCTCCCCCTCCCCCTCCCCCTCCCTCTCCCCCTCCCTCTCCCCCTCCCTCTCCCCCTCCCTCTCCCCCTCCCTCCCTCTCACCCTCCCTCCCTCTCCCCCTCCCCCTCCCTCCCTCTCCCCCTCCCCCTCTCCCCCTCCCCCTCCCTCCCTCTCCCCCTCCCCCCTCCCTCCCTCCCTCTCCCCCTCCCCCTCCCTCCCTCTCCCCCTCCCCCTCCCTCTCCCCCTCCCACTCCCTCTCCCCCTCCCCCTCCCTCCCTCTCCCCCTCCCCCTCCCTCCTTCTCCCCCTCCCCCTCCCTCCCTTCCCCCTCCCTCCCTCTCCCCCTCCCCCTCCCTCCCTCTCCCCCTCCCCCTCCCTCCCCCTCCCTCCCTCCCTCCCTCTCCCCCTCCCTCCCTCTCCCCCTCCCTCTCCCCCTCCCTCCCTCTCCCCATCCCTCCCTCTCCCTCTCCCCCTCCACCTCCCTCCCTCCCTCTTCCCCTCCCTCCCTCCCTCTCCCCTCCCCTCCCTCTCCCCCTCCCTCCCTCCCTCTCCCCCTCCCTCCCTCCCTCTCCCCCTCCCTCCCTCCCTCTCCCCCTCCCTCCCTCCCTCTCCCCCTCCCCCTCCCTCCCTCTCCCCCTCCCCCTCCCTCCCTCTCCCCCTCCCCCTCCCTCCCTCTCCCCCTCCCTCCCTCCCTCTCCCCCTCCCTCCCGCTCCCCCTCCCTCCCTCTCCCCCTCCCTCTCCCTCTCCCCCTCCCTCTCCCTCTCCCTCTCCCCCTCCCTCTCCCTCTCCCCCTCCCTCTCCCTCTCCCTCTCCCTCTCCCTCTCCCCCTCCCGCTCCCTCTCCCTCTCCCCCTCCCCCTCCTTCTCCCCCTCCCCCTCCCCCTCCCTCTCCCTCTCCCCCTCCCTCTCCCAATCCCCCTCCCCCTCCCTCTCCCTCTCCCCCTCCCCCTCCCTCTCCACCAGCAAGGCAAATAAAGGTACAGACACAATTTAAAGTGAAACAGTGCTCTTTTATTGCAGCATTACAGACTTCTGAGGTTCATTGTTGCTTTACATAGTTTATAACTTTTCAATGTTAACTAGCTACTTTTCAACTTTGTAAACAATCGTAAACAGAAATAGGTTTTTTAAAAATTTGTTAACAGTTCTCAGTAACTTTTTTGCTTCGTTAATGCAGTAAAGACATTCAAGATGGGAAATAACTCTTTCCTAAATGTAAACAAGTTTAAATGTTCAATTTTTTTGTGAAAATAAACAATTTGAATTTTTATAAAGTGACTAAAGGCTGTACTTTTTCAATGAAAAGCTAACTTTCAGTTTCAGTGTCAAATATATATATAAATAAAGAAAAATGTAAACATGTAAGTTTTAAATAAAACTAAAAATTAAACACTTGAAAAATTTAACCACAAATAAACTATTCCTGAGGGTCAATGGATGTGCATTGTGGAACATGCAACACCCTAACGTCTCTTGCGCTTTCTTGATTGCATCATCGTTGGTAGCTCTTGGACCTGCACTGATTCTGCGCTGGGAGCAGGTAAGGTTGGTTCTGATGGAGTCACAGTAATTGCAGCAGAAATTATTCGCATGAGTCCTTCAAGAGACTCATTTATTTTACTAAGCTGCACTTCCACATTGGGTTTCTGCAACAGTCCTTCAAGAGGACTCAGTAAGCAACTCAAAGCATTTCAATCAAGATGACATTAGCATTTTATGAGACTTGCCTGGCTACAAAAGCCATAAAAATTTATGGGAGCATCTTGTGACTTCAGTTAACTCAGCTTAGCAAACAAACACTTTTTCAAGGCTTTTCATTTTAAATGTTAAGACATTTTAACATTGACTTATGTTATAACTATACAAACCTTCAGCGTTCGATATAAATCGCTGAATTTTTTGCGACATTGCTCAGCTGCACGTGGAATGGTCGAGGTTGCGCTCACACTTTGAGCAACCTCTTTCCACGCTGCCATTTGGCCTTTTCGCGGCGGCTTGGACTTCTGAGTTCCAATTATCCGTGAACGTTTCGATTCTACCTCGTCAAGAAGTGTACGGAGATCATCATCACTGAAATTCTGTGTTATTTTGATAAATTGGATAGTGCTGATAGCAGCCAATTTCGTTTGCTGATTATAAACAGTAAAATCTCTGAAAAAAATGATTTCTGTGCTTTTAAAACTATTTAAATTACTTTAAATCTCTTTGCAAATGTTTAACATTACTCAAATTATACTAAAAATCTTTAAAAGTTTACAAAACCATGCATTTAAATCCTACTTACTGCAAATTCCACCTAAAACAGTGAGAAAACTGTGTCTTCAGCAGCTGTGCAATGGTTTCAGTGGAGAAAAAAATCGGGGGCGTGGCCTATGGAAAAGAGACCTTAATGGGCGTGTCTTCACTCCACATCGCACGCGATGCAACGCGCACGCTGCGCTGCAGGGCAGTGTGACGTCATATGCTGCCCTGCACTCAATCAGCCAGAAGATGAATTTTCTCCGTGGAAAAGACGAAACGGCAGACGCGGTATGTATTACCGCGCCTGCTCCTTACACCCGCGGGAACGGAGCCAGATCAATTTCTGGCCCAGAGTGTCCACAGCGCCTGGTCTGCACTCAAGGACTTCATAATCAGCACCTGTGAAGAGACGATCGGGCACTCAACCAGGAAACACCAGGACTGGTTGTACGAGAACGACAAGGAAATCCAGGAGTTAATAAACCGCAAGCGCAAGGCATTCCTGATCTGGAAACAGCAGCACAACTCAAGAAGCCTGAGGGCAGAGGTCCAACAAAAACTCGCGACCTAAAGAACAGAAGGTGGGTGCAGAAAGTGCAGGAGATCCAGCAGCTAGCCAACAACCACGACGTGCGTGGATTCTTTAGCGCCGACAAGATCACTAAGTGGCTCAATGGACATGATCTTCACGGTGCGTCAAATACAAGAAAAATGCAGGGAGCAGCACCAACCGCTGTACATGGCCTTCTTTGATCTCACAAAGGCCTTTGACAATGTCAACCATCAGGAAATATGGAGTGTCCTCCGCAAATTCGGATGCCATCAAAAGTTTGTCACCATCTTCCGCCTGCTTCACGACGACATGCAAGTCGTGATCCTGAACAACGGATCCACCACAGACCCAATTCACGTCCGGACCGTGGTCAGGCAAGGCTGTCTCCTCGCACCAACGCTCTTCTCGATCTTCCTTGCTGCAATGCACCATCTCATTCTCAGTAAGTTCCGCGCTGGAGTGGTGCTAATCTGCAGAACAAACGAGAAACTATTCAACTTCCGTCGCCTCCAGTCCAGATTCAAGGTCGTCCCATCCTCTGTCATCGAATTACAGTATGCAGACGACGCTTGCGTCTGCGCACACTTGGAGGTCGAACTCCAAACCTTCACCGATGCGTACGAGAGAATGGGCCTTACACTAAACATCCGTAATATAAAGGTCCTGAACCAACCTGCCCCAGCCACACAGTACGCTCCCCGATTATTAAAATCCATGACGAGGCCTTGGACAACGTGGACCACTTTCCATACCTGGGGAACCTACTGTCAACAAGGGCAGACGTCGATAACGAAGTCCAACACCGCCTTCATTGTGCCAGTGCAGCCTTCGGTCGCTTGAGGAAGAGAATATTTGGAGACCAGGACCTCATGGTCTACAGAGCAGTTGTGATATCTGCCCTCCTGTATGCTTCAGAGACATGGAACATGTACAGCAGGCACCTCAAAGCACTGGAGAGGTACCACCAACGCTGCCTCCGCAAGATCCTGTAAATCCATTGGCAGGATAGGCGCACCAACGTCAGTGTTCTCGCTCAGGCCAAGATCCCCAGCATTGAAGCTCTGACCACGCTCGATCAGCTCCGATGGACGGGCCATATCGTCCGCATGTTCGATACAAGACTCCCAAAAAAAGCGCTCTACTCGCAGCTCCGTCACGACAAGAGAGCCCCAGGTGAACAGAGGAAAAGCTTAAAGGACACCTTCAAAGCCTTCTTGAAAAAGTACAACTTCCCCACTGAGCCCTGGGAATCGCTGACCCAAGACCGCACAAAGTAGAGGAGAAGCATCCGGGAAGGCGCCGAACATCTCGAGTCTCTTCGCTGGGAGCAAGTGGAAGCCAAGCACAAACAGCGGAAGGAGCGCACGTCAACACAAGCACCGCACCCACCCGTCCCTTCAGCCACCGCCTGCACCATCTGTGACAGTGACTTCAGGTCCCGCATTGGACTCATTTTTAGTTTGGAAGTGTCGTAAGAATGAGCCTTACGCGTGGTGAACTTAAAGTAAGCTTTAATCAACTAAAAAGGTGCTACATACAGAAGAGGTCTTACTCTATGCCTCTCCAGGATCCAACTGATCAGTCCAGTATTTATCCTGGACTAATCACAGGAAGTGATGCAATAAAGTTCGAGTCACAGGAAGCTGTATTGTGTTACCACAGGAAGCATGTCATCCTCCCTTCCGAGGGACTGCCTAAGACGAAGAAGAGTAACTACAGGCCGGTCAGTTTAACATCAGTTTTGGGTAAAGTTTTAGAAACAGTAATCAAGAAAAAAATTAACGGGCACTTGGAGAGGTTTAAGCTAATTAAAGAGAGCCAACATGGATTTGTAAAAGGCAGATCATGTTTGACTAATCTAATTGAATTTTTTGATGAAGTAACAGGGAGGTTTTAATGAAGGGAAAGCAATCGATAATATCGACATGGATTTTCGGAAGGTGTTTGATAAAGTACCACATAGATGGCAGTTTGACAAAATTGAGGCTCATGGAATAGAAGGGTCAGTGGCAGCTTGGATAAGGAATTGGCTTAAGGACAGAAAACAGCGAGTTGTGTTAAATGGCTGTTTTTCAGACTGGAGGATGGTAGACAGTGGTGTTCACCAAGGGTCAATGCTGGGGGCACTGCTTTTTTGATATATATAAATGACCTGGATATTGGAATAGAGATTAGAATTTCTAAATTTACCGATGACAACAAACTTGGGGGTGGGGGTTGGTAAACAGTGACGATGATACCAAACAACTGCAACAGGACATAGAAAGGCTAGCAGAAAGTGCAGAAAAGTGGCAGATGGAATTTCATAAAGAGTAGTTTGAAATGATGCATTTTGGCAGAAGGAACATGGCGAGGCTTTAGTAGGATGCTGAGGGATGTCGGCCAGAAGTGTGGCCCACAAAACTCTCACCAGTACCGGGAAGACATTCAAATTCAAAGGCCTCACTCGGGTGGGCAGGATGAGTACATGCCTCAAAGCCTCTACAGGCTGCCATCTCAACCTTACTCTGTGCCCACACTGTATAAACCGCCACATCCCCAATAGTCACCCACCAACTATGCCCACCTACTAAACGTCACATCCGCATCCCACGCATTGCATACATTAACAGCTGTTCAATTATATTAGTCACATCTAGCAAACACATAGCTGTACACTCACTCACACGGTATCTTTTTCATTGGATGCCAAGTTTGTTCGCAACAGGAGGGAGCAGCGACGACCCCTGAGGAGGTGAGGTGGACCTGCACCCGATTACAGACCTGGAGGATCGAGTGGTCCGAATCATTGGGGCCCAGGTTTTGGGCGCTGTGGTCGTCGGAGACGTCAACCCCCTTGGTGACAACAACGGTATGTTCATCGGCTATCCCTCTTCTCTCAAACCACTTGCCCCTCACAACACAAGCCTTTCCCACTTTCCATCTAATAATAATATCTTCATTCCGTCCTCCCTTCCTGCGCACTTCCCCTCACCTTAACCCCACTCTTGTGCTTTATGCTTTCCGATAATCACCGACCAGCGTACCAGCCTTTCCCTCAGCCTCCCAGTGGCAGCGATGCGGGAGAAGAGGAGAAAGAACAAGCCAGAGCCTCACTGCCTGTGTCTCCAGAAGGTGCTAGGTCCGATAATGGGGCAACGTGTTCACTGGAGGGGAGCCCAGTAGATGGGTCTGATGTGGGTGCAGCTCCGGGACCCAGCGGGCTGCAGCAACGCCACAGGGAAAGGAAAGCTCGGGGGCCATCTGCCCAGAGGCTGAGTTCGTGCGTGAGTACGGCTGCATAGAACTCAGATAAGGACTTCGATGTGGATGCATTAACCAGACGGATGATGCGCATGCAGACCGAACTCACGGGTGTAATGTCAAGGTTGCCCGAGAGCATGGCTGCACTGACAAGGATCGCGCAGGAGTCCGCATCCAACAGTACACTCAGCTCTGCTCACATCATCGAGCCCATCCTTGGCTGTTTGCCAAGGAAGATCCCCTTGCAGGGGAACCGTGGGGCCCAGACCTCATGTCGCATGTCATGGCTGAGGTGGCATCAGGCCAAACAAAGCACAGGTAGAAATTACGCAACGCCTTAGTGCTGTAATGGAGTCAGCGGTTGTTGGCAGCCATACTCAGACTGGTCTCATGCAGTATCAGATTGATGCCACGCAAGCACTTGCTGCTGCCATCATCGCTTGGCAGCATACAGTCCACCGGAGATCTCCCGGTGCCGCAGCAGGCCAGCAATCTGTGTATAAGCAGATTGCTCCGGATGCTGAGGTTCTGCCCTGGGGGAGTGGCAATGTGTCATTTGAGCAGGAAGTTGCTGTCCTCTCTCAAGTTGACAGCATTCCTGCTACCACCACTGCCAGACGCCATTGCACTTGTTGCAGCCTGTAACCCAGCCAGCCCAGACTGCTGCCGCCCATGCTGAGGTGGTACAGGCTGCGGCCGAGCCTTCCAGGACCAGAGCTGGTCGAGGGCATCCTGCAAGGCCATCTGCAGTCTCTGGCTACCAGACTCAGCAGCCTTCCACCAGCCTTGCTGCAGCCACAGCGGTCACATTACGAAGGAGCAGTAGGGTTGGAAAGTGGGGATCTCCAAAGGAGAAGAAAATCATTCTTGAACGGGGGTAAAGCATACTTCCGCAGCAAATCGGTAAATTGTGTGTTAATTAATAGATGTGATTGTAAATATATTGTTCTGTTTGTGAACAAATAGTTATGCTTGTAAATAATTATTTGTGTTTGTAACAAATGTTTCAGTTTGATAAGAAAGAGTTGTGTTTGTTAATAAATGGTTTGTTTATAAATAGTTGTGTTTCATAAGAGAGAGTTGTATTCGATAATAAATTGTTAATTTTGTGTTGTTTCTCATTTGGTCTTTACCGGTGATAGGGACAGCGAGCTCGATGTTACGAAGGCTGTCATTGTTTGCTTGATGAGCAGGAGTGTTGGGATTGCGGATGGGGGTGTCATCAGCCAGGTGGCCAGTGGATATCCCTTGTCTCCGAGTAGCAAGCCACGAGCTTCATGTGGTGGGTGCAACAGTGCTGAGACACCGGTCTTTCACAAGATGAATGCATCGTTGCTGCTGCCAGGATATAGCGCATTGACGACGAGGAAGAGCTGTCTGTGGTTGCACACCAACTGAACGTTCAGAGAGTGGTAGCCTTTGCGGTTATGGAACACCTCTGCACTGTGATGAGGTGCCCACAATGCCACGTGAGTGCAGTCAATTGCGCCCCGAACCATGGGGAAGCCCGCTATCCTTGCAAAGCCACATGAAAGTTCGTGTTGCTTCTCTCTGGTGATGGGGAATGAGATGAACACCCGTCCCCTTCTGTAGAGAGCGTCAGTTTCCTCCCCGATACAGCAATGAACGGCTAACTGCGAAATGTTTCCAATATTCCATATTAAAACCTGGAAAGAGCCGCTGGCGTAGAAATTGAGAGCGACTGTGACCATAACTGTCACTTAGAGAGACGTCCTGGTCCTGAGCTGAGCCTGGAGCTCTGGCTGCAGGAGGTGGCAGAGCTCTGTGACCACCTGCATGTTGAAGCGGAGCCTTCAAATGCACTGCTCCTCTGAGAGATGAATGTAGGAGAATTTGGGGAACTTTAATCTTCATACAGAATGGACAAATCAAATTGCCAAAGGTAGGCTGGAGGACGGGTTTATGGAATGCATTCGGGACAGTTTCCTGGAACAATATGTCATGAAACCAAGCAGGGTACAGGCTATTTTAGATCTTGTATTGTGTAATGAGATAGGTTAATTATCAATCTCATAGAGAAGGATAACCTGGGACAGAGTGATCATAATATGATAGAGTGACTTGCTTGAGTCCGAAACTAGTGTCTTAAACTTAAATAAAGCCATTTACATAGGTATGAGGGGCGAGTTGGCTAATGTAGATTGGATAAATTAGTTGAAAAGTATGGCGGTAGATAAGCAGTGGCTAGCATTTAAAGAAATATTTAATAATTCTCATCAAAAATACACTCCATTCAGATTAAAGACTCCACGGGAAAAGTGACCCAACCGCAGCTAACGAAAGAAATTAATGATAGCATTAGATTGAATGAAGAAGCTTGTCATGTTGCAAAGAATAATGGTAAGCCTGAGGATTGGGAGAGTTGCAGAAACCAGCAAAGGTTGACCAAAAAAATGATAAAAAGTGAAAAATAGAATATGAGAGAAAACTGGCAAGAAATATAAAAGCAGATTGTGAGAGCTTCTACAAGTATGTAAAAACGAAGAGAGTTGCAAAAGTGATCGTTGGTTCCTTTGAGAGTGAGACAGGAGAAATTATTATGGGGAATAAGGAAATGGCGGAAAGTTAAACAAATATTTTGTATCTGAATTCACAGTAGAAATTACAAAAAGCATAGCAAAAATAATGGTGAACCAAGGGTCTAATGTGTGTTCGGTACTTAACGTATTTAATATAAGTAGAGAAAATGTACGAGAGCAATTAATGGGTCTAAAAGCCGACAAATTCCCTGCTCCTGACGGCCGTCATCCGAGTGTTCGAAAAGAGGTGGCTGAAGAGATGGTGGATGCATTGATCTTTATCTTCCAATATTCCCTGGATTCAAGAATGGTCCCAGTGGATTGTAAGTTCGCAAATGTAACACCGCTATTCAAGAAAGGAGGAAGAGTTTAAATAGAGAACTACAGACCAGTTAGCCTGACATCAGTCATCGGGAAAATGCTGGATTCCACTCGTTGAGGAAGTGGTATCAGGGCACTAAGAAAATCATAACTTGATTAGCCAGAGTCAACATGGTTTTATGAAAGGGAAATTTTGACAAATTTATTCGAGTTTTTTGAGGATGTAACGAGCAGTGTAGATGAAGTGGAACCAGTGGATGTAGTTTATTTGGATTTTCAAAACGCTTTCGTATAAGGGGCCACATAAAAGGTTTTTGCTCAAAATTAGGACTCATGGCATTGAGGGTAATATATTAGCATGGATTGAGGATTAGTTAACGGACAGAAAACAGAGACTAGTGATAAAAGGGTCATTTTCTGGTCGACAGGCTATAACTACAGGATGCCGTAAGCATCAGTGCTGGGGCGTCAGCTATCCACACACTATATCAATGATTAGGATGAGGGGTCCGACTGTAATGTATCCAAGTTTGCTGACGCTGCAAAGGTATGTGGGAAAGTAAGTTATGAGGAGGATGCAAAGAGACTGAAAAGGCATATGGACAGGTTAAGTGAGTGGGCAAGAACATGGCAGTTGAATTATAACGTGGAGAAATGTGAAATTATCCACTTTGGTAGGAAAAATTGTAAAGCAGCATATTTTTTAAATGGTGAGACTTTGGGAAATATTGCTAGTCAGAGGGACCTGGGTGACTTCATACACGAATCACAGAAATTTGACAAGCAGGTCGAGCAAGCAATTAGGAAAGCAAATGCTACGTTCGGCCTTATTACAAAAGGTCACGTCTATTTGCAACACTAGATTCCTGACTGGTCCCCTTGGAGGACAAGACGCACCCAGCAGTTTATCTGGATTGTGTAATTTGATCCTGCCGGCCTAATGAATCAAGTGATTTGCAAAGTTTAATTGGAGGCATTCATTCTACAGCCATCTCAGACAGAGCTCACCGAGAACAAACAGTGCTCACCTTCGCGTGTTAGGACACTCTCCCACCCACCAAACATCTTCCTGTCCACCCAAAAAGATCCGAACCTTCCACCTCCCCCAGGCTTCTAACTTTTTCCGTCCCCAACAAGTTCCTGACGTCCCCGCGGCTTCCTGACCTTCCCCCCACTCGGCATCCTTACCTTACCCCACCCGGCTGCCTGATCTCCCCGCCCGGCTTCCTGACTTTCAGCAACTCCCCCGTCTTCCTGACCTCCCGTCACCGGCTTCCTGACCTTCCTCCACTCCACCGCCCTGACCTTCATCGCCGCACGACCCCCCCACCCCCCGCGGCTTCCTGACCTCCCCACCCGGCTTCCTGACCTACCTCCCCACCCGCATCTTCATCTTCCCCCCACGGCTTCCTGACCTTCCCCTCACCCGGCTTCCTGACCTTTGGCAGCCTCCTCCCTGGCTTTCTGATCTTCACCCCCTCCGGCGTCCTACCCTTCATCCCCCCCACTCCGCTTCCTGACCTTCGTCCCCCCAGCTTCCTGACCTCCCCCCCCCCTCCGCGCCCCGGCGTACTGATCTTCACCCCCGTTGTTCCTGACCTTCTTCCCCCCTGGTTCCTGACCTTCTCCGCCTGCCCAAATTCCTGAACCGCCACCTGGCTTCCTGACCTTCGCACTCAACAAGTTCCTGACTGTCCCCACCCTTAGACAATGCATTGTGTGTGGCTCACGGATTGTGAACAGATTTAATTGGGAATAAAGTGAATAGTGTCAGTGTCATGACTTCCGGATTTGTCCAGTCCAATGATTTCACTTTCCGCACACTCGTTCGGCTTTCTCAGAAATCAACCAGGTCTCGGGGAGGAGAGGGAGAACGTGGTGCGGCTGCAAAGGGGGTGCGATTGGAAGAACAATCTGGAATCTGGATCACGTTTTCGCAACAGTCCCTTTAGACCTGGATTACGTTCTTCTCCCATCCCCACTGTGCTCTCCGTGCTCCTTAACCACCTCCATCGAGTTCCTGACTTTCTCTCCCCCCGAGTTCCTGAACTCCTCTCCCCCAGCCCAGCACCTCCCCTCTCCTCTGCGATCCTCTCTTTTCCCCTTCGATCCTCTCTCTCCCCCTGCGCTCTCCTCTCTCTCCGATCACATCTCTCTCCAATCTCCTGTCTCTCTCCGATCTCCTCTCTCTCCAATCTCCTTTCCCTCTCCAATCTCACTCTCTCCAATCTCATCTCTCTCTCCGATCTTCTCTCTCTCCCCCTCTGATCTCCTCTCAATCCAATATCCTCCCGCACTCGCCAATCACCTCTTTCTTTCTCTCCGATCACCTCACCCTCTCCAGTCTTCTGTCTCTCCAATGTCCTCTCTCTGCAATCTCCTCACTCTCCCCATCCGATCTCCTCTCTCTCCACCTTTCTCTCCGATCTCCTCTCTCCCGTCTCATCTCCCCTCTCCCTCTGACCTCCTCTCTCTCCCCTACGATCACCTCGCTATCTCCGTTTTCCATCTCTCCCTTTGATCTCCTCTCTTTCTGCAATTTCCTCTCTCTCTCTCCGATCTCCACACCCAAAATCCCCTCTCTCACCCCATCAGATTCCCTCTCTCTCCCGCCTTCGTATCCTCTCTCTCCCCTTTCGATCCTCGATCTTCCCCTTCCGCATCCCCAAACACCAACGGATCCCCTGTCCTTCTCTACACAGAGCCGAGGAAAGCGTGGCCCACGTGCAGGCCATAACTGGCTACTGCACCAGCGCTGCTTCGGATTAAAGCACATTGTTCAAGTGGCCACAAAGGTGTTCAGGCAAATAATCACAGCGATTACAAAAAGCGTTGTAGTATAAGTGTAAAGAACTCTTACTGCAATTGTACAGCGGCCTGCTGAGATCACACCTGAGTATTGTGTACAGTTTTGGTCTCCTTATCTAAGGAAGGATTACTTGCCTTAGCGGGGGTGCAACGAAGGTATACCAGACTGATTCCTGGGATGGGAATTCTCCTTTGTGGAGAGACTGAGGAGACTAAGCCTGCAAGGTGATCTCATTGATTCATCGAACATTCTTACAGTGTTTGTCAGCGTAGATGCTCAGAGGAAGATTCCTCTGGCTGGAGACTCGAGAACTAAGGGTCACATTCTCAGAATACGGCCCGGCCAATTACGACTGAGATGAGGAGAAATGTCTTAACTCAAATGGTTGTGAATCATTGCAACTCTCGACCCAAGAGATACTTTACATGCCCACAGTCAGAGCTCAGTTGTTGAGTAGATTCACGAAAGAGATCGATAGATTTTTGGATCTTCATGGAAGCAACGGATTTGGGGTTAGTGCAGGAAGGTGGAATTGAGTTAGTATTTCAGCTATAAACTTATTGACTAATGTGAGAACTTGCACAACACCAGGTTATAGTCCAACAACTTTATTTGAAATCACAAACTTTCGGAGCGCTTCTCCTTCGTCAGATGAAGTGAAAAGATACATATAGGCATAGCATATATAGTCAGAGAACACTGCCAGATAATTACAGTTAATCTTTCTAACTGCCCTTTATCACACCTCGGCAGAAAGATAATCACGGCAATCAAAGGTGTGGATGGTGTCCAAACAGATCAGTCAGGAAAACATTACATCAAAGACAATGAGGTGGGGTCACAAGGGGTCAAATGTGGCAGATGCTGGGGTCTATATGGAAAACAAAAACCTTTTTTTGCTGGAAATCACAGCAGGTCCGGCCGCATCTGTGAAGAGAGAACAAGCCAACGACGACTCGAGTCTGGATGAATCTACGTCAGGTGGGGTTACATGTAGCGTGACATGAACCCAAGATCCCGGTTGAGGTCGTCCTCATGGGTGCGGAACTTGGCTATCAGTTTCTGCTCGACGATTTTGCGTTTTCGTGTGTCTCGAAGGCCGCCTTGGAGAACGCTTACCCGAAGATCGGAGGCTGAATGTCCTTGACTGCTGAAGTGTTCCCCGATTGGGGGAGAACACTCCTGCCTGGCGATTGTTGCGCGGTGTCCGTTCATACGTTGTCGCAGTTTATGCATGATCTCGCCAATGTACCATGCACCGGGGCATCCTTTCCTGCAACGTATGAGGTAGACAACGCTGGCCGAGTCACATGAGTATGTACCATGTACCTGGTGGGTGGTATCCTCACGTGTGATGATGGTATCTGTGTTGATGATCTGGCATGTTTGCAGAGGTTGCCGTGGCAGGGTTGTGTGGTGTCGTGGTCGCTGTTCTCCTGAAAGCTGGGTAATTTGCTGCGAACGATGGTCTGTTTGAGTTTAGGCGGCTGTTTGAAGGCGAGTAGAGGAGGCGTGGGATGGCCTTAGCGAGGTGTTCGTCTTCATCGATCACATGTTGAAGGCTGCGAAGAACATGGCATAGTTTCTCAGCTCCGGGGAAGTACTGGCCGACGTAGGGTACTCTTTTGGTTGTGTCCCGTGTTTGTCTTCTGACGAGGTCTATGCGATTTTTCGCAGTGGCCCGTCGGAAGTGTTGATCGACGAGTCGAGCGTCATATCCCGTTCTTACGAGGGCGTCCTTTAGCGTCTGTAGGTGTCCATCGCGTTCCTCCTCGTCTGAGCAGATCCTGTGTATTTGCAGTGCTATTCCATAGGGAATGGCTTATTTAACGTGGTTAGGGTGGAAGCTGGAGAAGTGGAGCATCGTGAGGTTGACCTTGGGCTTGCGGTAGAGTGAATTTGTGAGGTGTCCGTCTTTGATGGAGATTCGTGTGTCCAAGAATGAAACCGATTCTGAGGAGCAGACCATGGTGAGTTTGAAGGTGGGATGGAACTTGTTGTTGTTATCGTGTCGTCTTTTCAGTGATTCTTTGCCGTGGGTCCATAGGAAGAAAATGTCGTCGATGTATCTGGTGTATAGCGTTGGTTGGAGGTCCTGTGCAGCGAAGAATTCTTGCTCGAACATGTGCATGAAGATGTTAGCGTATTGGGGTGCTAATTTGATCCCCATGGCTGTTCCGTGTGTTTGGGTAAAAAACTGGTTGTCGAAGGTGAAGACATTGTGGTCAAGGATGAAGCGGATGAGTTGTAGGACGGCGTCTGGAGATTGGCTGTTGTTTGTGTTGAGTACTGAGGCTGTCGCAGCGACGCCGTCATCGTGGGTGATACTGGTTTAGAGTGCCGAGACGTCCATCGTGGCGAGGAGTGCTCCTGGTTCAACTGGTCCGTGGGTGCTGAGTTTCTGTAAGAAGGCTGTAGTGTCGCGACAGACGCTGGGGGTTCATTGTACGATGGGATCAGGATGCCCTCGACGTATCCAGAGAGGTTCTCACACAGGGTTCCGTTGCCTGATACGATAGGACGTCCGGGTGTGTTGGCTTTGTGTATCTTTGGGAGGCAGTAGAAGTCTCCCACGCGGGGACTACGTGGGATCAGAGCGTGTAGCATGCTTTGAAGGTCTGGATCGAAGGTCTTGATCAGTCTATTGAGTTGGCGGGTGTGGTCTTTGGTCCGATCTGTGGGTAACTGTCTGTAGTGTTCCTGGTTGTCCAGTTGTCGGTATGCTTCTTTCCAATAGTCCATTCTGTTCTGTATGACGATGGCTCCTCCTTTGCCCGCTGGTTTGATGACGATGTTGCGTTTGGTCTTGAGAGCGTGGATGGCGTTGCGATGTGCTCGGGTGACATTCTGCACTGTCTTGTGAGTGCGGCTGATGAATATGGCGTTAATGCATCTCCTGACAGCTTGGGCATACATGTCAAGCTTAGGGCAGCGACCCTCCGGAGGGGTCCAATTTGACTCTTTCTTCTTCGGTTGCTGCACTGCGGGTCCCTCTGTCTGCTGCTCCGGATCTTTGATTGTCCCTCTGTCTGCTGTTCTGGATCATTGATTATTTTCCTGACTGACGTGTTTGGCCACCATCCACACCTTTGATTTCTGTGATCACATCTCTCTGCCGAGGTGTGATAAAGGGCAGTTAGAAAGATTAACTGTAATCATCTGGCAGTGTTCTCTGACTATATATGCTGTGCCTATATGCATCTCTTCACTTCACCTGACGAAGGAGCAGCGCTCCGAAAGCTTGTGATTTGAAATGAAGCTGTTGGACTGTAACCTGGTGTTGTGCGACTTCTCACATTTGTCCACCCCAGTCCAACACCGGCATCTCCACATCATGGATACTATCGACACCACAAACTGCCGGCTCAAAGTGGAAAGGCTCTCCAAGAAGATCGCGTATATCGACACAGACATCAAGTTTCTGCAGAGATGCAAGAAAGCAGACAAGTTCCCGAAAGGACTACAGATCACGAACCGACTCAAGTCGACATACAACACAGACTACGCTGAGAGACTCTGCCGTTGTACCTCTCGCACACTCCTCAACCATCTCGTACACAGCTCTACAGCAGACGCCGCAACCTCAAGACCAAGATAGAGTCCATGTTCTCAGCCTGTGCTCAGGACACAGCAGACCAGCTACGAGACACCGCCAAACAGACGAGGTAACGGAACTACGCTGCCTCCACGCACACCAAGAACAGGAAGCTTGAGAAACTCGGCATCACCACCAGCAGCAATCAAGTCTCCACCGGTACCACGATTGCAAACTCAGGAAATTCCATCGTCAACTTGTCCGACCACACCCTTGAACCAGACGAAATTGAAGTTTTCAGCCGAGGGCTCAATTTCTGCCCTACCACCAAAATGGACCCCATCGGTCTCGCGGCAGACACAGAGAAATTCATCAGGAGAATGAGGCACCGGGAATTCTTCCACGGATCCCAAGATGTGAGCAGCGAACCCAATGAGACAATCAATGATCTGGAACAGCAGACAGAGGGACCCGCAGTGCAGCAACCGAAGAAGAAAGAGTCAAATTGGACCCCTCCGGAGAGTCGCTGCACTAAGCTTGACATGTATCCTCAAGCTGTCAGGAGATGCATCAATGCCAGATTCATCAGCCGCACTCACAAGACAGTCCAGAATGTCACCCGAGCACAACGCATGTTATCCACGCGCTCAAGTCCAACCACAACATCATCATCAAACCAGCGGACAAAGGAGGAGCAATCGTCATACAGAACAGAATGGACTATTGCAAAGACGCATACCGACACCTGGACAACCAGGAACACTACAGACAGTTACCCACAGATCCGAACGAAGAACACACCCACCAACTCAATAGACTGATCAAGACCTTCGATCCAGACCTTCAAAGCATCCTACGCGCTGTCAGCCCACGTACTCCCCGCATGAGAGACTTCTACTGCCTCCCAACGGTACACAAAGCCAACACACCCGGACGTCCTATCGCATCAGGCAACGGAACCCTGTGTGAGAACCTCTCAGGATACGTCGAGGGCATTCTGGAACCCTTCGTACAGGGAAACCCCAGCTTCTGTCGCGACACTACAGTCTTCTTACAGAAACTCAGCAGCCACGGACCAGTTGAACCAGGAACACTCCTCGCCACGATGGACGTCTCGGCACTCTACACCAGTATCCCCCACGATGACGGCATCGCTGCGACAGCCTCAGTACTCAACACCAACAACAGCCAATCTCCAGACGCCATCCAACAACTCATTCGCTTCATCCTTGACCACAATGCCTTCACCTTCGACACCCAGTTTTTTACCAAAACACACGGAACAGCCATGGGGACAAGATTTGCACCCCAATACGCCAACATCTTCATGCACAAGTTCGAGCAAGACTTATTCGCTGCACAGGACGTCCAACCAACGCTATACACCAGATACATCGACGACATTTTCTTCCTATGGAATAATGGCGTACAATCACTGAAAAGACTACACGATAACATCAACAAGTTTCATCCCACTATCAAACTCACCATGGACTACTCCTCAGAATCGGTTTCATTCTTGGACACACGAATCTCCCTCAAAGACGGACACCTCAGCACTTCACTCTACTGCAAGCCCACGGACAACCTCACGATGCTCCACTTTGCCAGCTTCCCCCCTAACCACGTTAAATAAGCCATCCCCTATGGACAAGCCCTGCGAATACATAGGATCTGCTCCGACGAGGAGGAACGCGATGGACACCTACAGACGCTGAAAGACGCCCTCGTAAGAACGGGATATGAAGCTCGACTCGTCGATCGACAGTTCTGACGTGCCACAGCAAAAAATCGCATAGACCTCCTCAGAAGACAAAAACGGGACACAACCAACAGAGTACCCTACGTCGTCCAGTACTTCTCCGGAGCAGAGAAACTACGCCATGTACTTCGCATCCTTCAACATTTCATCGATGACGGCGAACACCTTGCTAAGGCCATCCCCACGCCTCCACTACTCACCTTCAAACAGCCGCCTAAACTCAAAATTACCACCGTTCGCAGCAAATTACCTAGCTTTCAGTAGGACAGCGACCACGACACCACACAACCCTGCCACGGCAACCTCTGCAAGACATGCCAGATCATCAACACAGATACCATCATCACACGTGAGGACACCGCCCACCAGGTACATGGTACATACTCATGTGACTCGGCCAACGTTGTCTACCTCATACTTTGCAGGAAAGGATGCCCCAGAGCATGGTACATCGGCGAGATCATGCAGACACTGCGACAACGTATGAACGGAAACCGCGCAACAATCGCCAGGCAGGAGTGTTCCCTCCCAATCGGGGAACACTTCAGCAGTCAAGGACATTCAGCCTCCGATCTTCGGTTAAGCAAGCGTTCTCCAAGGTGGCCTTCGAGACACACGACAATGCAAAATCGTCGAGCAGAAACTGATAGCCAAGTTCCGCACCCATGAGGACGGCCTCAACTGGGATCTTGGGTTCATGTCACGCTACATGTAACCCCAGATGACGTAGAGTAATCCAGACTCGTGTCGTCGTTGGCTTGTTCTCTCTACACAGATGCGACCGGCCCTGCTGTGATTTCCAGCGAAAAAAGATTTGTGTTTTCCATACAGACCCCAGCATCTGCCACATTTGACCACTTGTGACCCCACCTCATTGTCTTTGATGTAATGTTTTCCTGACTGACCTGTTTGGACACCATCCACAGCTTTAATGGCCGTCATTATCTCTCTGCCGAGGTTTGAAAAAGGGCAGTTAGAAAGATTAACTGTAATCATCTGGCAGTGTTCTCTGACTATATATGCTGTGCCGATATGCATCTCCTCACTTCACCTGACGAAGGAGCAGCGCTGCGAAAGCTTGTGATTTCAAATAAAGCTGTAAGACTATAACCTGGTGTTGTGCGACTTACATAAGAACATAAGAACATAAGAAATAGGAGCAGGAGTAGGCCAATCGGCCCCTCGAGCCTGCTCCGCCATTCAATAAGATCATGGCTGATCTGATCCTAACCGCCAATCTACTATCTATCACAGAACCATCTCCTGCATCTAACAGAATTGCACACACGAAATAGGAGCAGAATCAGGCTACACAGTCCCTGGGCCCGCTCCACTACCCATAGGGCCATGACCGATCCGAACCTAGACTCATGTCCAAATTCCTGCCCGCTCCCCATAACCCTTAATGCCCTTTACTTCTAGGAAACTGTCTATTTCTGTTTTAAATTTAATTAATGTTGTAGCTTCTACAGCTTTTTGTGGCAGCATATTCCATGGACCTACCACCCTCTGAGTGAAGTAGTTCCTCCTCATCTCAGTTTTGAAAGAGCAGCCCCTTATTCTAAGACTATGTCCCCTAGTTCTCGTCTCACCCGTCATCGGGAACATCCTCCCCGCATCCACCCGATCCAACCCCTTCACAATCTTATATGTTTCAATAAGATCGCCTCTCATTCTTCTGAACTCCAATGAGTAGAGTCCCAATCTACCCAACCTCTCCTCATATGACCACCCCCTCATCCCCGGGATTAACCGAGTGAACCTTTTTTGCACTGCCTCGAGAGCAAGGATGTCTTTCCTTAAGTAAGGACACCAAAACTGTATGCAGTATTCCAGGTGCGGTCTCACCAATACCTTGTACAACTGAAGCAATACCTCCCTATTTTTATATTCTATCCCCCTAGCAATGAAAGCCAACATTCCATTTGCCTTCTTAATCACTTGCTGCACCTGCATACTAACCTTTTGAGTTTCGTGCACCAGGACCCCCAGATCCCTTTGCACTTCAGTACTCTCCAGTTTCTTGCCATTAAGATAATAAATTGCTCTAGGATTTTTCCTGCCAAAGTGCATCACCTCACACTTTCCAGTGTTGTATTCCATCTGCCAAATCTCTGCCCACTTACTTAGCCTGTCTATGTCCCCTTGCAGGTTTTTTATGTCCTCCTCACTCACTACTTTCCCTCCCATCTTTGTATCATCTGCAAATTTTGATATGTTACACTTGGTCCCTTCCTCCAAATCGTTAATATAGATTGTGAAGAGTTGGGGACCCAGCACTGACCCCTGTGGAACACCACTAGTTACTGATTGCCAGTCTGAGAATGAACCATTTATCCCAACTCTTTGCTTTCTGTTAGATAGCCAATCCTCTATCCATGCCAGAATATTACCCCCAATCCCGTGATTTTTTACCTTAAGCAATAATCTTTTGTGTGGCACCTTGTCAAATGCCTTTTGGAAGTCTAAATACACTACGTCCACTGGTTCCCCTTTATCCACTCTATATGTTACTTCCTCAAAGAACTCCAGCAAATTTGTCAAACATGACTTCCCCTTCGTAAAACCATGCTGACTTTGTCCTATTAAATTATGATTATCCAAATGTCCTGTTACTGTTTCCTTAATAATGGACTCCAAAATTTTACCTACCACAGATGTTAGGCTAACCGGTCTATAGTTACCAGCCTTCTGTCTACTGCCCTTTTTAAATAAGGGTGTTACATTAGCAGTTTTCCAGTCTGCCGGGACCTTAGTGGAATCCAGGGAGTTTTGAAAAATTATTACCAATGCATCTACAATCCCTACCGCCACTTCCTTCAAGACTCTAGGATGTAAGCCATCAGGTCCAGGTGATTTATCCGCCTTGAGTCCCATTATTTTACCGAGTACCACTTCCTTAGTGATTTTGATCGTGTTTAGCTCCTCTCCCCCTATAGCCCCCTGTTTGTCCAGTGTTGGGATATTCTTAGTGTCCTCTACTGTAAAGACTGATACAAAATATTCATTCAGTGTTTTTGCCATCTCCATATTTCCCACCATTAATTTCCCGGTCTCATCCTCTAAGGGACCAACATTTACTTTAGCCACCCTTTTTCTCACATTTGTCCACCCCAGTCCAACACCGGCAGCTCCACATCAAACTTATTGACAGGTGGAGCAGGCTCGAAGGACCGAATGGCCGACAGCTACTCCTATTTTTGCTTTTCTTATGTTCTTAAATGAGACTCTTCATCCACCTCAACATCAGGACTGTTCACACAGCCCAACACCGGGATCGTAGCAAAATAATTTGCAATTTTCTTTGGATGAAATTTCAAAGAATATAAAATTATTTTGTTTTGTCTATCCTAAAATGAAAATATCATATTACACACAAATCCTTGGAGTAAAAGCGGTTCATTAAATCTGTTTGTATGGTGGAATGTAACTAATATCACTGATCACTCTCCCTAGATGGCTGTGTCCGTGGAGGCTTCTATATGGTATATCTAAGTGCTCCTCTGAATCAGCCTTTACATTCACACAGTCAGAGCTATGTGGCTGGCAGAACAGACATTGGTTCTTCACGGAAGAAATGGAATACCCAGTAATTTTCCAGATAGACCTCATTTACTACCCGGTTCTTGCAGCCCTCGGTATTCCTGGTAAGATAATAAAACGAGACAGTAAAAGTTGAATATTAATGTCTGACTGCTCAGGTAATCCGTTTCCTGTTTGTTGTTATCGTTCATTAATTGACAGTCTTGTTTTCTTAATTTGATATCTTATCTGAAATGATAACTTTTTTAAATTTTCTACACAGACAATGTTGAAACAATGATCCCTTTTACTGTTTTCAGCAGGATCTCCTCCCTAGATTGGAAACTGACTTCCGGACAGACATTAATTAGCAACTCTTTTAATGTCTTGATGTAATTAATTGAGATTCACTTAAAACGTGGGAATTTTAATAATTATTGCTTCATAACATTATTTCATGTTTATAGTGGGTTACACTGTAGAAGTCTCGCATGTTTTCTTGGCCGTCAGTCCAGCTCCGACTGTGTTTGTGGCTGCTTGAATTTGAAGCGAAAATCCGGTGATTTCTGTTAGTGGCGTGCAATCCACCCCGCCAGATTTTTCTTTCTGCGCTTTGCCCAGGGGACAATTAACACACAGGCGGTAAGAAGAAAACTCACCCCGTTATTAACCAGACAGGAATAAGAACATTAGATAAGAAGTTAAGAAATAGAAGCAGGAGTAGGACATTCGGCCCCGCGAGCCTGCTCCGCCATTCGATAAGATTCTGTCTGATCTTCGAACTCAACTCCACTTTCCCACCCTATCCCAATATCCTTTGTTTCCCTTAGTGTCCAAAAATCTATCGATTTCTGTCTTGAATATACACAACGACTGAGCATCCACAGCTCTCTAGGTAGAGAATTCCACAGATTCCCAACCCTTTGAGTGAAGAAATTCCTCTGCATCTCAGTCCTAAATGGCCAACATCTTATTCTGAGAATGTGACGCCCAGCTCTGGACTCCCCAGCTAGGGGAAACATCATCCCAGCACCTACCCTTTCAAGCCCTGTAAGAATTAAGCATGTTTCAATGAGCTCACCTCTTATTCTTCTAAATTCTTGTGAATATAGGCCTAGTCTACTCAATTTCTCCTCTTAGGGAAATCCCGTCATCCCAGGAATCACTCTGGTAAACCTACGTGGCACTCACTCTAAGGCATATCCATCTTCAGGTAAGAAGACCAAATTAGTACTTCGCACTCCGGGTGTGGTATCGGCAAAGACATATATAATTGCAGTAAGACATATTTGCTCTGATATTGCAATCCTTTATTAATAAAGGTTAACATACAATTTGCTTTCCTAATTGCTTGCTTTACCTGCCTCACAACATATTTTCCCAATGAACTTTATATTGTCAGTAAACTTGGATATATTACAGTCGGTCCCCTCATCTATGTCGTTGAAATATATCGTAAATAGCTGATGCCCAAGCACTGATCTTGCCGTACCCGACTAGTTACAGCCAGCCAACCCGAAAATTACCCGTTTATTCCTACTCTCGGTTTTCTGTCCATTAACCAATCCTCAATCCATGCGACAATATTATCCCCTATCCCACTAGCCCATATGTTTTACGGCACCTGGTCGAATGTTTTTTTGAAAATCCAAATACATTACATCACCTGGATCCCCTTACCTATCCTGCTAGTTACACCCTCAAAAACTCTAACAAATTTGTCAAACACGATTTCGTTTTCATAGTTCTGCCTTGACTCTGCCCAATCACAATATGATTTTTAACTGCCCTGTTACCACATCCCTAATAATAGATTCCAGCATTTTCCTTGTTGCAACTATCACTTTTACGGAGAAGTTCGATATGATTGGTCTAAATGAATAACTTATTGGTGGAAACCTTCAGGTATCATTGCATCCAATGATCACTTGCAGATACACTGCAGTTTTATGGAAAGCGAAAGGGGGTAGATTTTGAATTTGATGCAAAAGGGGCGGTGTCGGAGCGGCCGCCCATTCATCGTAGAGCCTGACAGTCAGTTTCAGTGCAGTCAATGGATCTGATTATCAGTCGCTGCAAATAATACGCGGCCGGTTCGATACCGCCCATTGTGCTCAACCGCCCGAGACGATTTTATAAACAACATGTATCGCAACGGGTGAGAGTGCTCACTCCATTCTGTACAGACCATAACCCAATAATGTAAGAAAATGATCGCAATGCTGGACAGATCATAAACCAACAATGTGAGAGAGTGATCTCCATGCTAGACAGACCATAACCGAAAATTGTGAGAGACTGATCTCCATGCTGTACAGACCATAACCCAACAGTGCAGAGCTGATTCGCAGGTGTTTTGATTTGGAGGAACTGGTACAAAATAAAGGGGCCCCTGTGTTTTCAGTCACCTGCATTCTCCAGAAATATAGCAATAATATTTTACCTCACCATCATTGTCTGTATCTGATCTGAACCACGTTTTTATTCATCCCTTACCTCCAGTTTCAACAGTTGCCAACAATTTTTCTGCCCGGCAATAAACAGATTTAAATTTAACAATTATATTATATTATATAGAAAACTGATATTTCAATACTTTCTTAATGGAGCTCACATGGTTCGTTTGCAAAATAAAATGTTTTGGGACATTCTTGAGGTTAATTTGTTGTTTCCTGTTTCTTACAGTGAACTTGGTGGCGATTGTGATCCTGTCCCGAGGAAAGTGTGGTCTATCCAAGTGCATCACTCGCTACCTGGTGGCCATGGCAGCGGCGGATCTAATGGTGGTTATCATCGATGTGATATTACATCGGATTAATAGCATGTATTTGCCAATTAATTTCCTCTCTGTGACTCCGAACTGCACCTTGAATCTTGTCGCCTATATTGTCGCTGTAGACTGTTCCGTTTGGTTTACTGTCGCCTTCACATTTGATCGCTTTTTAGCAATTTGCTGTCAGAAGCTGCAATCAAAATATTGCACCGAGAAAACAGCGACCGTGGTTATCGCCACCGTGTGTGTGGTGAGCTGTATGAGGAGTGTTCCCTTTTACTTTACAGTGGAACCTTCTTATATCATTGACAACGTGCCCTGGTATTGTGTTTCGACAGTTGATTATTTCACTTCCCCCTTGTGGAGGGCATTCCAGTGTATCGACAGCCTCATCACCCCTTCATTACCAATCCTTTTAATTCTGTTGTTCAATGCTCTGACCGTCAGACATATTATAGCGGCAAATCAAGTCCGCAGTGGACTCCGGAGCAACAGTGAGAATCAGAATGATGCGGAGATGAAGAATCGCAGAAAGTCCATGATCTTGCTTTTCACTATTTCTGCCAATTTCATATTGTTGTGGATGACGCATGTTGTGCATTCAGTGAACTGGCCAGCGGCAAAAAAAATTTACACCGATAAATATCTCAGTAATCCGACATATATCACTCAGCAAGTTGGGTATATGCTGAAACTGCTCTGTTCCTGCACAAACACTTGTATCTATTGACTGACACACAGGAAATTCAGAGAGGAGCTGAAGAAAGGGGTGAAATATTTGTTTACACTAAATGGGAAATTATAAGAAAGAAAGAACTTGCATTTCTATCGCGCCTTTCACCTGCTCAGGACGTCACAAAGTGCTTTACAGCCAATGAAGAACGCGGGATTTCCTTCCTTCTGAGGTCAGAGCTGTCCCCCATATTCCATTGATATTTCCACCGATGTCAGTCCACCTCTCTCCGGTCCAAAGTCCAGTAAACCAGAACTGCTCTTAATCTCACAGTGGACGGGTTGATGTCTGACCGACAGCATGCGCTCGTTGACGGTCAGGTCCCCTCCACCTTCCCCCTCTTGGTACATTCCGAAGGGGCCCATATCGAAGTTGTTAACTTGGTTCCATTCAAAAGAAAAGAAAGACTTGCATTTCTATTGCGACTTTCACGAACACTTGACGTCTCAAAGCGCTTAACAGCCAGTGAAGCACTTTTGGAGTGTAGTCACTGTTGTAATGCAGGAAACATGGCTGCATACTTGCGCACAGCAAGCTCCCAGAAAAGCAATATGATAATGACCAGATAATCTGCTTTATAGTGATATTGATTGAAGAATAAATATTGCCCAGGTCACCGGGGAGAACTCCCCTGCTCTTCTCCGAAATCGTGGAAGTGAAATCTTTGTCGTCCAGCTGAGAGGGCAGACCTGGCCTCGGTTGAATGTCTCATCCGAAAGTCGGCACCTCCGACAGTGCCGCACACCGGACTATCCTGGAGTGTCAGCATAGCTTTTTGTGCACAAGTCTCTTGGAATGGGATTGTGAACCCAGAACCTTCTGAGTCGAGAAGCGAGAGTGCTGCCCACTGAGCCCCAGCTAATAGATCAACAAGCAATGACTGACATCGACCTGGAGCAGTGTTTACAGCTTCACACATCACTCTGTGGGCAGGTGAAGGGGAAAATTGGAAATTCATTAACTTCATCCTGATTTTTTATAATTGTGTCTAATGGCCACAATATTAAACATGAATTTAACTAACAACTCAACTTCTGGTTCCTGGGCCTGATATTGGTTGATAATTAAAACGTCCCCCTCTTCTCAGCTTCTGCCCCATTCAAAACCGCTATTGTTACCCCTTCGTCAAAAATCCACCCTCAGTCCCATTGTCCGGACAATCTGCAGCCCCATCTCCAACCTCCCTTTTCCCTCCTGAACCCTTCAACATGGTGCTGCCTCCCAACGGTGTGCATCCTTCCGACAACTCCTTATTTGAATCTCTTCAATCAGGTTTCTATCCCTGCCACGGTAGTGAAACGGTTCTAACTAAAGTAAAGATTCACACACTCTATCACTGTTACCGTGTGCACAATCCCTCATCGGCCTCCTCAGTCTCTCTGCAGCCTTTCAAACGATTGACCACAACATCCTCCTTCAATTCCTCTGCTCCGCTGTCCAGCTCAGTGCCACTGTCCTCGGTTGGTTCTACTCCTACCTGTCCAATAGTAGCCTCACTCTTTTCCTTGGCGTCTCCAAGGATCTCCCTTACCCTTCGTCTCTTTTTTCTCATCTGCATACTGCCCTTTGAAGATATTATCAGAACACATGGGGTCAGTTTCCAAATGTACGCTGACGACTCCAATTTCTCCCTCTCCACGTCCACTCTGAACCCTTAAATTGCCGCTGTGTTTTCAGACTGTTTGATCGATATTAATTATTTGATGAGTTGCAATTGCCTCCAGTTAAACACTGGGACGGCCGAAGGCACCGTCTTCAGCCCACAGAACAAACTCTGTAAACTCGCCATTAATTTCAGTCCCCTCCCTAGATCGTGTCTCTGTCTGACCCATAATATTAGCAACCTTGGCTTCCAGTTCGATCCCAGGAAAAACGTCAGAAACACATATTCTCTCAATCACAAAGACTGCTCACTTCTCCAATATTAATGTCCCTCATTCGCGCCTCAGCCCAATTACTGTTGAAACGTTCATCCATGCCTTTGTCAACTCGAGACTCTATTATTCCAATGCGCTCCTGCTCGATCGCCTCATGTTACAACCTTAACAAGCTTCAGCTCTGCTAAAACTCTGCTGCCCGCTTCCTACCCCTCCAAGTTCCCGGTTCCGGCAAGCATGTTCATGTTGAACTACATGAGATCCTAGGCCTCTAAAACCGCCAATTTAAAGTTCACAACATAGTGTTTAGATCCATTCACATGCTAATCTCTTGCTATATCAGTAATTTTTTCAGGCCCGACTAAAAACAACCCTCCATTCAGAATTCTCTTTTCCTCTCACACCCTTCTGTACCTTTGTCCCACCATTGGCGGTGCTACCTTCCACCACCTGGGGTCCGTGCTCTGGAATGTCTTGCTAAAGCTCTTCCACCTCTTCGCCTCCATCTCCTCCTCTAAAATATTAATTTATGGCAATTTTTAAACAGGAATCTTCTTTGGCTGAGCAAGCATTTATTTCTGATTGTGCCTCTATGTTTCCATTTGAATCAGATAATCATTGAATCACATAAATGTACGGCCATTAGGCCCATCGTTGGTTTGTGCCAGCGGTAAAAGAGCTATCCAGCCTAATGCCACTTTTCAGCTTTTGGTCCGTAGCCTTGCAGGTGCGGCACATCAAGTGCATATCCAAGTACTTTTATAAATGTGATGAGTGTTCCTGCTCTACGATCCTTTCAGGCAGAGAATTCCAGAGCCCCACCACCCTCTAGGTGAAAAGAATTTATCCTCACTCCCCTCCAATCATTCCACAAATCCCTTTAAATCTATGCCCCCTGGTTATTGACCTCTCTGCTGAGGGATATTGGTACTTCCTATCCACTCTATCTAGGCACCTCATAATTTTATACACATCAATCAAGTCTTTCCTCAGCCTCTTCTGTTCCATTGAAAGCAACACCGGCCTATCCAATCTTTCCTCATCGCTAAAATTCTCCAGTCCGGGCAACATCCGCGTGAATCTCAACTCTAGTGCAATCGCATATTTCCTGTAATGTGGTGACCAGAACTGAACGCAGTACTCTATTTGTGGCCGAACTAATATTTTATACAGATCTGCCATAACCTGCCTGCTCTTATATTCTATGCAAAATAACAACAGAAAACGCTGGAAAAACTCAGCAGGCCAGGCAGCATCCGTGGAGAGAGAAAGAGAGTTAACGTTTCAGGTCGATGACCTTTCATCAGAACAGTTCTGATGAAAGGTCATCGACCTGAAACGTTAACTCTCTTTCTCTCTCCACGGATGCTGCCTGGCCTGCTGAGTTTTTCCAGCGTTTTCTGTTGTTATTTCGGATTTCCAGCATCCGCAGTATTTTGCTATCTTATATTCTATGCCTCGGCTAATAAAGGAAAGACTCCCATATGCCTTCTTAACCACCTTATAGAAACATAGAAACATAGAAGATAGGAGCAGGAGTAGGCCATTCGGCCCCTCGAGCCTGCTTCGACATTTAATGAGATCATGGCTGATCATTCAAATTCAGTACCCTGTCCTTGCTTTCTCCCCATATCCCTTGATCCCTTTAGCCTTAAGAAATATATCTAACTCCTTCTTGAATATATTTATTGAATTGGCCTGAACGCACCTTCTGTGGTAGAGAATTCCACAGGTTCACCACACTCTGGGTGAAGAAATTCCTCCTCATCTCAGTCCTAAATGGCGTACTCCATATCCTTCGACTGTGACCCATGTTTCTGGACTCCCCCGCCATCGGGAACATCCTTCCTGCATCTAGTCTATCTAGTCATGTTAGAATTTTATAAGTTTCAATGAGGTCCCCTCTCATTCTTCTAAACTCTAGCGAATAGAAGCCCAATCGACCCAACCTCTCTTCATACGTCATTCCTGCCTTCCCAGGTATCAGTCTGGTAAATCTTCGCTGCACTCCCTCCATGGCAAGAACATCCTTCCTCAGATCAGGCGACCAAAACTACGCACAATACTCAAGGTGTGGTCTCAACAAGGCCCTGTACAACTGCAGCAAGACGTCCTTGATTCTGTACTCGAATCCTCTCGTTATGAAGGCCAACATACCATTTGCCTTCTTAACCGCCTGCTACACCTGCATGCTTACCTTCAGCGACTGGTGCACAAGGACGCCCAGGTCTCGTTGCTATTCCCCTTTTCCCAATCTAGTGCCGTTCAGATAATAATCTTCCTTCCTGTTTTTGCCACCAAAGTAGATAACCTCGCATTTATCCACATTATACTGCATCTGCCATGCATCTGCCCAATTACCCAACCTGTCCAAATCATACTGGAGTTTCTCTGCATCCTCCTCACAGCACAGAAGCCCACCCAGCTTTGTGTCGTCTGCAAACTTAGAGATATTACATCTAGTTCCCTCGTCTAGATCATTAATATATACTGTGAATAACTGGGGTCCTAGCACCGGGCCCTGCGGTACCCCACTAGTCACTGCCTTCCACTCAGAAAAGGATCCGTTTATTCCAAATCTTTGCTTCCTGTCTGCCAACCAGTTCTCCATCCAATCAATACATTACCCCCAATCCCATGTGCTTTAACTTTGCACGCTAATCTCTTATGCGGGACCTTATCGAAAGCCTTCTAAAAGTCCAAATACACCACATCCACTGTTTGTCCCTTATCTATTCTACCAGTTACATCCTCAAAAAATTCCAGTAGATTAGTCAAGCACGATTTACCCTTTGTAAATTCATGTTGACTTTGTCCGATCCTGTCACTGTTTTCTTAGTGCTCTGCTATTACATCTTTTATAATGGACTCTAGCATTGATCTAACCAGTGATTTATGAAGGTAAGGCATAACTTCCTCACTTTTGTACTCTATGCCTCTGTTGATAACGCCGAGGATCCCGTATGCTTTTTAACAGCTTTATCAACTCGTTCTGTTTCCTTCAAAAACTTGTGCGGGAGAACCCCAGTTCTCTCTGCTCCATCAGCCCCTCGACAATTGCACCGTTTCCTTTACTTTTAGCCGGGGATTTGCAGAGCTTAGGGCCTAGGCAGCTGAAGCGAGAACAGCGCAGAGAGCAACGAAATATCCTATTCAAGGGCTGGAAACTGGACAGAAACGGCAGCAGTGGAATCAGCATCGGGCTGAATTGAAGCGGATACAGAAATTTCACGGGGCATGTTAAACTTCTGATGGAACAGTAATGGCGAGTGAGCGACGCCAGGTGTTAAATGTGCACGGTGCATGTCAACAGCTCTTTATATTTTAATATATTCATTCCCGGGATTTGGGCGTCAATGGCGAGTCTAGCATTTGTTGGCAAAGCTTACTTGCCTTTGTTCATCTTATAGATGGTACACACTGCAGCCACGCCGCGTCGGGAGTGGAGGGAGTGAATGAGTAATATGCTAGATGGGTTGCCGATGAAACGTTTTAGCTGGTCTGCAATATAACTAATTGAGAATGAGCGCCCCATGATGGTTTACTGTACACGGTGCCTGTTACCGGTTTTGCAGTATTAGTGACGGCTAGTATGCGGCCCCTCGTGGTATAACGTGTACGGTGCGCGTCAGCAGTCCTTTAGTGATTAACTTGTGCTTCTTTCAATTTAGTATCCAGTATTCGCTGCTCAGGATGTGGTCTCCGCAACACTGGGGGACAAAACGCTGATTGGGTAATCGCTTTGTGGAACACCTCCGTTCCGTTTGCAAGTTTGACCCGGAGCTTCTGGACGCATGTCATTTTATTTCGCTCAGCCACTCCCACACTGACCACTGTGTCCTTGGCCAGCTATACTGTTCCAATGAAGCTCAGCGGAAGCTCGAGGAGCAGCACTTCAAGTTTAGATTAGGCACTATACAGCCTTCCAGACTCAACGTCGAGGTCAACAATTTCTGATCCTAAACACTGCTCCAACTTTTTAGACTGCAGCTGTTGGTAATGATTCTGCTATTGCCATTGACACCACCTCTAGACCATTATGTTCTATCCTCCCAATTCCCTTGCTCTGTACTTGCATAAAACATGTTATATCACTAACTTTTTCCCACCTTCGTGAAAGGTCATCGACTTGAAACGTTACATTTATTTCCCTCGCGACTTTCCAGCATCTTTAGTTTTTATTTCAGATTTCCAGCAGCCGAAAAATGTTGCTTTCGTATTTACAGAAGTATCAGAAATGCAAGTGTGCGCCCCTGGAGGTTGCATGTGCATGGTGCACTTTAGCCGGTTTGCAAATTTATTAACGCGAATTTGCGCCATCTGCTGGTCAAACGTGCGCGGTGCAGTTAACAGGTCTGCAGTGTATGTAATGGTGAGTGTGCGCCCACTGCTGGTCTAATGTACACGGTGCCTGTTAGCCGGTCTGCAGTATTTGTCCAACACCGCCTTCAGTGTGCGAGTGCAGCTTTCGGTCGCCTGAGGAAGAGAGTGTTTGAAGACCAGGACCTCAAACCCGGCATTAAGCTCATGGTCTACAGAGCAGCAGTGATAACTTCCCTCCTGTATGCCTCAGAGACATGGATCATGGATCATGGATCAGCACGTCAAAGCACTGGAGAGGTACCACCAAAACTGCCTCCGCAAGATCCTGCAAATCCATTGGCAGGTAGGCGCACCAACGTCAGTGTTCTTGCTCAGGCCAACATCCCCAGCATCGAAGCTTTGACCACGCTCGATCAGCTCCGATAGACGGGTCACATTGTCCGCATGCCCGATAAGAGACTCCCAAAACAAGCGCTCTACTCGGAGCTCCGGCACAGCAATAGAGCCACAGGTGGACAGAGGAAACGCTTCAAGGACACTCTCAAAGCCTCCTTGAAAAAGTGTAACATCCCCACCGACACCTGGGAATCCATGGCCCAAGACCGCACAAAGTGGAGGAGAAGCATCCGGGAAGGCGCCGAACACCTCGAGTCTCTTTGCCGGGAGCAAGCGGAAGCCAAGCGCAGGCAGCGCAAGGTGCGCACGTCAACCCAAGCACCCCATCCATCTGCCACTTCAACCACCGTCTGCCCCACCTGTGACAGAGACTGTAGGTCCCGCATTGGACTCATCAGTCACCTGAGAACTCATTTTTAACCTGTAAGCAAGTCCTCCTCGGTTCTGAGGAACTGCCTAAGAAGAAGAAGAGTATAAGTGAGGAAGCTTGTGCGCCCACTGATTTTTTATTGCAGAAACGGCGATGCAATCAACAGTTAAAGTGCTTGTTCGATATTTAGTTATTTATTTATAAAATGTTTTTGAAGACATTAAGTTCCTGACACTGAAATAAGTCAACTCAGAGGGAAATATTATCAATTCTTACAGCCGATAATGTATTTTACCAGTGGTAGAAATGCCTAACAGGCTTACCGAGTGATGGTGAAAACGTTATTATCTTTTCTTTCATTCAGCCAAAGTGTGGTGAAGTTTTAACTTTTCTCATTTGATAGACTGCATTTTCAGGTTTTCGGTTAAAATGTTCTGTGTTTATGACACCAGAGCTCTGTGTGAGGAGCTGGTGAGTGTAACAGGGTCAGCGCTGAAGGCAGGACGTTCTTTAACAGGCCCTCTCTCTCTCTCTCTCTGATATGTAGGGCGGTGTGGGCGGGGAGGGTTGATTGACAGCTGAAAGCTGTTTGTGGTTCATTCAATGCAGAAAGTTCCTTCCAAACGTGTTTATGATCGACAGCTGCAAACAACTGCTTTGTCTCAGAGCACATTAAGTTAATCAATCCCGGTTCATTCCGTTTCTGTTTAAAGGGATTTGTTGTCAGTCCCGGATAATGCTGCACATGTTTGAAGGGGTTTGCAGTCGATCCCGCTCGTTCTGTGCCTGTTAAAAGGGCTGTATCAGTCCTGGATCATTCTGCATCTGCTTAAAATGGGTTTGCTCTCAATCCCCGATCATTCAGTCCCGGAACATAAGAACAGAAGAATTATGAGTAGAAATAGGTAACACGGCCCATCGAACCTGCTGCGCCATTCAATGAGATCATGGCTGAACTGCTGCTTGAATGTAGGATAGAGTGTACCTGTAGGATTTAAGAAACATTATTAAGATTCTATTACCATTTTTATATAACAATAATATGTGAAATTGTATGCTAAAAACCTAAAAAGCCTGTATAAAATGGCGAATGGCTGAGACCAAAGCAGGATGGGAAATTACGCCAAGCTGACTCAAAACCTCTGTTTTAAATTACTGAAGTAATGGAATGTAGTGCTGAGTAAATGCTGAGACTGTCGGGGGCATGGCATTCGGTAATGTTATGGAAAAGAGAAAATAACTAGAGAAAAGAGATAGGGATTGTGGACATCCTTCATTTAAGAAGCTGCAGAATAGAGAAACTGTTTAGAAAATACCTCAAGAATGTTCTGTAAAGTGAAAATCATAGATAAATGTAAATTGTTATGCACAGAAAGAGACCTAGTGGGATTAACAAGGCCATAAGATGACTGAGAAATAAAGGAGGGACATTTGCCAGGTGTCAGAGAGCTAATTACTGCCACGTAGGCAAAACGGGTGGTAAAGGGTATACAATGCAGATATTGAACAGTGAAGGCAGCGCGAAACCAGAGAATGAGAAGCTTCAGTCAACAGAACACAGCAAGAGAATAAAGAGACCGCACCACAGTCACTCGGAACGAACGCCGGCGTTCAATGAACAGACTGTGACTATCTCCTTGTTAAATATTACTTCTTTGTACTGGATGTTTAATGGTTAATAAACCAGTTTTACAGAGACGCAATAGACCTGGACCCAGAGTGGTTTGTGTAGTCACGGACAAATTATTATAAGAGCGTTTAAAAGCTACACATTGGCGACCAACATGGGTCTGTGACTATTAACTGAAACCAGGTCTATTGTGCATAAGGCAGGCGCTTGGATTTTTGCTTGGATTTTCGTCTGATCAATGAGACTCCTTGTGGAAAGTTGGGTTACCTAACAGGTAGTGTCTCTGTAACGTACAGCAAGAATGTCGAGTGAGAACTTCTTTATAGACTTTAAAACGAAGTTAATGAAGAAGTGCGAGGATTCACAGTTACAGACGTTGGTGGATTATCACGACAAGTGGAGAGAGGTCAGGGTCCACACTTCACGGGGGCAGTTTTCACAGCCCTACACGAAATGTTACAGTTAAACCATAAATTGCACATTGCACACCTTCCACAATCATCAGTCCCCTCTCCATAGAAACATAGAAACATAGAAGATAGGAGCAGGAGTAGGCCAGTCGGCCACTTGAGCCTGCTCCGCCATTCGATGAGATCATGACTGATCATCCAAACACAGTACCCTGTACCTGCCTTCTCCCCATATCCCTTGATACCTTTAGCTTTAAGAAATATATCTAACTCATTCTTGAATATATTTAATGATTTTGCCTCAGCTACCTTCTGTGGTAGAGAATTCCACAGGTTCACCACTCTCTGGGTGAAGAAATTCTTCCTCATTTCTTTCCTAAATGGCTTACCCTTTATCCTTAGATTATGACCGCTGGTTCTGGACTATCCGACCATCGGGAACATTCTTCCTGCATCTAGTTTGTCCAGACCTGTCAGAATTTTATATGTTTCGATGAGATCCCCTCTCATTCTCCTATACCCCAGCGAGTATAAGCCCAAACGACTCAATCTCTCCTCATATGTGATTCCTGACATCCCAGGTATCAGCCTTGTGAATCTCCGCTGAACTCCTTCCATGGCAAGAACATCCTTCCTCAGATAAGGCGACCAAAACTGCACACAGTACTCAAGGTGTGGTCTTACCAAGGCCCTGTACAACTGCAGCAGGACATCCCTGTTCCTATACTCAAACCTTTTCACTGTGAAGGCCAACATACCATTTGCTTTCTTCACCGCCTGCTGCACCTGCATGCTTGCCTTCAGCGACTGGTGCACAAGGACACCCAGGTCTCGTTGCACTTCCCGTTCTCCCAATCTATTGCCATTCAGATAATAGTCTGCCTTTCTGTTTTTGACACCAAAGTGGATAACCTCGCATTTATCCACGTTATATTGCATCTGCCACGCTTCTGCCCACTCACCCAACCTGTCCAGATCATCCTGGAGTTTCTCGGTAGCCTCCTCGCAGCACACACTCCCACCCAGCTTTGTGTCATCTGCAAAGTTGGAGATGTTACATTTAGTTCCCTTATTTAGATCATTAATGTATATTGTGAATAGCTGGGGTCCAAGGACCGATGCCTGCGGTACCCCACTAGTCACTGCTTGCCACTCAGAAAAAGACCCATTAATTCCTACTCTCTGCTTTCTGTCCGCCAACCAGTTCTCTATCCAAGTCAATACCTTGCCCCCAATCCCATGTGCCTTAACTTTACACGCTAATCTGTTATGCGGGTCCTTATAGAAAGCCTTTTGAAAGTCCAAATACACCACATCTACTGGTTCTCCCTTATCTATTTTCCCAGTTACATCCTCAAAAAATTCCAGTACATTAGTCAAGCACGATTTAGCTTTTGTAAATCCATGCTGACTTTGTCCGATCCTGTCACTGTTTTTCAAGTGCTCAGCTATTACATCCTTTATAATGGACTCTAGCATTTTCCCCACTAACGATGTCAGACTTACCGGTCTGTCATTCCCTGCTTTCGCTCTACCACCCTTTTTGAATAGTGGTGTAATTTTAGCTACCCTCCAATCCATGGGTACAATTCCAGATTCCATCGAATGTTGGAAGATGATCAGCATTGCATCTACTATTTCTAGGGCCACTTCCATAAGTGCCCTAGGATGTAGATTATCAGGCCCTGGGGATTTATCGGCCTTCAATCCCGTCAATTTCCCTAACACCTTTTCCCTGCAAATACTGATTTCTTTCAGTTCCTCCCTTTCATCAGATCGTATGTTCTCCAACATCTCTGGGAGGTTATTTGTATCCTCCTTTGTGAAGACAGAACCAAAATATGCATTTAATTGGTCTGCCATTTCGTTGTTCCCCATTATAACTTCCCCCGCTTCTGACTGCAAGGGACCTACACTTGATTTCAGTAATCGTTTTCTCTTCACATATCTATAAAAGCTCTTACAGTCAGTTTTTATGTTCCCAGCAAGCTTACTTTCATATTCTATTTTCCCCTTCTTAATTAAACCCTTTGTCCTCCTTTGTTGAATACTAAACTGCTCCCAACCCTCAGGGTCACCGCTTTTTCTGGACAATTTATTTGCCCTCTCCTTGAATCTTATGCTATCCCTAATTTCCCTTGTTAGCCACGGTTGAGTCACCCTTTTTGTTTTATTCTTATGCCACACTGGGATGAACAAATTCTGTAGTTCATCCATGCACTCTTTGAATGTTTGCCATTGCCTATCCACCGTCAACCCCTTGAGTGACATTTCCCAATCAATCCTACCCAATTCGCGCCTCATAACATCGTACTTTCCTTTATTTAAATTCAGGACCCTCTTCTCTGATTCAACTACTTCACTCTCCATCCTAATGAAGAATTCTATCATATTATGATCACTCTGACCCAAGATGCCTCGTACAACAAGATTGCTAATTAATCCTTTCTCGTTACATAATACCCAGACTAAGATGGCCTGATTTCTGGTTGGTTCCTCGACATATTGTTCCAGAAAACCATCCTGTAAACATTCTAGGAATTCCTCCTCCACAGTATTTGTACTAATTTGGTTAGCCCAATCAATATGTAAATTAAAGTCACCCGTGATGATTGCTGTGCCCTTAATGCATGCTTCTCTAATTTCCCTTTTAATGCCGTCCCCAATTTCCGTATTAATGTTTGGAGGTCTATATACCACTCCCACTAACGTTTTCTGCCCCTCGTTATTTCTCAGTTCTACCCGTACAGATTCCGCATCATCAGAGCTAATATCCTTCCTTTCAATTGTGTTTATCCCCTCTTTAACCAGCAATGCTACCCCACCTCCCTTTCTTTTTTGCCTATCTTTCCCAAATATTGAATAACCCTGGATGTTGAGTTCCCAGCCATGGCCACCCTGGAGCCATGTTTCTGAAATCCTTATCAAATCGTATTCATTTACCTCTATTTGCGCAGCTAATTCATCCACCTTGTTCAGAATGCTCCTCGCATTAAGACACAAAGAGTTCAGGCTAGTTTTTTTTAATGCACTCAGACATGTATGAATTATTATTTACTGTGACCATGTAAGAAAAACGGGTGGAAAAGGGTATAAAAATGTGGATATTGAACACTGAAGGCAGCGCGAAGCCAGCGTATGAGAAGTTTCAGTCAACAGAACACAGCAAGGGAATAAAGAGACCGCACCACTGTCACTCGGATGGAACGCCGGTGTTCAATGAACAGACTGCAACTATCTTCTTGTTAACTATTACTTCTTTTTACTGGATGATTAATTCTTAATAAACCTGTTTTACTTATACACAAAATACCTGTACCCAGAGTGGCTTGTGTAGTCACGGAAAAATTATTATAAAGAGCTTTTAAAAGCTACAGCCTGTTCATCATTTCCTGGTATATATCCTCGCATTTCTGGTATCAAAGTTCTAAATCTTCTCTGCACCATCTCCAGTACCTCTATATCCTTTTTATAATATGGCGATCAGAACTGTATGCCGTACTCTAAGTGTGGACCAACCAAGGTTCGATACAGGTTTAGCATAACTTCCCTACTTTTCAATTCTATCCTTCCAGAAATAAACCCCAGTGCTTGGTTTGCTTTTTGTGATGGCCTTGTTAACCTGTGTCGCAACTTTTATTGAGCTGTGTATTTGTACTCCGAGATCCCTTTATTCCTCTACCTCAGCGAGACTCACACCCTCCAAGATATAAGTGACCACACTATTCATTCTGCCAAAACGTAATACCTCACATATATCTGTGTTGAACTTCATTTGCCAATTATTTGCCCAATCTGCAAGTTTATTAATATCCTCCTCTAATTTGTTGCAGTTCTCCTCAGTATTGACTATCCCGCCACCCCACACCCAACCCCCCGGAGAGTCAGTAGGTGAGACACTCGTTGCAGAATACCTAGCCTCTGACCTGCTCTTCTTGCGATATTATTTTAGTGGCTGGTCCAGTTAAGTTTCTCGTCAATGGTGACCCCCAGGATGTTGGTGGTGGGGGATTCGGCGATGGCAATGCCTTTGAATGTCAAGGGCGGTGGTTAGACTGTCGCTTGTTACAGATAGTCATTGCCTGGCACTTGTGTGGCGTGAATGTTACCTGCCACTTATGAGCCCAAGCCTGAATGTCGTTCAGGTCTTGCTGAATGCGGGCATGGTTTACTTCATTATCTGAAGAGTTGTGAATGGCACGTAACACTGCAGTCATGAGAGAATACCCTATTTCCCTCCTTATGTTGGAGGGAAGGTCATTGAAGATAATGTTCCAAGTTTGACTTCTTCAATTCTTTCATTTCCACTCATCTATGAAGAGCAGGTCTGTCCTTCAGACGCCATGCTTCTCCATCAGCACATTTGCAGGATTGTACAAGAGACAAGAGGGTGATGACAACTAGGTAGGACATGTCCAGCCACAATCTTCAACGTACATCTTGCTAATGTAAGTAAAGGCACCAATACTGCCCTTGGGACATTTTCCTCGATCAGCAGCAGAAGGTCTCTTTACCACATCCTGCTTCAAAATATCAGCTTCCCAGATCTGCGGTTCGATGAAGCAAGAGGTAGACGAGTGTTGGGACGAGCACTGAATATTGGGAATTCTCGATGTTGGAAGACGGGATTCCTGACGACTAGTTCTGGGAGGCTGTTCTTCCTACATGGGCTTTTTTGTCGGTAGTTGTGGCAGGTGACTTGGCCATCACACTACTGGACAGATCTTGCAAACTTTTCTCCAGTCCAAGGAGACTGCACCAGGAGCAGAACCTGGTCAGGTTACGCTGTACTACCGTCAGTGGGCGGGGCCTGAGGTGGTTGCTGAGTGATTGGCTCGTGGCTCCCTTTGTGATGTCATCTGGAGACGGGTTTCAGCCCCTGATTATAATTCATCAGTTGTAGTTACCCTGGGCAGGAGCTGGCGTTGGCAGATGACACTGTGAGTAAGTTTATTCCACACAGAAAGCAGAAAGGACGGTTAACGATAATTTAATATTAATGTTATTCAATCAAATGTTATTGATTACAAATATAGTGAAATTAAATATAACCAGAGTCACAAATATAGTCCTATTGTATTACAGGAACAGATTCTCGACTCTTACAAGCCGCTCGGAGTTGTAGGACAGCTGCCCAGTATCTCTCGGTCAGTGATTGTTCTTCTCTTCATCTGGGTAAGCTCCTTTCCATTATGTCTTCCACTGCGATTAGGAGGGTTAGGGCATGAAACGACAACCAGACACAATACGGTGTGGATCATCAAGGCACTATCGACCTGCACCAAACTGGACACCCACTTCTACCATGACACCTTACATTGGAGACGTCTCGGAACACTCTACAGATATCTCGCGGGGCTGTGGGGCTGAAGGAGAATACAGAGAGAGGGAGGGGCTAGGCCATGGAGCGATTTCAAAACCAGGATGAGAATTTTGAATTCAAGGCGTTGCCTAACTGGGAGCCAATGTATTTCAGCGAGCACAGGGGTGATGGGTGAACGGGACTTGTTGCGAGTTAGGACACGGGCAGCCGATTTTTGGATGACCTCAATTTTAATTACGGTAGAATGTAGAAGGCCAGCCAGGAGTGCTTTGGAATAGTCAATTCTAGAGGTAACATAGGCATGGATGTCGGTTTCAGCAGCAGATGAGCTATGGCAGGGGCGGAGACAGGCAATGTTATGGAGGTGCACATAGGCGAGCTTAGTGATGCCACGGATATGTGGTCGGAAGCTCATTTCAGCATCAAATAAGATACCAAGGTTGCGAACAGTCTGATTCAGCCTCAGACAGACGCTAGGGAGAGGGATAGAGTCGATGGCTCGGGACCGGAGATTGTGGCGGGGCCCGAAATCAATGGCTTCGGTTTTCCCAATATTTACTGGGAGAAAGTTGCTGCTCAGCCAGTACTGGATGTCGGACAAGCAGTCTGACAATTTACAGACCGTGGAAGGAAAGGCGGGGCAGCCTCCTGATGCTGTTCCTCCACCTGTGGGATTCCCAAGGCTTTCCCTGGGGAAGTGGGTTTGGACATCTGAGCCTACAACATGCACAGACATTGTAATGGCAGGGAAATGAGGTGAACTGACGCAACGGTGGCTCCCAGTTGCTGTTCCTCTCAGTGGAGACCATTTAAATGTGTGCATGATGAAGGCAGCAGTAGCCCTTGTGACTGCTCCCCTCTGATAAGTGTATCTGAGCGTGACCGGAAGCAAAGTGATGGACGGCTAAAAAGTTCATTAGAGATTTCCTCCCACAGGAACTCAATACTTGGAATGATGAGACAAAACTTGGAAGTATAGTGAACAGTGAGGAGGATAGTGATAAACTTCAGAAGGATATAGACAGGCTGACGCAATGGGCGGACACGTGGCAAATTAAATTTTACGCAGAAAAGTGTGAAGTGATGCATTTTGCGAGGATGAAGGAGGAGAGGCAAGATAGACTAAAGTGTACAATCATAAAAGGGGTGCATGAAAGAGAGACCTGGGGTTATATGTGCACAAATCGTTGAAGTTGGCAGGACAGGTTGAGAAAGCGGTTAAAAAAGGCCTACGGGATTCAGGGCTTCAGAAATAGCGGCAGAGAGTACAAAAGCAAGGCCGCTATGATGAACATTTATAAAACACTGGTTCTTCCTCAACTGGAGTACTGTGTCTAATTCTGGTCACCGCGCTTTAGGAAGGAGGTGAATGCTTTATAGAGGGTGCAGAAAAGATTTACCAGTTTGATTCCAGGGATGAAGGACTTAAGTTGCGTGGATAGACTAGAGAAGCTGAGGTTTTTCTCGTTACGGAAGAGAAGGTAAAGAGGAGATTTGAGAGAGGTGTTCAAAATCATGAGGCGTCTAGACAGAGACGACAGACAGATACTGTTCCCATTGGTGGAATGGCCGAGAACCAGAGAAACAGATTTTAGGTGATTGGCAAAAGAACCAAAGGCGACGTGTGGTAAACTTTCTTAATGCAGCGAGTGGTTATGATCTGGAATGCACTGCCTGAAAGTGTGCTGGAGGCAGACTCAATCGTGGCTTCCAAAAGAGAATTGGAAAGTAGCTGAAGGAATGAGTAAAATGCAGGGCTACGGGGAAATTGTGGGGGTGTGGGACTTCCTGAAGTACACTTGCAGAGAGCTATCACGGGTTCGACGGGCCGAATGGCCTCCTTCTGTGCTGTAACCATTCTATCATTCTATGATTGTATGATTAGATCGCTGGGGCTGTCTAAACAGCAGGCAGAAACCGCCAGCCCCCAGGATGGGATCAGGTGGCTGAAAAGAAAAGCACTCACAATGTTATCACAACATGGCAACAGAAACCAGGCACTCAAACTGTCGTGTGGAGAAGATTCCAATCCTTTTTAAGTACAAACTTCTTCCTTTCCCCATTATTCCAACTTGATGCCTGGGAAAACTTTTTTCATCCCCTCACATTCTAGTTTTGCATTTTTCTCCCAAGATCTGTAGCTTTTATGTTGCATTCTGCATAACATGTGAATGTCTCAGATCATCCCTGGAGAATGGTGGACCCATAACTATTCCGCCCCTTTCGGTTCTGCAGACAATGAACCTCGCATTAGAACAAACATTCAACATTCAATGGAGAAACTATGCGAGGGATTCGCTTCAGCAAAAGATATGAAATTTCCTGCCCCCACTCACAAAGCTGAACAACAAGTGATGGCCATTGTTCTTCGGAGTATTGAAGCATAGAAGCATAGAAGATAGGAGCAGGAGTAGACCATTCGGCCCCTCGAGCCTGCTCCGCCATTTAATGAGATCATGGCTGATCATCCAAATTCAGTACCCTGTCCCTGCTTTCTTCCCATATCCCTTGATCCCTTTAGCCTTAAGAAATATATCTACCTTCTTCATGAATATATTTAATGAATTGGCCTCAAATGCCTTCTGTGGTAGAGAATTCCACAAGTTCACCACTCTCTGGGTGAAAAAATTCCTCATCATCTCAGTCCGAAATGGCTTACCCCTTATCCTTAGTCTGTGACCTCTGGTTCTGGGCTCCCCCGCCATCGGGAACATCCTTCCTGCATCTAGTCTATCTAGTCCTGTTAGAATTTTATAAGTTTCAATGAGATCCCCTCTCTTTCTTCTAAACTCTAGCGAATATAAGCCTGATCGACCCAATCTCTCTTCATACGTCATTCCTGCCATCCCAGGTATCAGTCTGGTAAATCTTCGCTGCACTCCCTCCAAGATAAGAACATCCTTCCTCAGATAAAGGCGACCAAAACTGCACACAATACTCAAGGTGTGGTCTCACCAAGGCCTTGTACAACTGCAGCAAGACATCCTTGCTCCTGTACTCGAATTCTCTCGCTATGAATGCCAACATACAATTTGCCTTCTTAACCGCCTGCTGCAGCTGTATGCTTAACTTCAGCGACTGGTGCACAAGGGCTCCCAGATCTCGTTGCACTTCCCCTTTTCCCAATCTATTGCCGTTCAGGTAATAATCTGTCTTCTTTTTTTGCCACCAAAGTGGATAACCTCGCACTTATCCACATTATACTGCATCTGCCATGCATCTGCCCAATCACCCAAATTGTCCAAATCATACTGGAGTTTCTCTGCATCCTCCTGACAGCACACACGCGCACCCAGCTTTCTATCAGCTGCAAACTTAGAGATATTACATCTAGTTCCCTCGTCCAGATCATTAATATATATTATGAATATCTGGGTTCCTAGCACCGACCCCTGCGGTACCCCACTAGTCACTGCCTGCCACTCGCAAAAAGACCCGTTTATTCCAACCCTTTGCTTCCTGTCTGTCAACCAGTTCTCTATCCAAATCAGTACCTTACCCCCAATCCCATGTGCTTTAAGTTTGCACGCTAATCTCTTATGCGGGACCTGATCGAAAGCCTTCTGAAAGTCCAAATGCACCACATCCACTGGTTCTCCCTTATCTATTCTACCAGTTACATCCTCCAAAAATTCCAGTAGATTAGTCAGGCATGATTTACCTTTTGTAAATCCATGTTGACCTTTTCCGATCCTGTCACTGTTTTCCAATTGCTCTGCTATTACATATTTTATAATGGAATCTAGCATTTTGCCCACTACCGATGTCAGGCTTACCGATCTATAATTCCCCGCTTTTTCTCTACCACCTTTTTTTAAACAGTGGGGTTACATTAGCTACCCTCCAAACCATGGGAACTGTTCCAGAGTCTATAGAATTTTGAAAGATGACTAGCAAAGCATTTGCTATTTCCAGGGCCACTTCCTTAAGTAACCTAGGATTTAGATTATCAGGCCCTGGGGATTCATTAGCCTTCAATCGCGTCAATTTCCCTAACTATATTTCCCTAACAATACTGATTTCATTCAATTCCTCCCTCTCATTCGACCCTATGTTCCCCGACATCTATGGGAGTTTATTTGTGTCCTCCTTTGTGAAGACAGAACCGAAGTATGTATTTAATTGGAAGCCATTTCTTTGTTCCCCATTATAAATACTCCTGATTCTGACTGCAAGGGACCTAAGCTTGACTTCACCAATCTTTTACACTTCGCATATCTATAGAAGCTTTTACAGTAAGTTTTTATGTTCCCTGAAAGCTTACTTTCATATTCTATTTTCCCCCTCTTAATTAATCCCCTTGTCCTCCTTTGCTGAATCCTAAACTCCTCCCAATCATCAGGTTTGCTGCTTTTTCTGTCCAATTTATATGCCCTCTCCTTGGAACTTATGCTATCCCTAATTTCCCTTGTTAGCCACGGTTGAGTCACCTTTTTTGTTTTATTTTTATGCCAAACAGGGATGAACAAATTCTGTAGTTCATCCATGCGATCTTTAAATGTTTGCCATTGCCTATCCACCGTCAACCCTTCATACAACGCTCCCCAATCCATCCTCGCCAATTCGCGCCTCATACCATCGTCGTTTCCATTTTTTTAAATTCAGGACCCTAGTCTCTGAGTCAAGTACTTCATTCTCCATCTTAATGAAGAATTATATCATATTATACTCGCTCCTCCCCAAGGGGCTTCGCACAACAAGATTGCTAATTAATCCTTTCTCATTACAGAATATCCAGTCTAAGATGGCCTGATCTCTAGTTGGTTCCTCGACATATTGGTCCAGGAAACCATTCCGTATACACTCTAGGAATTCCTCCTCCACGGTATTGTTGCTAATTTGGTTATCCCAATCTATATGTCGATTAAAGTCACCCATGATAACTGCTGTATCCTTATAGCACGCATCTCTAATTTCCAGTTTAATGCCATCCTCAACCTCAGCATTACTGTTTGGGGGTCTGTATACAACTCCCACTAACGTTTCTACCCCTTGGTATTTCTCAGCTATACCCATACAGATTCCACATCATCAGAGCTAATATCCTTCCTTACTATTGTGTTAATCTCCTCTTTAACCAGCAATGCTACCCCATCTCCTTTTTATTTTTGTCTGTCCTTCCTGAATATTGAATACCCCTAATGTTGAATTCCCAGCCTTGGTCACCCTGGAGCCATGTCTCCGTATTCCCAATTGTATCATATCGTTTTACATCTATTTGCGCAGCTAATTCATCCACCTTATTACGAATGCTCCTCGCATTAAGACACAAAGCCTTCAGGCTTGTTTTATTAACACACTTAGTCCTTTTGGAATTATTATTTACTATAGCCCTGTTTGATTTACACCCTTGATTTCTCTGCCTCCTACTTCTGCTTTTCTCCTTCCTTTATTTTGCTTCTATCTTTGCTTCCCTTACCTCTGTTTCGCTGCACAGGTTCCCGACCCCATGCCATTTTAGTTTGAACCCTCCTCAACAGCACTAGCAAACACTTCCCCTAGCACATCGTTCCCGGTCCTGCCCAGGTGCAAACCGTCCAGTTTGTACTGGTCCCACCTCCCCCAGAACCGGTTCCAATGTCCCAGTAATTTGAATCCCACCCCATTGCACCATTCCTCTAGCCACGTATTCACCTGAAATATCCTATCATTTCTACTCTGACTACCACGTGGCACCGGTAGCAATCCTGAGACTACTACCTTTGAGGTCCTATTTTTTTATTTACCTCCTTACTCCCTATATTCAGCTTTTAGGACCTCGTCCCGTTTTTTACCGACATCGTTGGTACCTATATGCACCACGACAACTGGCTGTTCACCCTCCCCCTCCAGAATGCCCTGCAGCCGCTCCGAGACATCCTTGACCCTTGCACCAGGGAGGCAACATACCATGCTGGAGTCTCGTTTGCGGCCGCAGAAACGCCTATCTATTCCCCTTACAATAGAATCCCCTATCACTATAGCTCGCCCGCTCTTTTTCCTCCGTCCTGTGCAGCAGAACCACCCATGGTGCCAGGAAGTTGGCTGCTGCTGAATTACCCCGATAAGCCAGCTCCCTCAACAATATCCTAAGTGGTATATCTGTTTGAGAGGGGGATTGCCACAGGGGACCCCTGCACTTCCTGCCTGCGCCTACTACTCTGCCTGGTCTCCACCCATTCCCTTCCTGTCCGTGCAGCCTTTACCTGTGGTGTAACCAACTCCGTAAACGTGCTATCCACGATGTACTCTGCATCGCGAATACTCCAGTATGTATCCATTCGCAGCTCCAGCGCCGCAATGCGGTCTGCCAGTAGATGCAGCTGGATACATTTTCCGCACACATGGTCAACAGGGTCACAGGAAGTGTCCCTGATTTCCCACATAGTGCAGGAGGAGCATACCACGGGGCTGAGCTGTGCTGCCATGACTTACCTTTTAATTAATTTAAATTAACTCAAATCAATACAACAAATTACACTACAATTAAATGATATACTCAAGGGCTCTTGCATACTAGCACTCCCTGCTACACAACAGAGACCTTAGAATCTATAACCACAAAAATTAGGACCTTCGAAACTTTTAAACTGTTAAACGTAACTGTCAAACTACAGAGTAGTATAAATACTCACCTGGCCGTACTCACCCAATCAGCTGCTTCCTCTTGTCCTCGTCACTTTTTGAATTATGACGTGGTCTGGAACGCCGCCGCCGGTCCGTGAGATTGGTAAGCTTCTGAAAAAAAGCCCGCGAAAGTGACTTTAAGTACTCACTGCACCGTTACTCTCTCCGCTCCCGACAGCGGCCTCTGTAAAAAAGCCCGCGAAAGTGATTTAAATACTCACTGTGCTACTGCTCTCTCCGCTCCCGACACTGGCCTGTGTAAAAAAGCCCGCGAAAGTTAGTAGTTCCCTTCTTTTTGAAAGTAAATAGTTTCCTTCATGTTGCAATTGCCCTATTCGTCTGACTGGCACCTTCATTGATTATTTCGTTCACAATCCCAGCACTGGCCTGGAATCAGGTACATTCCAACCAAAAGAGCCTGTGACCTCCCAATCAATTAGCAAACCCTGCAAAGGTGATTCACTAACTCTCCGGGTCCAATAGAAAACTCTGGAGATCCGTCTCTGTACGCTCCCCTTCCACATTATGATTTTCCTGATGGTTGATGATGGAATATTGCTACAATACTCCAACTTTTTCCCCTTTAATTCTTTTATTTCCGCTATCTTTGAAGACCAGGACTAAACTTCAGATTTCATGCGTTTAGTGGCAGCAAGAGACAAGAGAGTGATGCCAGAGAGTCGGGCATGTCCAGTCACAATCGTCAACGTCCATCTTGCTCATCTATGTTAGGCACCAACACTGCCCTTGGGACATTTTCCTACATCGAGAGCTGAACATCTCTTTACCGCATCCTGCTTCAAATATCAGCTTGACAGGTCTTCGGTTCGAATTAAGAGGAGGTGGAAGAGTGGTGGGACGCGCAATGAGTAGTGAGATTTCACATGACGAGGTCGGGAGACAAGATTCATTAACGCTAATTTTGGGAGGTTGTGTGCTGCATGGGGCGTCGTTAGATGCGACCTCGGGTCGCCAATAGTGCCATCAGACTATTGGGCTGATCCTTCAAACTGTTCTCCAGTCCAATGGGACACGATTCATGAAGGCTAATTCTGGGAGACTGTTCTCCTTGCATGGGGCGTCGCTTAACGGTAGTTGGGGCAAGTGACATGGCCATCACACTATTGGACTGAACCTGTACTCCAATCCAGTGAGACGGCACCAGGAGCAAAGCCTGGCCATGTGAACCTGGAATTCAGCAAGTGGGCGGGGCCTGCGCTGGCTGCTGTTTGATTGGCTCCTGGTTTCTATTGTGATGTCACTTGGGGACTGGTGTGAGCCCGTGGTTGCAATTCATCAGTTGTAGTTACCGCGGGCAGGAGGTGGAGTTGGCAGCTGACATTGTGAGTGAGTTTACTCCATACAAATATGGGAAAGGACAGAAAACCTAAATTTAATTTTAATTAATTGAATCAAATGCTATTAATTACAAGTATATAGACGTTAAATATGATCAGAATCACATCCATAGCCCTATTGTATTACAGGTACAGATTCTCGAATTTAACCGTCCGCTAGGATTTATTGGACAGCTGCCCATGATCTCTCGGCCTCTGATGTTTCCTCCCTCTCTCTTGGTAAGGCCTTTTCCATTCATGTGATGAGGCTCGCAGGTGAACCTCGGACCTGCCATCTCAAGATTTCCAGTATCAACACACGATATCACTGCACCTATCCGACCAGTCACTTCAACAATGCTAACTTTAATTATTACAGTACTCCGCACATGCACAGAGATGGCACAGAACATTTTACATGGCAGGGCGCACAGACTGGCACCAAGCAGGTGTGCGAAACGGTAAAGTTGGCTCAATGGTGAGCACCTCATGAGGGAGAAGCTTATTGAGGAGGGTGTTTAAGACCGGGCGAGAGGGGTCGGCACAGAGTGTCTTAAACGGACTGCACTTAAACAGCGTGTTAAAAATTGGGAATTTGGAGAGAGTGGGAATTCTGAGCAGAGGGGGAAGGAGGTGCTGCTTTTTGTCTCCAATACTTGTAGGGCTTTGTGTTGCAGGTAAAAATTTAATATCAGCTACTTAGAACTTAAACTAGATCTGGTAATTCGTTAAAACTAAACTGTAAGCTAAAATAAATATACACGTAAACATTAATTAGAAAAATAATTTAACAAGGTTAACAAGGGATGGCAGTGCAGGTGGTGTGCCACAACTGCAGCTTGTGGGAGATTGTTGAGAACATTGCGATCTCAGATGACCACGTCTGCAGTAAATGTCAGCAACTCGAGGAACTTCAGCTCGGAGTTGCTGAGCTGGAGTCGGAGGTGCAGACATTTCGTGGCATCAGGGAGGTGAACGATTAAATGGACACTTTGAACCAGGAGGTAGTCACACCCCTTCGGTTAGTAAGTAGTACAGGTATGCTACAGGAGGGTGTTACTGCAACTCAGGCAGGTAAGGGGATATCAGGTGCAGTGTTGGGAGAGCCTTATCCAACAGGTATGTGGTTCTTGTTGCCAATGTGGATGAGAGCAAAGTTTGCAGGGTGGATGAGCAAATTGACCACGGCATCATGGTGCAGGAGGCCATTCAAGTGGGGTGAGTGAAATAGCATTTAGTTGTGGTAGGGGACATTATAATCAGAGGGAATCGATACTGTTCTCTGCAGCCACGACCGGGAATTCCGACGGTTCTGTTGCCTGCCCGGTGCCAGGGTTACAAACATCACCTTGTGGCTGTGAAGAACTTGGAGTGGAAGGGCGAGGATCCACTTGTCGTGGTCCACGTAGAAACTAACTGCTAGGTAGATTTAGAAATGAGGTTCTGCTGAGAGAGCTGAGGTGTTGGGGTCCAAATTAAAAAGCAGAACCTCAAAGGCAATAATCTCTGGATTGTTACCTGAGCCAAGCGCCAATTGGCATACAGAAAAACACATTAGGAAGTTAGGAGATTAGGACGTAAACTCGAGGAACAGCACATCATCTTTCGATTAGGCACTTCATAGCATTCTGGAGTCTACATAGAGTTCAACAATTTAAGACTATAACCTCAGCCCCAATCCTTTTTTTCCATTTATTTTAATTACTATTTATTTATTTATTTTTCTTAAAACACATTTTCTCTCTCCCACATGGCAGCTGTCTTTCATTCTGCCTGTGCCATTTACACCTCATCTAGAGCCTTCTTTTGTTTCTTAACTTGTCCCATTCCCATCCCTTTTGCCTTGCACCATCTCTTAATGTCTCTTAAACTCTCCTGCCTTCCATCCTATCACAGACCTTCCCTTTTGTTCTTTCCTCGCTTCCCCCCTTTCCCTGCCCCTGCACTTGATTAAAAACCTGTTCCATCTCCAGCTTTTTCCAGTTCTGACGAAGGGTCATCGAACTGAAACGTTAACTCTGTTTCTCTCTCCACAGATGCTGCCTGACCCGCTGAGTATTTCCAGTATTTTCTGTATTTATTTCAGATTAGGAGGTCAAATGCGTGGCTCGGAGTGCTGCGGGAGGCAGGGGATTTGCTTAACGGCGCAATGACTCCAGTACTGGGGAAAGAGGGAGCTGTTCCGTTCGGACGGGTTCTGCTTAAACCTTGCTGGAACCAATGCCCCGGTGAATCGAATAACGAGAACAGTAGATAGTGATTTAAACTAATAAAGGGGATGGGGGCAGGAGAATTAAGGAAAGAGTAAATTTAAAAGTAGCAAGAGAAATTTCAAGGCTCCAGCCCAGAGCAGAGTTTGGATAAAAATAAGCAGAGTTGGTCAGGAAGGGTCTGAGAGAGTAACGAAGGTAATAAGAAGGTAATAAGGCATCAGTGTTGAAGGAATCATCAGGGAAAAATAGTCAAATGTAAAGGCTCTATTAGTGAATGCGCAAAACATTCACAAGAACATTGATGAATTAATAGCACCGATAGTAATTAATAGTTTTGATCTAATAACCTTAACAAGACGTGGTTGCTAAATGACCAAGATTGGGGACTAAATATGCCTGGATACTTAACCTTCAGAAGAAATCGGCAAAAAGGAAACGGAGAAAGGATAGGGCCTGATAATAAAGGATGGGATAAAGACAAGAGAGAGAAAGTAACACGGGTTAGGCCATTTAAGACTGAGATGAGGAGAAATTTCATCAAGACCGAGGTCGATACATTTTTGGGAATTAAGGGTTATGTGGATGGTGCAGAAAGGTGGAGTTGAGGTCGAAGGTCATCCATGATCTTGTTGAATGGCGGAACAGTTTCGAAGGGCCAAATCGCCTACTCCAGCTCCTATTTCTTATGTTGTTGTGTTCATACTTTCACGGACCGTGACAGTAAGTACACAAACCCAGATCGCCCCTAGAACAACCCAGTAAGCTCCAACACAGGCCAAAATAGTTCTAACACCTTGACGGACTCAGGTTGTGACTGTCAAAGACAGAGTCAGCTCCTAAAACAATTTAGACATTTCCTAAACAGACAGAGGGAGCTCCTGCTCGTACAGAAGGATGTCCTATACTGACACAGTGAGCTCCTACACAGAAACAGGAAGCTCCTACACTGACACAGGGAGCTCCTACAGTGACACAGGGAGCTCCTAGACTGACACAGGGTGCTCCTACAGAGAAACAGGAAGCTCCTACACTGACACTGGGTGCTCCTACAGTGACACAGGGAGCTCCAACACTGACAACGGGTGCTCCTACAAAGACACAGGGAGCTCCTATACTGATACTGCGCGCTCCTACACTGACACAGGGAGCTCCTACACAGAAACAGGAAGCTCCTACACTGACACAGGGAGCTCCTACAGTGACACAGGGAGCTCCAACACTGACAACGGGTGCTCCTACAAAGACACAGGGAGCTCCTATACTGATACTGCGCGCTCCTACACTGACACAGGGAGCTCCTACACAGACACAGGGTGCTCCTGCAGTGACACAGGGAGCTCCTATACTGACACTGCGAGCTAGTGCATAGACACAGGCAGCTCCTACACTGACACAGGGAGCTCCTACACTGACACTGCGAGCTCCTACACTGACAAAATGAGCTGCTACACAGAAACAGTGAGCCCCTACACAGACACAGGGAGCTCCTACACTGACACAGGGAGCTCCTTTAATGGGACAGGAAGCTCCTACCTTTACACAGTGAACTCCTACACAGACACAGGGAGCTCCGAAACAGAAACGCAGAGCGCCAGCACAGACACAGGGATTTCCTACAAAAGACACATTTCTCTCCTACACGGATACAGGGAGATCCTACACAGAAACAGGAAGCTCCTACACTGATATAGGGAGCACCGACACTGACACAGGTAGCTCATACAATGACACAGGGAGCTCATATACTGACACAGATAACTCATGCACTGACATAGGGATCTCCAACAGTGACACAGTGAGCTCCTACACTGACACAGGGAGCTTCTACACTGACACAGAGAGCTCCTACACTGACACAGGGAGTTCATACACTGAGACAGTGAGATCCTGCACTGATAGCGTGATCTCCTACACTGAAACCGGGATCTCCTACACTGACACAGGGAGCTCATACAATGACACAGGGAGCTGAAACAATGAAACAGGGAGCTCCTACACTAATACATATAACTCATGCACTGACATCGGGATCTCCAACAGTAACACAGTGAGCTCCTACACTGACAAAGTGTGCTCCTACACTGACACATAAAGCTCTTACAGAGACACAGGGTGCTCCTACACTAACACAGGGAGCTCCTACACTGACACAGGGAGCTCCTATACAGACACAGGGAGCTGCTACACTGAACAGGGAGCTCCTCCACAGACACTGTGAGCTTCTACACTGACACAGGGAGTTCCTACACTGACACAGGGAGCACCTGCACTGACAAAGTGTACTCTTATACATATACAGGGAGCTGCTACACTGAACAGGGAGCTCCTCCACAGACACTGTGACCTTCTACACTGACACAGGGAGTTCCTACACTGACACAAGGAGATCCTACACAGACACAGTGATCTCCCACAAAGACACAGCGAGCTTCTACACTGACACAGGGAGCTCCTACAGACATAGGAGCTCGTACACTGACACATGAGCTTCTACACTGATAAACAGAGCTCCTGCATTGACAAAGAGAGCTCCTGCAATGTCAAATAAATCTCCTACATAGTTATAGGGAGCTCCTACACAGACAGAGGGAATTCCTACACTGACAGAGGTGGCTCCTACATTAACACAGAAAGCTCCTTCACTGAGAAATAAAGCTCCTACACAGACATAGCGAGCTCCTACACTGACACACGGAGCTCCAACACTGACTCAGGGAGCTCATACAAAGACACAGGTAGATCCTACACTGACACAGCGAGCTCCTACATAGACACAGGGAGCTCCTACACATACACCGCAGTTCCTACACTGATGCAGGGGGCTCCTACACTGACAGTGGGAGCTCCTAGACAGACACAGGGAGCTCCTACACATACACCGCAGTTCCTACACTGAGGCAGGGAGCTCCTACACTGACAGTGGGAGCTCCTACACAGACACAGCGAGCTCCTACACATACACCGGAGTTCCTACACTGATGCGGGGAGCTCCTACACTGACACTGGGAGCTCCTACACAGAAACAGGAGCTCCTAAAACGACAGAGCGAGCTCCTACACAGACACAGCAAGCTATTACACTGCAGAGGGAGCTCCTACACTGATATAGCGAATTCCTACTCTGTCAGAGAGATTTCCTACACAAACACAGGGGACTCCTACACATACAACGGATTTCCTACACTGGCACAGGGAGCTCCTACACAGACACAGGGAGCTCCTACAATAACACAGGGAGCTCCTACACTGACACATGGAGCTCATACACTGACAAAGAGAATTCCTACACAGACACAGGGATCTTCTACACTGACACAGGGAGCTCCTACACAGACAGAGGGTGCTCATACATTGACAGAGGGAGCTCCTACACAGACAGAGGGTGCTCATACACTGACAGAGGGAGCTCCAACACAGAGAGAGGGAGCTCGTACATCGACACACGGGGCTCCTACACAGACACTGGGTGATTCTACACTGACCCAGGGAGGTCGTACAATAACACACGGAGCTCATACACAGAAAGTGGGAGCTCCTGCACTGACACAGAAAGCTCCTACACTGACACAGGGAGCTCCTACAGTAACACAGTGAGCTCCTACACTGACACAGGGTGCTCCTATACTGACAAAGTGAGCTCCTACACAGACACAGGGAGCTCCTACACAGACAAAGTGGGCTCCTACGCAGACACAGGGAGCTCCTACACAGACACAGCGAGCTCCTACATTGACAGAGGGAGCTCCTGCACAGACACAGTGAGCTCCTACACTGACACAGAGAATTCCTATATCGACACAGGGATCTACTACACTGACACAGGGAGCTGCTACACAGACACAGGGAGTTCCTACACTGACACAGTGAGCTCCTACACTGACAGAGTGAGCTCCTACACTGACACAGTGTGCTCCTACACTGACACAGGGAGCTCCTACACTGACACAGGGAGCCCCTACCCTGACACAGGGAGCTCCTACACTGACAGAGTGAGCTCCTACACTGACAGAGTGAGCTCCTACACCGACAGTGTGAGCTCCTACACTGACACAGGGAGTTCCTACACTGACACAGGGAGCTCCTACACTGACACAGGGAGCTCCTACACTGACACAGGGAGCTCCTACACTGACACAGGGACCACCTACCCGACACAGGGAGCTCCTACACAGGCAAAGGGGTCTCCTACACAGACACATGGAGCTCCAGCACAGACACAGGAGTTCCTACACTGATACAGGGAGCTCCTACACTGACACAGGGAGCTCCTACATTGACACATGGAGCTCATGCACAGATACAGTGAGATCCTACACTGACTCAGGGAATATTCCTACATAGACACAGGGATCTCCTTCACTGACATAGGGATCTACTGCACAGACACAAGGATCTCATACACTGACACAAATTGCTCCTACACAGTGAAAGGGAGCTCCTACACAGACACACAGAGCTCCGACACAGATACAGGGCGCTCCTGCACAGACACAAAGATCTCATACATAGACACAGGGAGGTCCTACACTGTCAAAGAGAGTTCCTGCATAGACACAGAGAGTTCCTGCACAGACACAGATAGCTCATGCACTGACACAGGGAGCTCCAACACAGACACTGGGAGATCCTACACTGACACAGGGAGCTCCTACACTGACAGTGGGTGCTCCAACACAGATACAGGGAACTCCTACTCAGACAAAGGGCGCGACTACACTCACACAGTGAGCTCCTACACTGACAGAAGGAACTCCGATACTGACACAGGGAACTCCTACATTGACAAATGAAGCTCCTACACAGATATAGGGAGCTCTAAACTGAAACAGGGAGCTCGTACACTGACACAGGGAGCACCTACACAGACACAAGGAGCTCCTGTACAGACACAGGGAGCTCATACACTGACAGAGGGAGCTCCAACACAGAGAGAGGGAGTTCATACACTGACACAGGGAGCTCCTACACTGGCACAGGGAGAACCTACACAGAAACTGGAAGCTCCTATACTGACACAGGGAGCTCCAACACAGAGAGAGGGAGTTCATACAGTGACACAGGGAGCTCCTACATTGGCACAGGGAGACCATACACAGACACAGAAAGATCATACACTGACAATGTTGGCTCCAACACTGATACAGGGAGCTCCGACACTGACACAGGGAGCTCCTACATTGACAAATGAAGCTCCTACACAGATATAGGGAGTTCTAAACTGAAACAGGGAGCTCGTACACTTACACAGGGAGAGCCTACTCAGAAACAGGGAGCTTCTAAACTGACACAGGGAGATCGTACCGTGACACCAGGAGCTCCTACACAGACAAAACGAGCTCCTACACTGATGCAGTTAGCTCCTGCACTGACACAGGTCGCTCTTACACTGACACATGGAGCTCATACACACACAGAGAGAGCTCCTACACTGACACTGGGAGCTGCTACACAGAAACTGGAGCTCCACCAAAGACACAGGGAGTTCCTACACACACAAAGGGAGCTCCTGCACTGACACAGTGAGATCCTACACTGACACAGGTAGCTCTAACCCTGACACATGTAGCTCATACACTTACACAGAGAGCTCCTACACTGACACTGGGTGCTGTTACACAGAAACTGAAGCTCCAACAAAGACATGGGGAGATCCGACACACACAAAGGGAGCTCCTACAAAGACACAGCGAGCACCTACACTGTCACAGATAATTCCTACATAGACAGAGGGATCTCCTACATAGACACAGGGATCTCCTACACTGTCACAGGGAACACCTACACAGACACAAGGAGATCCTGTACAGACACAGGGAGCTCCTACACAGACATTGGAAGCTCCAACACTGACACAGGGAGCTCCTATATAGACACAGCGAGCTCATACACAGATACAGAAAGATCCTACACTGACAAAGTTGGCTCCAACACTGATACAGGGAGCTCCTACACTGACACAGGGAGCTCCTACCATGACACATGGAGCTCATGCACAGATACAGTGAGCTCCTACACTGACTCAGGGAGAATTCCTACATAGACACAGGGATCTCCTACACTGACATAGGGATCTACTGCACAGACACAAGGATCTCATACACTGACACAAACTGCTCCTACACAGACAAAGGGAGCACCTACACTGACACAGTGAACTCATACACAGATACAGGGCGCTCCTGCACGGACACAATGATCTCCTACACTGACGCAGGGAGCTGCTACACTGACACAGTGGGATCCTACACAGACACACTGTGCTCCTACACAGATACAGGGCGCTCCTGCACAGACACAAGGATCTCATACACAGACACAGTGAGCGCCTACAGAGATACAGGGAGCTCCTACACTGACATAGGGAGCTCCGACACAGATACAGTGAACTCCTACACTCTCACAGAGAGTTCCTACACAGACACAGGGAGCTCATACACAGACACAGGGAGCTCCTACACAGACAGAGGGAGCTCCGACACTGACACAGGGAGCTATTTCATTGACAAATGAAGCTCCTACACAGATATAGGGAGCTCTAAACTGAAACAGGGAGCTCCTACACTTAGACAGGGAGAGCCTACTCAGAAACAGGAAGCTCCTACACTGACACAGGGAGATCTTACACTGACACAAGGAGCTCCTACACAGACAAAACGAGCTCCTACACTTTTGCAGGTAGCTCCTGCATTAACACAGGCAGCTGTTACACTGACACATGGAGCTCATACACTCACACAGAGAGCTCCTACACTGACACTGGGAGCTGCTACATGGAAACTGGAGCTCCAACCAAGACACAGGGAGTTCCGATACACACAAAGGGAGCTCCTACACATTCACAGCGTGCTCCTAAACTGTCACAGAGAATTCCTACAATTACACAGGAATCTCCTACATAGACACAGAGATCTCCTACTTAGACACAGGGAGCTCCTACATAGAAACAGGGAGCTCCTGCACAGCCACAGGGAGCTCATACACTGACAGAGGGAGCTCCAACACAGAAGGAGGGAGTTCCTACTCTGGCACAGCGATCTCCTACAGAGACACAGGGAGCTCCGACACTGGCACAGGGAGCTCGTACATGGACACACGGAGCTCCTACACAGATACTGGGTGATCCGACACTGACACAGGGAGCTCGTACACTGACACACGGAACTCCTACACAGACACTGGGAGCTCCTACACTGTCACAGGGAGCTACTATATAGACACAGGGAGCTCCTACGCAGACACAGTCATCTCCTGCACTGACACAGGGAGCTCCTACACTGACAAATGGAGCTCATATACAGACGCAGCGAACCCCTACACTGAAAGAGGGAACTCCTGCACAGATATACTGAGCTCCTACACAGTCACAAATAATTCCTACATAGACACAGGGATCCCCTACACTGACACAGGGAGCTGCTACGCAGACAGAGGGATTGCGTACAATGACACAGGGATCTACTTCACGGACACAAGGATCTCATAGACTGACACAAACTGCTCCAACACAGACAAAGGGAGCTCCTTCACTGACACAGGGAACTCCTACACTGACACAGGGAGCTGCTACGCTGACTAAAGTGAGCTCCTACACAGACACACGGAACTCCTACTCAGATACAGGGCGCTCATGCACAGACACAATGATCTCCTACAGTGACACAGGGAGCTCCTACACTGACAGAGTGAGCTCCTACACTGACACATGGAGCTCCTTAACGGACACAGGAGCTGCTACGCTGACACAGGGAGCTCCTACACAGATACAGTGAACTACTACACTGTCACAGAGAGTTCCGACACAGCCACAGGGATCTCATACACTGACAGAGGAAGCTCTTACACACACAAAGGCAGCTCCTGCACATACACAGCGAGCTCCTACATTGTCACAGAGAATTCCTACATAGACACAGGGATCTCCTACAAAGACACAGGGAGCTCCTACAAAGGCACAGGGAGCTCATACATTGACAGATGGAGCTCCAACACAGAGGGAGGGAGTTCCTACTCTGGCACAGCGAGCTCCTACACAGACACAGGGAGCTCCTACACTGACATAGGGACCTCCTACATTGTCAAATGGAGCTCCTGCACAGATACAGGGAGCTCTAAACTGACACATGGAGCTCCGACACCTACACAGTTAGAGCCTACTCAAACACAGGGAGCTCCTTCACTGATACAGGGAGATCCCACACTTAAACAGGGAGAGCCTACTCAGACAAAGGGAGCTCATACACCGACACAAGGAGCTCCTACACTGATACAGCGAGCTCCTACACTGACACAGGGAGATCCTACACTGACACTGGGGCTTCCTGCATAGGCAAAGATAGCTCCTACCCTGACACAGAGATTTCATACACAGACACTGTGATCTCCTACACTGTCACAGGGAGTTCCTTCACAGACACAGGAATCTCCTACATTGACACAGGGAGCTCCTACACTGACACAGGAATCTGCTACACTGACACAGGGAGCTCCTATACTGACACAGCGAGCTCGTACACTGACACAGGGAGCTCCTACACTAACACAGGGAGCTCCCACACTGACACAGGGAGCTCCTACACTGACACAGGGAGCTCCTACACTGACACAGGGAGCTCATACACAGACACAGGGAGATCCTATACTGACACATGGGGCTCCTACAAAGAGAGAGGGAGCTCCTACACTGACACAGGAAGGACCTGCACTGACACAGGGAACTCCTACACAGACATTGTGATCTCCTACACTGTCACAGCGAGTTCCTACACAGACAGAGAAATCTCCTACACTGACACAGAGAGACCATACACAGACAGCGTGAGCTCCCACACAGACAAATTGAGCTCGTACACTGACACAGGGAGCTCCTAAACTGACACAGGGAGCTCCTACACTGACACAGTGATCTCCAACAACGACACAATGAGCTCCTACACTGATTCTGGGGGCCAGTTCATTTACACAGGGAGCTCCTACACTGACAAAGTGATCTCCAACAACGACACAGTGAGCTCCTACACAGATTCTGGGAGCCAGCTAATTAACACAGGGAGCTCCTACACTGTCACATCGAGCTCGTACATTGACACAGGGAGCTCCAACACAGACACATAAATATCCTAATCTAACACAGGGAGATCCTACAATGACTGGGAGATCCTACACTTACAGAGTGAGCTCCAACACTGAGAAATGTTGCTCCTAGAAAGACACAGGGAGCTCCTACACTGACACAGGGAGCTCCTACACTGACACAGGGAGCACCTACACTGACACACTGAGATCCTACACTGAATGTAGGGAGCTCCTAATATGACACCGGGAGCTCCTACACTGACACAGGGAGATCCTGCACTGGCAAAGGGAGCTCCTAATATGACACAGGGAGCCCTTACACTGATACAGGTAGCTCCATCACCTACTCTGTGATCTCATAATTTGAATCAGGGAACTCCTACACAGACAGAGGAAGCTCATACACTGACACAGTGAGCTCCTACACTGTCAAAGGGAGCACTTACACATATAGCAGGAGCTACTACACAGACAAAGGGAGCTCCTGCACTGACACAGGGATCTGATACACTGACACATGGAGCTCCTACACTGACACAGCAATCTGCTACACTGACAAATGGAGCTCTTACACTGACACAGAGAGCTCCGACATTGAAACAGGGTGCTCCTACACTGATACAGGGAGCTCCTATAATGACACAGGTATCTCCTACACAGACACATTTAGCTCCTACACTGAGAAATATAGCTTCTACACAGACACACAAATCTCCTACACAGACACAGTGAGCTCCAACACTTACACAGGGAGCTCATACACTGACACACGGTGTTCCTACAGTGACATTGGGAGCTCCTACACTGACAGCGGGAGCGCCTACACTGACAAAGGGAGCTCCTGCACAGACAGAGGAATCTCCTACACAGACACTGGGTGCTCCTACAAAGACGCTGGGAGCATCTACACAGCCTCAGCCCCTGCTACACTGAGCTACACCGCTCCTAAACAGACCCAGACAGCTACTGTTACAGACCCAGGCAGCAACTTCACAAACACAGAGAGCTACTTTCACAGACCCAGACAGCTGCTGCACCGACCCAGAAAGCTACTTTCACAGATCCAAGCAGATTCAGGCAGCTCCTACACAGACTCAGACAACTACGCAAACACACACAGCATTTATGAAGACAGAGACAGCTCATTATAGAGACCTGGACAACTCCTACAGAAACACAGGAAGCTCCTACAGAGATCCAGCAGTTCCTACATAGACCCAGACAGCTCCTACATAGACCCAGAAAGCTCCTACATAGACGCAGACATCGGTAGCCTTGACAAAGTGAGCTGAAACATAGACGCAGACACTCCTACACAGGCCCAGGAAGAGCCAGTACTGACCCTGGAACTCCTACACAGAAAAGTGCTTTTGTACACGGTACGAGACAGTTTTTCGACGGCGCCTAAATAGACCCACACCGGTCCTACAAGGGCCCAGACAGCTCGTACACTTACACAGAAAACTACTGTCAAAGACCCAGACAGCACCTAAATACAGCCAGACAAATAATACACGAACCCAGACAATACCTACGCAGACAGATGGAGCTCCTGCAGACATATACAACTCCTCAAGAGACCCAGACTGCATCTACAAAGATAAATATAACTAATGTGAGAGACTCAGATTGCTCCAACCATGACACACGGAGCTGCAACAAAGACACATATAATTCCTACCCAGACACAGGGAGCTCCTAAACAGACCCAGACAACTTCTGAATAAGCACAGACAAATCCTGCACAACTCAGACAGTTCCGAAAAAGACATATTGATCTCCTACACAGACCCAGCGAACTCCAACACAGGGCCATACTGCATCTAAAAAGATTCAGAGAGCGAATTTCACAGACCCAGACAGCGCCTACACTAACACAGACAGTTCCTACAAAGATCCGGCCAACTTCTACGCAGAGACAGCTCCTACACAAACCCAGACAGCTCCTACACAGCCGGATAGCGTTCCTACAGAGACCCAGCAGCTGCTACATAGAACTAGAAGGCTACTAAATAGAGTCAGACAGGACAAAAAGGGCACAACAGCTATTGTCACAGACACAGGCAGCTGCTACGGAGGCCCAGACAGCTCCTGCACAGATCTAGAAACTCCGACACAGAGCCAGACATGTCCGTCTTAAGCTCAGACTGCCTCTTAACAGACCTAGAAATCTCCTACACAAATCCAGACAATTCCTACATGGACTCATGCAGTCCCTGCACAAAGACAAATCGATGCTACACAGCCACAGGGATCTCCTACACAGAGCCATACAACTTATTAACAAAGCCCGACTGCATCTTCAAAGACACAAACAGATCTACAAAGACACAACAAGCTCCTACACAGATCCAGCAGGCTCTACAAAGACACAGACGGCACATTTTGGAGATCCAGACAGGTTCGACACAAGCACAGACATCTCATGCACAGACCCAGAAAGTTTCTATACAAATACAGACAACTACTGCACATACCAAGACAGCTCCTACATAGAAGGAGCGTGCTCATACACACAGCCTTAATCTCCAGCATGACCCAGCCAGTATATACAAGGATACAGACAGCATCTACAAAGATACAGACACCTCATGTTAAAGACCCAGACAGCTCCTACACAAACACAGAAAGCTCCCACACAGATGCAGCAGGTACTACATCGACATAGACAGCTCCTACATAGACACAGACAGATCCTACATACACTCCGACAGATCCAACCTTGATAAACGGAGCTGCAACACAGACACATATACTCCTGCACAGAACATTGGAGCACCTATACTGACCCAGGATTTACTGCACAGAAAAAGACCGTGGCATCTGGCCCAGACAGTTCAAAGAAAGGAGCAGTCTGCTCCTAAGAAGACCCAGAAAGTTGCATTCAGACTCAGAAAGCACATTTCATAGACCCAGGCAGCTCCCGACTATGCCCAGCACCTCCAACACAGATCAAGCACATCCGACACAGACCCAGACATGTCCTTCAGGGAGCTCCTACACAGACCCAGTAAGCTGCTTTCACAGACCCAGATAGCTACATTCACGGAACGAGTCAACTCCTACAAAGAACCAAACAGCTGCTGTCTCAGACCAAACAGCTCCTACACAGACTAGACAGCTCTTACACAGACCCAGAAAGCTCCTACAGAGACTAGACAGCTCTTACACAGACCCAGAAAGCTCCTACGCAGACGCAGAAAGGATCTAGATAGACAGAGGGAGCGGACTGCACAGAGCGGAATTAAACGGAGTGAACATGAACAGATTGTTTTATTTGGAAATTTGGAAAGAGTGGGAATTTCTGGTAAGTATTGAGTAAGTAAAAGCAGTAAAAAATGAAATATATTTTAAGATTTTGATTTTAACCTCGGAGATTCACAACTGTAGTTAACCGAAACTGGCGGCCAGAGGCTGTTCCAGTGTTTGTCTAGAATAGGCGCCACTCGCCAGGAGCAGGGCAGCTGAGTCAACACTTGTAAATTGCGGGAGGATCCGAGTGTATAAGAGGAAACATTTCTGCAGAGCACACAGCAGTCTGCACAGACTGGGTTCAATGGAGTGAAATTGAACAGAGTGTTTTATTTGGGAATTTGAAAAGAGTGGGATTTTGTAGAAGAGGGGGAAGGAGTGGAAGCTTTTTGTCTACGCTACTTGTAGTGCTTTGTGTTACAGGTAGATATGTAATTTCAGTACCCTTAACTTAATCGAGATCAAGTAAGTAGTCAAGAAACTATACTGTAAACTAAGTTACCTAAATACAAATGTAATTAAATAAAACAAGGTCATATAAGGATGGCAGTGCACGTGGTGTGCACCAACTGCAGCTTGTGGGAGTTTGTGGACAGCATTGTGATCACGGACAGCCACCTTTGCAGTATGTGCCTGCATCTTGAGGAACCTCAGCTCAGAGTTTTTCAGCAGGAGTTTGATATGCAGACATTGCGGGGCACCAGGGATGGGGAGTGTTTCATGGACACTTTGATCCAGGAGGCATTCACACCCCGTAGATTAGGTCGTGGTACAGATCTGGTTAGTGGTCAGGGAAAGGAGGGTGTGACTGCAATTCAGGCAGGTAACGGGACCCCAGGTCCAGTGATGGAGGTGCCACAGCCTTTTCCCTTGTCCAACAGGTATGAGGTTCTAGCTGCCTGTGTGGATGAGGCAAAAGCCTGCAGGATGGATGAGCAAGCTGACCCTGGCATCATGGTGCAGGAGGCCATTTAAGTGGGGGGAATGAAATGGAATGTAGTTGTGGTCGAGGACAGTATAGTCAGGGGGATAGATACTGTTCTCTGCAGCCGCGACCGGGAGTTCTGAAGGTTGCGTTGCCTGACCGATGCCAGGGTTAAAGTAATCTCCTCACGGCTGGAGAAGAACTGGGAATGGGAGGGGGAGGATCCAGTTGTCGTGGTCCACGTAGGAACCAACAACAAATGTAGAACTAGGAATGACGTTCTGCTGAGTGAGTTTGTGGAGCAAGGCTCCAAATTAAAAAGCAGAACCACAAAGTTACTAATTTCTGGATTGTTACCTGAGCCACGTGCAAATTGTCATAGCGACAAACAGATTAGAGGTTTAAATGCGTGGCTCAAAGTTTGGTGTGGGAGGAAGGGGTTTCAGTTCATGGGGCACTGGTACCAGCCCTGGGGAAAGAGGGAGCAGTTCTGCTGGGACAGGCTCCACTTAAATTGGATTGGGACCAGTGTCCTGGCGAACCAAATAACTAGGGCAATAGATAGGCATTTAAACTAATGAAGCGGGAGGGTGGTGGAGGAAAGGGATGATTCAGCAAAGAGTAAATGTTAAAGCAGCGAGAGTAATTTCAAGGCAATGGAGAAGAATAGCGTTTTGGGTAATAATTAGCAGAGTTGGTCAGGAAGGGACAGAGAAAGTAACAAAGGTACTAAGGCATCAGTGACTAAGGTGACATCAGGGAAAAATAAATATAATTCAAAGCTAAAGGCACAATAACATAGTGTGCGACGCATTCAAAACGAAATAGATGAATTAATCGCGCAGATAGAAATTAACAGGTTTGAACTAATAGCCATAAGGGAGACCTGGTTGCAAAGTGGCCCAGGTTGGAAACTAAATATTCCAGGAAACTTAACTTCTAGAAGAGATAGGCAAAATGGAAAAGGAGGAGCGATAGCCCTGTTAATAAAGGATGGGATAAAGACATTAGAGAGAAAGGATCTTAGCTCCGAAAATCAAGAAGTGGCATCAGTTTGGGTGGAGCTAAGAAATAGCAAGGGGCAGAAAACATTGGTGGGAGTTGTTTAATGGCCCCCAAACAGTAGTTGTAATCTAGGGCAGAGTAAAGATCAGGAAATTAGAGGAGCATGCAACAAGGGTAATACAGTGATCATGGGGGACTTTAATCTACAGATAGACTGGGCAAACCAAATTTGCAGTAATAATGTGGAGGCAGAATTCAAGAAATAGAAAGTTGAGGAACCAACTAGGGAGTAAGCTATTTTAGATTTAGAATTGTGCAATGAGAAACGGTTAATTATTAACCATTTAGTAAAGGGGCATTTAGGCAAGAGTGACCATAATGTGATAGAATGTTACATTGAGTTTGAACGTGATTGAGTTAAATCCGAAAATAGGGTATTAATTCTAAATAAAGCAACCTAGGTAGGTATGAGAGTCGAGTTGGCTATGGTAGATTGGGAAAATACATTAAAAGGTATGATGGTAGACAAACAATGGCTAGCATTTAAAGAATTAACACATAATTTACAACAAATATTCATTCCTTCAAGGCACAAAAACCCCACAGGAAAAGTGGTCCATCCTTGGATGAGAAGAGAAGTTAAAGATAGTATTAGATCAAAGGAAGAGGCGTTTAACTTTTGGCAAAACGCGCAGTAAGCCTGAGGATAGGGAGGATTTTAGAATTCAGCAAAGGAGGACCAAGAAATTGATAAAGAAAGGGAAAATAGAATATGAGACTTAATTGGCGAGAGACATAACAACAGACTGTAAAAGATTCTATAGATATGCAAAAATAAATGATTAGAGAAAGTAAGTGTGGCAGCCCATCAGAACAATTCACCACCCATACCCGAGGAATCAATGCCGCCGACCGACGTGCTAATGAATCTGCAGAGAAAGGATTGCCAGTGACATGCTGGCTGATGGATAAATCCCAGACTCCCGGTTTAGCAGCTGTTAATAAAGCAAAAGCCGTCGATTTGTAAGAACTCCAAACTTCATACGCTCCATATGATCAAGTTATAGCTTGGCACTATCAGGGGTGTCGGCTACCACAACCCACCTCGTGGGCAAATTCCACAGTGCTCCAGCATAACGATGGAGAAAGACCCTCCATGTTAATGATTAAAAGTAAGGATGGTAATTTAATTATGTGCATTCCTCCACAACTTAAAGAGGAAATGTAAGCACTCTTTCATTCCCACCCAACGGCAGGCTATTACTCAGCCCCGACTACGCTACAAACGTTAACACGCGTCTGTTGGTGGCCAGATATGGAACAGCATGTAGAATAATATCTTCATCAATGCCGATCATGTTTGCAAACTACCCCTCCTTCTTGTTCTCATCGTGCCCTACTCAGGTCTCAGCCTCCTCCTGATGGCCCATGGACACACTTACAGATCGATTTTATTGGTCCCTTTACAAAATCTCAAGGAAACTATGAGTATGATATTGTGGTGGTTGACCAATGTAGAAAATGGAGAGAGGCATTACCAACCAGGGACAGTAAGGTGCGTACTGCAGCACGAATCCTTTTGAGTGAGGTGTTCTGTAGGTGGGGAATACCAATACAGGTGGATAGGATCAGGGTCCACAATTTACAGAGAGATTTTTACTGCCCTACAGGACATGCTCCAGAGAAGGCATGAATTGCACATTGAACATCATCTCTAATCATCAGGGTTTGTAGAAAGGGGTAATCGGACTTTGAAAACACTGTTGCGTAAATGATATACAGAACACCCCACTCAATGGGCTAACATGATGCATCCATGTTCAACGGCAATACGCTACTCCCCACAAGACAACAGGAGTAAGTCCATATGACGCGATGACTGGGAGACAAATGCGGATACCGGGACATGTAGCCTTGGGGAACAACAGGGCACTAAAATGACAGCCTTGTAGTCAGATGTGGTTACAGACACTGATAGACCATGTGACCGAAGTAAACAGACTGCTGGCAAAGAACATGGGCAGGTCACGAAATCAAGTCAATCGATGTTTTGATAAGAAAGTTAAAACATTCGAATATGGGGTTGGGGTCCAAGTGATGTCATAACATTTTTCTCCGAAAATAACATTCCTTTGATGTGAAATGGACAGGCCTCCACATCATAATTGACAAATTAAACCCAGCTTAATAATTATTGAACGTTTCCTATGGTCTAAAAGGAAGCTAAATTGAAGTGTTTCCATAATAATCAGATGAAAACTGTTAAGAATGAAGATATGACATTTGGTCTGTCTACAGGTGAAAGAAGTGAACCTACTCGCTTTATTAATAATCGGAAGTGTGGTGAGCGCGATAAGCGCGACGAACGCATTTGGAATCACGATTACTACCTGCACACCGGACAGAGGGGATGAATGTGTTCCATTCCCAATTTACGGAGGAGAACCTCAGGTTCTTGGTGGACACAAATGATCAAGGGACTACAAAGACTCATATGAAACATAGAGTAGGGATCTCTGGGTTTGGATCAGTAATAAATCAAGGGATAATGTAACAACAGAATATATGACGAGTTGTGGTGGTCTCCCGGGAGGAGTTTAAATGTGGGAATTAGAGGAAGTTTACGGAGTATGTATTAGGTGTGTGTGAAAGGACAGAAAAGGCCCGAATGTATGGAAATTTCTGAAAAATAATGGGGCCTGTGAACAAGTAAGAGAATCAAATCAAGGAGCACGAGCATCAGAATGCAAAGAGTACATCCAATTGTGTTGGCCTCGATGGTGGAAGAAACACAACGGCCAGTATGCTTGCATTGGTTCTAACGTCAGGCCCCATTACAAAACTAAGCACAGGAAGGAGGATGAACCCTTTGCAGCAACCTTCATGCGTTGGGGAAATTATAAATACCCTAAAAATGGCAGTAGTGGGAAAGGTAGAATCATAGTAGGATTTGAGGATGCAATAACCGGATGCATGAAGGGCAACGGCTACCTCCACAGAGTTATGCTCAAACCATATGAGAAAAAGAATAGCTCAGATTCTCGGAATCAGGGATGGGAGGGACAACGTCCTCAATTAGAATCAGGATCTGGAAATGGTCTTCTAATTATCCCTACCCATAAAGCAGTATATCATTAGGTGATACCAGAAGTGGTCCCTGTCATTCTGAATTTAACGGATTTAGTATTGCCAAAATGGTGCCCCAACAAAACAGCGCAGTTAACTCAAGGGCTGATACAGCAGGTTTTTAATCAATATTGGGAAAAGGCTACCTTGTCCATAAGTAAAGAAAAAGCACAGAATGCATTTCATCATGAGACTAATATTGTTCATGAAACAAATAAAAAAAAGGGTAGGCGAGAAAGAGTTTGATAAATGACGGACTAACCGGTTTTAATAAAGCCACCTCAGTGACTAATTATATGGATTTGGCAGCTTCACAGATACAGTTATGAACAGTGCGGGAGAGATTAAAAATTATACTCAGCAAGCGGACCAGTGTAGAAAGTGAAGAGCTGGGGGAAGATCAAATAATGACCGTGCATCTGCGGGACATTATACACGAGATAGAGAATCATGCGGCAATAATTAATGATTTTATCAGAGAGGACAGAAATACCGCTGACCAAGCGGCTCATAATAATGTATGCGTTATGTCTGTGCACTGGTTAGTAAAACAATCCCAGGAAAATCTAGAAATTATTAACAAAGGACGGCTCCTCTCTTGAGTAAACAATAAATAGTTGTCAGGTCTATCTAGTTATCATGACATTTAAGATTAGGAATTTGATTAAAATACATCCAGTCAAACACGAATGTCACAAGGTGGGGAACCAGAAACTGTTGAGACTGCTAGTACCAATTCCCAGTCTTATGAATTGGAACCGTGCGTAATCCCCTGTTCAGAATAGAAAATATAGGGGTTGTGAAAACAAATGTCGATTCCTGACAGCTCCCCAATGGTGGGTCCGATTAGAAGAACTAACTTGGGTAGAACCGAAGCTGCAGGGATGCAGTAAAAGTTAGGATGACCTCATTTGCCCATATGATTTACATGATCATTCAAAAGACCCATGCTGTTTTAATTGGAATAAGGAGAGTCCGAAATGTACTATGAAAGTGACAGGTCCATCAGATGTGAGAACCAGAACGGCCTATGTACGAGAACGAAAGTATTGTTTTAGCACTTTAGAAAATTATTATCATCACGGACCGCTTAACTGTTCAATTACCCCTGGAATCTACTGTGTTACATCTACCAAAACCACAGTCATAGGAGAAAAGACCCTCTTTGTAGTTGCCACACCTGACCAAAAGGTCTCGCTAGTAAAATAAGCTTGAATGTAAACCTAAAGGATTATGTCACTAAATTTGAATGTGACATTCCTGAGCTAATGTAGGCTTAACAGAATTAATGAGTGAAGGGAACGCTTCCTAACGCCATTACTATATACTAGAGCAAGGGAATAAAGCTATAGCCAAGGAAATTCCAGTTGTAGGAGATTCGATACATTGGTGGGAAATGGGAGTGTACATGGAAATCATCCCTGGATTTGAATAATTTCACACTTATTGGTTATAACCCAACTCATAGTGTTAACACGAGAAGCTGGCAGCTGTCACACACTCTGCCAGTGCATTTCACAATTCGTTTAGCCTCAACCTTTCAGATTAACACCTCCTCTTACCTTAATCATCTCTTAATGTCTCTCAATGTCTCTTAATCTCTCCTTTTGTTCTTTCATCCCCTCCCCCTTTTCCCAGCTTTATCCTTGCTTTAAATCTATTTCATTTCCTGTTATTTCCAGTTCTGACGAAAGGCCTTCGACCTGAAACGTTAACTCTGTTTCTCTCTCCACGGATGCTGCCCGGCCTGCTGAGTTTTTCCAGCGTTTTCTGTTGTCATAGTGTTAATATGCTTGCTGCTCTACAGCAGCTACTTGAGGAATCTGATGCGTCAAAAAAGATTACATTTAACCATGATTAGAGCAGAAAATCTCTTGGAAATATGTCAACATGGAAAGCCAAAATCACACAAGAATTTAAAATGAGGGGTCGACAAGAGTGCCTCTCCCGCAAGGTGGGGAATTGTAAGATAGATCTTACCTGAATGTTGTGATAATGTTTTTAAATATTATATGATAAAATTAACTGGAATGTGTGTGTCAGCTTAGTTCATATGGTACAAGGCCAAGAGTTAAAGCATGATGGTAACATTTTCCAACATTATGTTAACTGCCAGAAAGTGTTCAAGTTATGTAGTATTTTCTTATATGTTAAACACAAGACAGCGAAGGGGGACTTTAATTAAGTTACAAAGTAAGATAGAGGCTATTCGCAGAAGATGCAGACCAGGCAAGGTAATGAGCTATGCAAAAGGCAAAAGACATCTGCAGCAACTCGTGGGAAGTTTTTTTGTGTGAAAGTTCTCAGAGAAAGAATAACTCATTCAGCAAAGGGAGGGTATCATAGAATGTACTGTTGAAGGTCAGGGGATGATTGTATTAACAACAAGAATGGTGAGATAGCCCAGGCAGCTGCAAGTTGCCACGTACAATTCTAAAGGGAAAAATAGATTTAAAAAAGCACAATTGAACACTGGAAGCAGCGCAGAAAACCGAGTGGTGAGGAAGAGAGACAGAACACAGCAAAAGAAAGAGAGACCGCGCCACAGTCGCTCCGAGAGCTTCCACCGTCGTGTTAAGTATTACTTATTTCTGATGTAATGTACTTCAAAAATATGTTGTGCTTATAAACAATATTCTTGTACCCAGATTGTTTTGTTGTAGTCACAAACGATTCTCTTATGTCATGTTAAATTGACAGATTTACAATTGTATCTATCTTCACGAAACATGACACAAAAAACATCCCGGAAATAGTGGAGAACCAAGGCTCTAGTGAGAATGAGGAACTGAAAGAAATGCCGAAAAGAAGTACTGGAGAAATTAATGAGACTGAAATGTGATAAAAGGTGTCTAAAAAGATATTGGATGCATTGGTTGAATTTTTCCAAATTCCATAGATTCTGGAATGGTTCCCGCTGATTTGGAAGGTAGCACACATAACCCCACTATTTAAGAAAGGAGGGAGAGAGAAAACGAGGAAACTACAGAACAGTTAGCCTGACATCAGCAGTAGGGAAAATGCTAGAATCTTTTAATAAGCACGTTGCACAGGGCACTTAGAAAATAATAACAGGTTTTGGCAGTCAACATGGATTTATGAAAGGGAAATCGTGCGTGACAACTCTGTTAATTTGTTTGAGGTTGTAACTAGCATAATAGATAAGGGGGGACCAGTGGATATGGTGAAATTTGGATTTTTAGAAGGCATTCGATGAGGTGCCACACAAGAGGTTATGCAACAGAATTAGGGCTCATGGGATTGGTGGTAATATACTAGCCTGGAATGAGGATTGGTTAACGGACAGAAAACAGAGAGTAGCAATAAATGGGACATTTTCGGGTCGGCAGTCTGTAATTAGTGGGGTACCGCAAGGATCAGTGCTTGGGCCTCAGCTATTCACAATCTACATCAATGATTTGGATGAGGGGACCAAATGTAATATATCCAAGTTTGCTGATGATACAAAGCTGGGTGGGAATGTAAGTTGTGCGGAGGATGGAAGGAGGATTCAATGGAAATTAGACAGGCTAAGTGAGTGGGCAAGAACATTGCAAATGGAATATAACGTGGAGAAATGTGAAGTTATTCACTTTGGTAGGAAAAATAGAAAAGCAGAGTATTTTTTAAATGATGAGAGATTGGGAAATGTTGGTGTTCAAATGGACATGGGTGTCTTTGTACACGAATCACTGAAAGTTAATATGCACATACAGCAAGCAATTAGGAAGGCAAATGGTATGTTCGCCTTTATTTCAAGAGGATTTCAGTGTAAGAGTAAAGACGTCTTAGGGCAATTATATAGGGCCCGGGTGAGACCACACCTGGAGTACTGTGTACATTTTCGCTTTCCTTACCTAAGGAACGATATTCTTGCCATCGAGGCAGTGCAATGAAGTTTCAAAAGGCTGGTCCCTGGGATTGGGGGGGGGGGGATTTTCCTATGAGGAAAGATTGAGTAGAATAGGCCTATATTCTCTGCATTTTAGAAGAATGAGTAGTCAACTCATTGAAACATTCAAAATTCTGACAGGGCTTGACAGGGTAGATGCAGGGAGGATGTTTCCCCTGCTGGGTAGTCCAGAACTAAAGGTCACAGTCTCAGAATAAGGGGTCGGCCATTTAGGACTGAAATGAGGAGAAATTTCTTCACTGAGAAGGTGGTGAATCTTTGGAATTCTCTACCCCAGAGGGCTGTGGAGGCTCAGTCGTTGAGTATATCCAAGATAGAGCTATATAGATCTTTGAATATTAAGGTAATCACGCGATATGGGGATAGTGCAGGAACGTGGAGATGTGGTAGAAGATCAGCCGTGATCTTATTGAATGGTGGAGCTGCCTCGAAAGGCCTTTTGGCCCACTCCTGTTAACATTTCTTAAGTTCTCACAGCAGAGGGTTAACTGTAAACTTTATACACCCAATAGACTGTCCTTGTATCACAGCAGAGGATTAAATGTAAACTTTATAAACCCAATAGAAGATCCATGTGAGACTCCAGCGGATTATATCCGCCTTGGAATTTCAGCTCCAAACTTTAGCTGAAGGTTATACTGAAACTGGTCTGTCCTTAAGAGTTGCGCAGATGGGTATGTCTGCTACATATAGAATCATAGAATCATGGAAATGTACTGCACAGAAGGAGGCCATTTGGTCCATCTTGTCCGTGGCGGCCGACAAAGAGCTATCCAGCCTAATCCCCGTTTCCAGCACTTGGTCCGTAGCCCTGTGGGTCACGGCACTTCAATGCATATCCAAGTATTTTTCAAAAGAATGAGGGGGGATCTTATAGAGACATTTAAAATCCTGACTGGTTTAGACAAATTAGATGCGGGCAGAATGTTCCCAATGGTAGGGAAAACTAGAACCAGGGGTCACAGTCTAAGGATTAAGGGGAAGCCATTTAGGACTGAGCTGAGGAGGAACTTCTTCACCCAGAGAGTGGTGAATCTATGGAATTCTCTTCCACAGAAGGTTGTTGAGGCCAGTTCGCTAAATATATTCAAAAGGGAGTTAGATATAACACTCACAACTAAGGGGATCAAGGGGTATGGCGAGAAAGCAGGAATGGGGTACTGAGGTAGCATGTTCAGCCATGAACGCATTGAATGGCGGTGCAGGCTCGAAGGACCGAATGGTCTACTCCTGTACCTATTTTCTATGTTTCTATGTTTCTATGTAAAAGTGATGACCATCTCGGCGGCGTCTACCACCATTTCAGACAGTGAGTTCAAGTTCCCACCAGTCACAGGGTGAAAAAAAATCTCCTGAAAACCCCTCTAAACCTCCGACCAATTACTTGAAATCTATGCCCCCTTGGTTATTGACCCTTCTGCTAAGGGAAATAGGTCCTTCCTATCCACTCAAACCAGGCCTCTCATAATTTTATACATCTCAATTAGATCTTCCTTCAGCCTCCTCTGTTCCAAAGAAAACAACCGAAGCCTATCGAATCTTTCCTCATTGCTAAAATTCACCAGCACAGGCAACATCCTTGTGAATCTCCTGTGCACCCACTCTAGTGCAAAAACATTCTTCCTGTAAGGTGATGACTAGAACTGCACGAAGTATTGTAGCTACGGCCTAACTAGTGTTTTATACAGTTCAAGCATAACCTCCCTGCCCTTATATTCTATGCCTCGGCTAATAAAGGCAAGTATCCCGTATGCCTTCTTAACCACCTGATTTAACTTTCCTGCTACATTCAGGGATTTTTGGACATGCACCCCTCTGATCTTCTGCACTTTCAGTTTCCTACCATTTAGAGTATATTCCCTTGCCTTGTTAGCCCTCCCAAATGCATTACCTCACACTTCTCCTGATTGAATAGCATTTGCCACTGTTCTGCCCAAATGACCAGTCCATTGATATCTTCCTGCAATGTGCAGCTTTCTTCTTCATTATCAACCACACGGCCAATTGTTGTATAATCTGCAAACTTATTAATCATACTTCCTACGTTCAATCCAAATCAATGATAAAACCACAAAAAGCAAAGCACCCAGTACTGAGCCCTGCGGAACCCCACTGGAAACAGCCTTACAGTTACAAAAACACCCATCAACCATTACCCTCTGCTTCCTGCCTCTGAGACAATTGTGGATCCAACTTGCCACTTTACCTTGGATCCCATGGGGCTTTTAACTTCGTGACAAGTCTGCCAAGTGGAACCTTATCAAAAGCCTTGCTAAAATCCATATAGACTACATCAACTGCACTACCCTCGTCGACTCTCCTTGTTACCTCCTCAAAAAATGCAACTATTTTAGTCAGACACGACCTTCCATTAGCAAATCCATGCTGACTGTCCCTGGTTAATCCTTGTCTTTCCAAATAAAAATTTACCCAGTCCCTGAGAAAGTTTTCCGATAATTTTCCCACCACCGAGCTAAGGCTGATTGGCCTGTAATTATTCGGTCTATCACTTTCTCCCTTTTTAAAAAACGCAGCCAAATTATTAGTACTCCAGTCCTCTGGCACAACACCTGTACCCAGTGAGTATTGGAAAATGATGGTCCGAACCTCGGTTATTCCCTCTCTTACTTCGCTAATCAATCTGGGACACATTTCTTCCGGGCCTTGGGATTTATCCACTTTCAGTATTGCTAATCCTCTTAATACTTCCATTTTCACTATGTTTAATTTATCTAATATGTCACAATCCACATAGTGTTCAATATGATCTCAGACACGGGTTGTTGTACAAAAATGCAGTATTTATTGATAAAAGAAACTACAAAGATCCACAATCTGTTTACTCTCCATTTGTAACATCAGCTGAGGTTCAGACCGCAGTGTCCGATCAGAGTTTTATCGAGAAGTTATGGGGTGACGCCTCACTCAGGCTAGAAAGACTTGATTACAGCGATCACTTTCACAACATTTCACCTTCATATAAGGTGAGCTTCCTAGAATCTGGCATTCAGATATTTTAGCACATATCCGGGCAGATCCATCTACAAAAAAAAGCATAGCCAGCTTTAAAAGTGATTGGATGAGTGCAAGAACATTGACCGAGATGTAGAGAGAAAATTTACAGGCCCAGAAACTAGTTAAAATCCGGCTTCGGAACATACATTTTGGGGGAAAGGGCTCAGGGTTCATCCCCGGGTCTCTGCTGAGTTTGCTGATCACACCCTGTGTGTTAATGATCCACAAGTGGCGGAAAGGGATCACTCCTAATCGACGGGGCTCTGCTCATTTTTTTGATGACGCAGCAGTTGAGTCGACAATTGTCCTCAGTACCCAAAGTCTTTACGGGGATCAAAATCCTCCAAACACACGTTATCCAAGTTCCAGATGAAGAGTGGACCGTTGGCGGGGGGCTGATGAGTAATCTCAGGGTCTCTAACCGTCTTACCAGAACCTGGTGATCAGTTCATTGTTCATCCCCTGTGACCAAGTGCCATAAGTCCCTAAGAGTTACCCCTCCCCCCAATATTTTGACTAACATCAGGAACTAAGAACTTACGGCCGGAAGGCAGCAATCTCATACTCAGGCAGCGAGTCTGCTCAGAGCGGCAGGTCTCCACTTCTGGTATGCAGCGTCCATTGATGCCAATGATTATGCAGCGGTTGCATTTTAATGCCTCCGCTGTGTGAATGTGTGTGTCAGAGAGAGAGAGAGAGATAGAATAGATGAGTTATTTAATCCATACTAAGCAACATCTCTCTCAACTGAATCAAATCGCCCATATGTCTTCGCACAGTCCTGGGTCTCTGGAGGTTTCCTTCGTCCTTAGCTCACATCACTATATCTGGAGCGACCTTTCCAAGACCACCTCCACCCATCACTTCACACTCCTGTGTCTCGATAAAATCTCTAGCTTAAATTCCTGCGATAGCCAAACCATTCGACCCCGCCCCCCCCCCCCCCCACCCCCTTCTCATAATCCTTTATCTCGCTAACATCACTCGGTCAGCTTTTAGTTATAGGCAGAGCATTCGAAATGCTCACTCACATCCCTGTGTCTCGGTAAGCTCTAGTTAACCCTCTCGCACTCTCATAACGGGGGAGGAATCTAGGCTCGCTTTCACAACCGTGTATCTGGAGAAGACTTTCCAAACTCCCCCGCACCCCAACCCACCCCGTCACCCAGCCTCTCACACTCCTTTATCGCGTTAAATTCTCCCAAAGGAACCTCGGAACAGGAGGGGGCCATTTAGCCGTTCGAGCCTGGTCGCCATTCAATGAGATCATGGATGATCTGCGACCTAACTCCATATACCCGCCTTTGGCCAATAGCCCTTAATGTCTTTGCTTAACAAAAATCTATTAATATCAGTTTAAAATTTAGCAATTGATCCAGCATCAATTGCCGTTTGCCGAAGAGAGTTCCAAACTTCTACCACCCTTTTCATGCAGAGGAGTTTCTTAATTTCACTCCTGAAAGATCTCGCTCTAATTTTTAGACTATGGCCCCTATTCCTAGATTCCCCGACTAGAAGAAATAATCTCTCTCTCTCTACCCAATGTGTTCCCCTTAATATCCTGAAAATTTCAATCGGATCACCCTTTAGCATTCTAAATTCCAGGGAATACAGACCTAATTTGAGTAAACTGTCCTCGTAATGTAAGCACTGGAGTTCAGCAATCATTCTGGTAAGCTGCTCTGCCCTCGAAGACCAATATATCCTCCCAAAGGTGTGTTTCCCAGAATTGCGCACAGTTGTCCGGGTGTGGTCCAACCAAAACTTTGTATAGCTGCAGCACAACTTCTACCCCCTTGTATTCAAGTCCTCTAGATATAACGGCCAGCAACCGATTAAAAGTTTTGATTATTTTATGTACCGGTCCATGACATTTTAACGATCTATGTACCTGAACCTCCAAGTCTCTTTGGACCTCCACTGTTGTAGCTTTTCACCATTTAGAAAGAAAACATTTCTATCCTTTTTTTGGTCCAAAGTGGATGACCTCAGATTTGCCTACATTGAAAGCCTTTTAGCACAGTTTTTCCCATTCAGTTAATATATCAATATTGCTTTCTATAGTTATGCTTTCATATACAAAGCCTTAAATGCTGTCTATCTTTGTGTCATCGGCAAATTCGGATCTGTGGCTTTCTATGCCATCATCTAATTCGTTAATAAATATGGTGGCAGTACATATTGAGAGAGTGGTTAACGAATCATATGGGAAATTGGGATTCATAAATAGAGGTATTGAGTATAAAAGTAGAGAAGTTATGCTAAATATTTATAAAGCGCGAGTTAGGCCACAGCTGGAGTGAAGGCCCTTGAGAGGGTGCAGAGGAGATTTACCAGAATGGTTCCGGGGATGGGGGATCTTAGCTAAAAGGACAGATTGTAGAAGCAGGATTTATTTTCTTTAGAGCAAAGGTGGTTGAGGGGTGATTTGATGCAGGTGTACACGGTTATGATGGGTTTGTATAGGCTAGAAGGGGAAAGACTGTTCCCACTAGTTGAATGTACAAGGACCAAGGGACGCAGATTTAAGGTTTTGAACAAGAGATATAGGGGGGTCGTGAGGAAAAACTGTTTTACAGAGCGAGTGGTGATGACCTGGAATTCGCTGTCGACGGAAGTGATGGTATCGGAGACATTCATTGTTTTCAAGGGGAGACTGGGTAGGAACTTGAGATAAATAAACTTGCAAGGCTACGGGGATAGAGCGGGGTAATGAGACTGATGGGAATGCTCTACAGAGAGTCGGCATACACTCGATGGGCCGAATGACCTCCTTCTGTGCCTTTATGATTCTAGGACGATGGCTCTATGAATCTATTATGAGTAGTTGAGGCCCCAACACCGATCCCTGCGGGACACTGCTAGTCATATCCTGCTAATTAGAATACCTACCCATTATCCCTAATCTCAGCCTCCTGTGTTCAGCCGATTTCCTAACCTGGGCTATAATTTGCCTTCAATTCTGTGGGCTTCTACCTCAGTTAACTATCTCTGATGAGGTACTTTATCAAATACAAATTTGGAAGTCAAAATAAATAACATCCATAGACATTCCCCTGTTCACTACTTTAGTTACTTCTTCAAAAAATTCTATCAGGTTCGTCAGGCATGACCAACCTTTCACAAATCGGTGCTGCCTCTCTCTGATCAACTGAAAATGTTCAAGGTGTTCAGTCACCCTATCCTTAATTATAGACTCTGGTTATTTGCTGAGGTTAAATTTGTTGAGTCGCTGTCCCAGTCCCTGATTCAGTATAGTTTCCTTTTCATTTCCGGCATGCTATCCTCTTTCTCTACTCTAAATACGGACGGAAATAATTCTTCAACATGTCCGCCATTTCCTTATTATCACTGACAAAAGGCCAGAATTTCCGACCTCTGAGAGTTTGCATGATATCGCCTTTGAAATGGTCCGATTTCACAGATGATCCGCACAGACGGGGAAATTCTAATTGCTGGCACAGATTTGGGCTAATTGCCTACCAATTGGCCAGCAAAGATGCCTGAAAATTTTACGGATGTAGCAAATAGGCACAGGGCCTAAATCTAGAATCTGAGTCTTTGTGTCGCTTTTCTCACTTTCAAATACGTTGAACTCGATCATGTTATGATTGATATTAGATAAATGTTCACGTGCAGTTAAGGCTTTTAACTAAATCTGGCTCGTTACTCATTTCTAATTCTAATATATTATGGCCCCGTGTTGGTTCTCGGACATACTAGAAAACTAGAAATCTAGAAAACTATCCCGAACATACTCCAGGAATTCACTACATCATGAAATTGAAATTCCCATTGAAACTGCTTTTCCTTTACTACATTCCTGCTATAGGGAGTCCATTTTAACCCCTCTGTCACAGTCCTGAAACATGGGGCACCCTCTAACACGTCCATCACGAACCTATGTCTGGGGAGGTGCCCCTACCATCTCTCTCACACTCCTGTAGCTACAGCAACCGCTCTAATCCCTCTTTCACAATCTTGTATCTGGGGAGGTCCCTCTAACTCCTTTCTCACACGCTCATATCTGGGGAGCCCTCTAAGCACGATGCCACACATGTCTATATGGGGATTGCCATTTAACGTTTCTATCATTAGTTCTTCTCGGAAAGTGACCCTGTAATCTCTGTCGCTCTCTGGGGAGGTGCCTCTATCTCCTCACTCTCCTGTGCCTCGATCCCTGGAACTTTTCTATGCACTCCTCCAACTGGCAGGGCTTCTTTACCATATCTCGCACATGCCTTATCGGATCTCTTTACTCCAATGGCTTTTTCACAATCTGGTATATTTGGAGTTGCCAACAATCCTTTCAAAGTTTCCTATAGGCCCTACCTCACTGTCCTCTATCCAAAGATGTACTTTAGGATACGGCAACACCACTTCTTCTCATTTTGTATCTGGAAAGGCCCCTGTATCCCGAGTTTTGTATTGTTGAATTAGCGAAAGCTCTGCGAAGACATTTTTCACACTCCAGTATCTGAGGCAGCAGCTTTAACCCCGCTCCCACACTTCAGTATCTGAGGAGATTTTTCGAGACCTGCGCTAACACTCCGGTATCTGGAGAGATCTTTCTGGCACTGCTCACACACTACGGCATCTGTGGAGGTCGCTCTAACTCCGCTCTCGCACTACACTATCTGGGGAGGTCTATCTAATTCCGTTCTCACGTTCCACTATCTGGGGAGCACGTTCTAGACCCGCTCACACACTACGGTATTTGTGGATGTCCCTCTAACTCCGCTCTCAGACTACACTATCTGGGGAGGTCTTTCTAATCCCGTTCTAGCACTCCACTATCTAGGGAGGTCGTTCTAGACCAGCACACACACTACGATATTTGTGGAGGTCCCTCTAACACCGCTCTCACACCACACTACCTGGGGAGGACTATCTAATCCCTTTCTCACGTTCAAGTATCTGTTGAGATCCTTCTAGCCCCGTTCTCACACTCCGCTATGTGGGGAGATCCTTCTAGCTCCGTTTTCACACTACGGTATCTCGGGAAGGCCCCCTAACCACGGTTTGACACTACACTACCTTAAGAAGGCCGCCCTAAACCTAACCCTCACCCTTTGACACTGTCCATTGTGGAATCATGCCTGTTCGTGCAAATGCTGCCCCATTATAATTTCTTGAGTCTGAGATTATTCTGTGCTCCCAGGCTGGGATCCCCTTTAGACCCTCTGTACTTTCTCCTGTCTGGGATCAAACTGTGGCAAAAAACCTGAGATCACCCTGTGCCCATCGATATTTTCGCCACTCCGGCATCATACTGCCCTGCCAGGCTAGGATACTCCTGAGCCCATTTATACTTTCCCAACTCTGGGATTATATTGTTGCCCGCTGCTTGGGATCCTCCTGTGCCCTAATTTCTCCAGTCTGGGATCATATTATAACCCCAGATTGGGCTCTTTCTGTGCCCATCTACACTTTCTCCAGTCTGAAATTGCACATTGGCCTCGGCTGGAATTCTCCTGTGCTCCTCTACACTTTCTCCAGTCTGGGATTATGAACCACACCCGACGGTTGGAGTCACTGCTTTGAAGGCAGATCAGAGCGAGCGCAAGTAAAGCTGTCTTCATCCTGGACCCTGTTCGATGAAATCCTCTGCACGGTTTCTGTACCCGCACCAATTCAGCTTTAGTAATGTTTGGCTGCCCTTAAGGTGTTAATCATTAACACATTCCGGTGAATTGCTAATCATTAGTGTGTTTACCGTCAGAACCTGCCCTTGAGCTTTAATCCTGGTTTTGTTTATGTTATGTCCTGATTCGTCAGGTTACTCCTTCCTCTCGGTTATTTCCCCTCTAACCCCTCTCTCATACTCTGGTATCTGAGAAGGCTCCTCTAACCTTAATCCACAAAGTTGAATATTCCCATGTCCCCGTGACTCTGTCCAGTGTGCAATCATAACAGTCTGCGTTATTGCAGCCCACAGCATATATTCGGACCGTGCCCCCTCCCTCCGCCCTGCTTGCAGCTGTTAATCTCCCGTATTCTTAACATTCCCCCTTTCTTCTTATTCTTCCTGCCTTTTGGTTTTGCTGACATGACTCCCTTATAATGTATATTTCCTCGCGGTCCTGGTTACTGGGATTATTCCTCCTCCTGTGTTTCAACACAATTCCTTCCTCCTCCTTCCGGTTTACCTCTGCCTCCTGGGTTCTTGTTATTATTCCTTTATCTTGGTTTCTTAGTATTATTTCATTCTGCTGTCTGTGGTTATAAAACTTCCTTCCTGCTTCTTATTACTGACCCTTGTCATTTTCGTTATGACCCCCACCCACCCCGTCGTATTTTACACAGAATCACAGGCAAATTACTCAAACAAGAAAGAAAATTGAACCCACAGTGAGTGTTGCTCTTTATTCTCCCAAAAATCAGTAGAACTAATCCTATGTGAGCCCCCCGTTCCCATATCACATGTCCTAATCATAAAACTATTTCCCTATTTTATATAAAGACGATTTGTATACAAGAAAGCAAAAACAAGAAAGAATAAATGAAAGAAAGGTTAGAAAGGAAGAAAAAAGGAAGACAGAAAGAAAGAGAGCAAGCAAGAAAGTCAGAAAAGCAAGAAAGAAACAAAGAAAATAAGAAAGAAATAAAGAAGGAAAGAAAGTAGAAAAGAAAGAAAAAAGGAAGAAAGAACGAAAGAAAGAAGAAAAGAAAGAAAGAAGGAAAGAAAGAAAGAAGGAAAGAAAGAAACAAAGCAGGAAGGAAGGAATAATGGAAGAAAGAATGGAATAAAAAGAAAGAATGACATGTATGAAAGGCTGATATTTAGAGATATTGAGGAGACGAGAATCATATACATATAAATTCAAATGTAGCCATTGACCCTTAATTACTCCTGGGTAACTAAAAAGCCAAGACTTGTTCAAAATGCAGCTGCGAAGGACAGTGAAAAGCAGTTTTTACTAAGTTTTGATAACAAACAGCCACAGACTGCGAGTGAAGGTCAAATCATTAAATAACATACTATGATGCTAAGTAGAACTTAATTTTCGCTTAACACACCAATTGCTACAATATTTAAAGAATAATTAGTATAAAGGCATAAAATGAGAGAGATTGTGGAAGTCAAGGTATTTATCTGTTAGATTAATCCGAGATAGTCTGGATACCTCAAGGCTAGTGAATCAGCGCTGATATGGGCCCTTGGTAAAAAGGCCTTGTGCCAGGGAAGCTAGAAATGAAAGATATGGTAAATTTCAATGGGGTGAAAAACTATAAACAAGTTAACAAGACAGCAGGAGTAGGGTTGACGGAAAAATACTGGAAAGGAGGGTTTTATCCTTAGTGTGAGTGACAATGGTATTTTGAACATTAGCACCAATTAAAGAAGGTGATTTTGTTAAAGACCATATATGGACACTGGCTAAAGGGACGTTTGATAACAAAAGGGATAAAACCTCGATACTCAATGAACAACTTTACACAGACCTACTGCGAGAAGAAAGGAACAGACTTAAGACGACGTCATCTGTGTCCGAGAGGATCCAGAGACCAAGGGCTGTGAGCTACTCGTGAAAACTATCCCCTAATATTAGGTATATTAGGCTGTATGCTAAATAAATCTTAATCTACTGCTCAAACATACTGGCTGCTGCCTATTGGTGTCTTGTCCAAGAACTCAGAGATCATTACGATCTTACAGACAGAAAGAACAAAAGAAAGAAATAAGGCAGGAAGGAAGAAAGAAAGAAAGCTGGAAAAAGAAAGGAAGAAAGAGAGATAGAAAGAAAGAGAGAGATAGAAAGAAAGTGAGAGAGAAAGAAAGAAATAAGGCAGGAAGGAAGGAAGGAAGGCAGGCAGGAAGGAAGGAAGGAAGAAAGGAAGAAAGAAATGAGGAGAAAAGAAAGAAAGAGTAATGAAGGAAAGAAAGTTAATGAGAAGTTTCAGATTTGTGCGAAAGTTGAAGAGATGCCCTGTATTATGACTTGCTTCCTAATCTATTGATATTTTAAATAGTTGTCCTTTCCTCTCCTCAAACACCCGCTCCTTTGTGGGCCTCGATTCCACAGAGACTTTCATTCAACACAGTGGGAACCACAGCCCAGTGACACCCAATTCACCCAATATCCACACTCACTTTCCTATGGTTTATTCAGAAAGAAAGAAAGAAATTTACTGTTTGCGCTTTCACGATCGATGAATATTTGTCACCGTCAGATGCCAGCTTCAAACTGTTCCGGTAAATATTTACCCTTCTCGATTGTGTGGACAGCGACTCGCAGCAATAGATACTGTTTTTTAAGCAAATAATGCCCAGACTTGTGTTCTTACAGCAGAAACAGGAATGCTCACAATTACTTATGGAAGTACGGCCATTGACTCTCCTTCCTCCAGCACTCGGCCTTGGAAGCTGTGAAAGAACAGCGAATGGGTTCAACCCGAGGCAAACTCTAACTCCAGCCTGTTACATTTTGTGACATTTGGGAATATTTTTCGGATGTCTGCAGATCTGATTTTAAATTCTAAAAACTACCGTTTCTCCTACTTGCACCAACACCATTCCAGCAAAGGCTTCTTCATTCTGTGGAGCTGGTTTGCTGTCCTGAGACTCCACCATTAAAGCTGCCCGATATAACATGATCAAATATAATAAAGAACAGAAAATCCATTGCAGATCTTCCGGAGCGCCATCGGATGGGTTAATCTGCAGAGCATGCATTTGACAATTTTCTGATTTTCTTCTGTCAATGTAGGGAGTGCAGTTCCTATCTATGCCCCTCAAATAACGTCTGATACCCGGAAATACAGTAATGAGTGAGAAGTATAGTAGAAGACATCAAAAGGACCCTGGTGAAATAGACAAAAACAGGCCAGATGAAATTTAATTCAAAGAAGTGTGAAGTGATGCTTTTTGTTAGGAAGAATGAGGAGATGCAATACAAACTAAATCGTAAAATATTAAAGAGTTTGCAGGAATGGAGAAACCTAGGGGTGTATGCACACAGACCTTTGAAGGTGGCAGGTCACGGTTATAAGGCTGTTAAATATCATACCGGATCCTTGGCTTTTTAAATAGCAGAACAGAGTACCAAAGCAATGAAGTTATGATGAACCATTATAAATCACGAGTTAGGCCTCAGTTGGAGTATTGTGTCCAATTTTGGGCAGGATACTTTCAGAAGGATGTCAAGGCCTTGGACAGGATGCAGAGGAGATTAATAAAAGGGTACAGACCAAGACAGCTGCTTCCACAGACCCAGACAGCTGCTTTCACAGACCCAGTAAGCTGCTTTCACAGACCCAGACAGCTGCTTTCACAGACCCAGATAGCTGCTTTCACAGAACCAGACAGCTGCTATCACAGACACAGACAGCTGTTTTCACAGACCCAGACAGCTTCTTTCACAGACCCAGACAGCTGCTTTCACAGACCCAGACAGCTATATTTACGGAACGAGTGAACTCCTACAAAGAATCAAACAGCTACTGTCTCAGTGTAAACAGCTCCCACAAAGACTAGACAGCTCTTACACAGACCCAGAAAGCTCCTACAGAGACCAGACAGCTCTTACACAGATCGAGAAAGCTCTTCTGCAGACCCAGCATGCTCTTACACAATCGAGAAAGCTCCTACACAGACCCAAAAATCTCTTGCACAGACCCAGAAAGCGCTTACACAGACCCAGAAAGCTCTTACACAGACCCAGAAAGCTCTTACACAGACCCAGAAAGCTCTTACACAGACCCAGAAAGCTCTTACACAGACCCAGAAAGCTCTTACACAGACCCAGAAAGCTCTTACACAGACCCAGAAAGCTCTTGCACAGATCCAGAAAGCTCCTACACAGACCCAGAAAGCTCCTGCAAAGAAAAGAAAGCGCCTACACAGACACAGAAAGCTACTACACAGACAAAGAAATTTCCTACACAGCCACAGAAATTTCCTACACAGCCGCAAAAAGCTCTTATACAGACACCGGAAGCTCTTAACCAGACCCAGGAAGCTCTTACACAGACTAGACAGCTCTTAGACAGACACAGAAAGCTCCTACACAGACTCGACAGCTCTTACAGGGACCCAACAATTACTAGACAACACTTACATAAACCCAGACAGCTCCTACACAGACTAGACAGCTCTTTCACTGACACTGAAAGCTCTAACAAAGACTAGACAACTCTTACACAGACCCAGAAAGCTGATACACAGACCCAGAAAGCTCATTCACAGACCCAGAAATGTCCTCGAAAGACAGAGGGAGCGGACTGAACAGAGCGGAATTAAACGGAGTGTTTTATTTGGGAATTTGGAAAGATTGGCAATTTCTGTTAAGTATTGAGTAAGTAAAAGCTGTAAAAAATGAAATGTAGTTTAAGATTTTATTTTGACCTCGAACTTTAAAAGCTGTGTTGACAGAAACTGGCGGCCAGAGGCTGTTCCAGTGTTTGTCTCGAATAGGCGCCAATCGCTCGGAGCAGGGCAGCTGAGTCCACAGTTCTAAATTGCGGGAGTCTCCGAGTGTATTGGAGGAAACATTTCTGCAGAGCAAAGAGCAGTCTGCACAGACTGGGTTGAACGAAGTGAAATTGAACAGTGTGTTTTATTTGGGAATTTGAAAAGAGTGGGATTTTGGAGAAGAGGGTGAAGGAGTTGTTGCTTTTTGCCTACTCTACTTGTAGTGCTTTGTGTTACAGGTAGATATGTAATTTCAGTACCGTTAACTTAATCGAGATCAAGTAAGTAGTAAAGAAACTACACTTTAAACTAAGTTACCTAAACACTAATTTAATTAAATTTAATTAAGTACAACCAGGTCATAGAGGAATGGCAGTGCATGTGGTGTACCGCAACTGGAGCATGTGGGAGTTTGTGGAGAGCATTGTCATCACGGATAACCACGTTTGAAGAAAGAGCCTGCATCTTGCAGAACTTTTGCTCAGAGTTTTTCAGCTGGAGTCTGAGATGCAGACATTGTGGGGAATCAGGAATGGAGAAAGTTACCTGGACACTTTGATCCAGGAGGCAGTCACACCCCATAGATTAGGTAGTGGTACAGGTCTGGTTAGTGGTCAGGCACAGGAGGGTGGGACTGCAACTCAGGCAGGTAACGGGGCCCCCAGGTGCAGTGCTGGAGGTGCCTCAGCCTTTTCCCTTGTCAAACAGGTATGAGGTTCTAGCTGCCTGTGTGGATGAGGCAAAAGGCTGCAGGATGGATGAGCAAGCTGACCATGCCACCATGGTGCAGGCGGCCATTCAAGTAGCGGAGGGGGGGAGTGAAATGGAATATAGATGTGGTAGGGGACAGTATATTCAGGGGGATAGATACTGTTCTGTGCAGCCGTGGCCGGGAGTTCCGAAGGTTGCGTTGCCTGCCCGCTGCCAGGATTAAAGTAATCTCCTCGTGGCTGGAGAAGAACTTGGAGTGGGAGAGGGAGAATCCAGTTTTTCGTGGTCCATGTAGGAACCAACGACATAGGTCGAACGAGGAATTAAGTTCTGCTGAGTGAGGTAGTGGAGCTAGGCTCCAAATTATAAAAGCAGAACCTGAAAGGTAATAATTTCTGGATTGTTACCTGAGCCACGTGCAAATTGGCATAGCGACAAACAGATTAGAGGTTTAAATGCGTGTCTCAAAGTATGATGTGGGAGGTAGGGGTTTCAGTTCATGGGGCACTGGCACCAGTACTGGGGAAAGAGGGAGCAGTTCTGTCGGGACAGGCTCCATCTAAACTGGGCTGGGACCAGTGTCCTGGCGAACCAAATAACTAGGGCAGAAGATAGGGCTTTAAACTAATGAAGCAGAGGGGATGGATGAAACGGAAGATTCAGGAAAGAGGAAATATAAAGAAGCGAGAGCAATTTGAAGGCAATGGAGAAGAATAGCGTTTTGGGTAAAAATAAGCAGAGTGGGTCTTGAAGGGACAGAGAGAGTAATAAAGGTTATAAGGCATCAGTGACAAAGGTGACGTCAGGGAAAAATAAAAATAACTCAAAGCTAAAGGCACTATATCAGAATGCGCGACGCATTCACGATAAAATAGATGAATTAATAGCGCAGATAGAAATTAACAGGTTTAATCTAATAGACATAAGGGAGACCTGGATGCAAAATGGCCAAGGTTGGGAAATAAATATTCCAGGATACTTAACTTTTAGAAGAGATAGTTAAAATAAAAAAGGAGGAGCGATAGCCCTGATAATAAAGGATGGGATAAAAACATTTGAGAGAAAGAATCTTAGCTCCGAAAATCAAGATGTAGCATCAGTTTGGGTGGAGATACGAAAGAGCAAGGGGCAGAAAACATTGGTGGGAGTTGTTTATAGGTCCCCAAACAGTATTTGTAATGTACGGCAGAGTATAAATCAGGAAGTTAGAGGCGCATGCAACTAGGGCAACACAGTGATCATGGGGGACTTTAATCTACATATAGACTGGGCAAAGCAAATATGCAGTAATAATGTGGAGGACGAATTCATGAAATAGATAGTTTTCTAGATCAGAAAGTTGAGGAACCAACTAGGGAACAAGCTATTTCAGTTTAATATTGTGCAATGAGCTGCGGTTAATTAATAACCATTTAGTAAAGGGGCATTTAGGCAAGATTGACCATAATATGATAGAATGTTACATTGAGTTTGAACGTGAATGAGTTAAATCCGAAACTAGGGTCTTAATTCTAAATAAAGCAACCTATGTAGTTATGAGGGTCGAGTTGGCTATGGTAGATTGGGAAAATACATTAAAAGGTATTATGTTAGACACGCAATGTCTAGCATTTAAAGAATTAATACATAATTGACAACAAATATAAATTCCTTTCAAGCACAAAAACCCAACAGGAAAAGTGGTCCAACCTTGGCTAAGAAGAGAAGTTAAAGATAACATTAGATCAAAGGAAGATGCTTTTAATTTTGCCAAAAAGCGAAACAAGGCTGAGGATAGGGAGGATTTTAGAATTCAGCTAAAGAGCACCAAGAAATTGACAAAGGGAAAATAGAATATGAGACTTAATTGGCGAGAGACATAAAAACAGACTATAAAAGCTTCTATATATGCAAAAAGTAAATGATTAGCGAAAGTAAGTGTAGATCCCTTACAGGCTGAGACAGGAGAAATTATAATGGGGAATAAGGAAATGGCGGAGAAATTAAACAAATACATTTTGTAAGATAGAACTTACCCACATAGAATTCACCGCTCACGCCCCTTAATCTTCTATTGATATCAAGTGAGAGTAAAGTGACTTCTCAACGAATCAGCAAATTGTCACTTGACTTATTACCACGAGACTTGGATATCACCTCCAAACGACCAACGCTCCAGCTTCTTCTGCTTGCCTACTAGGGAAGTACATCAGTGTCCGTTACATGTGCTGGAGATGGAGTTAAACCTAGGTAAAGCCAATGCTATTCCAGCAGCTCAAAATGTGTATGTGGATAGCGCGTCTTACTGCGATGACGGCCATCCTAAAACTGTTCGTGCCATGGATGATATGAACACTCCCAATTGGTCGATGGGATTTCAAGTTAACGCCCATTCATCTCAACATGCAGAACTGATTATTGTTATTCTCGCCGCCCACTATACAGCATCGGAAGCAACTAATATTTGTCTGAAAGTAGTTATGCTTGCAATGCAATCATGGCCTTGCCTCTGTATCACAAAAATGAGTAATGTTCATCGGATGGTAAACCTTTATTACATTCTGGTTGGCTCCGTAATCTATTGGAAGTGCTCCAGGAGCGAGTCGCCCCTTGTCATGTAGGAAAGTTAGAAGCCCATCGGAAAGATTCATCACTCATACCCGAGATAACAATGCAACCGACCGGCTTGCTAAGGAATCTGCAGAGAAAGGATTGCCAGTGCCATGGTGGTTGATGGATAAATCCCAGACTCCCGGTGTAGCAGCTGTTACTAAAGTAAAAGCCGTCGATTTGTAAGAACTCGAAACTTCATACGCTCCATATGCTCAAGTTATAGCATGGCAGTATCAGGGGTACCGGCTACCACAACCCACCTCGTGGGCAAATTCCACAGTGCCCCAGCATAACGATGGAGAAAGACCCTCCCAGTTAATGATTAAAAGTAAGGATGGTAATTTATTTCTGTGCATTCCTCCCTAACTTACAGAGGAAATGTGAGCACTCTTTCATTCCCACCCAACGGCTGGCCATTACTCAGCCCCTACTCCGCTACAAACGTTAACACGCGTCTGTTGGTGGCCAGAAATGGATCAGCATGTCGAACAGTATCTTCATGGATGTCTACCATGTTTGAAAACTACCCCTCCTTCTTGTTCTAATCGTGCCCTACTCAGGTCTCAGCCTCCTCCTGATGGCCCTTGGACACACTTACAGATCGAATTCATTGGTCCCTTTACAAAGTCTCAAGCAAACTATGAGTATGCTCTTGTGGTGGTTGACCAATTTACAAAATGAATAGAGGCCTTCCCAACCAGAGACAGCAAGGCGCGTACTGCAGTACGACTCCTTTTCAGTGAGGTGTTCTGTAGGTGTGGAATACCAATAGAGGTGGATGGCGAACAGGGTCCACACTTTACGGAGAGATTTGTACTGCCCTACAGGTCATGCTCCAGGTAAGGCATGAATTGCACATTGAACATCATCTATAATCATCAGGGTTTGTGCAAAGGGGTAGTCTGGATTTGAAAACCTTGTTGCGTAAATTATATACAGAACACCCCACTCAATGGGCTAACATGATGCTTCTATGTTGAACGGCAATACGCTACTCCCCACAAGACAACAGGAGAAAGTTCATATGAACGATGGCTGGGAGACAAATGCGGATACAAGGACAGGTAGCCTTGGGGAATAACACGGCACTTAAATGACATCGTTGTAGTCAGAAGTGTTTACAGAAACTGACAGACCATGTGACCGAAGTAAACAGACGGCTGGCAAAGAACATGGGCAGGTCACCAAATCAAGTCAATCGATGTTTTGATAAGAAAGTTAGTACATTCGAATATGGGGTTGGGGACCAAGTGATGTTACAACATTTTTCTCCGAAAAAAACATTCCTTTGATGTGAAATGGACAGTCATCCACAACATAATTGACAAATTAAACCCAGCTCAATATTTATTCAACGTTTCCTACGGTCTAAAAGGAGAAGCTAAATTGAAGTGTTTCCATAATAATCAGATGAAAACTGTTAAGAATGAAGATATGACATTTGGTCTGTCTACAGGTGAAAGAAGTGGACCTACTCGCTTTTATTGATAATCGGAAGTGTGGTGAGCGCGATAAGCGCGACGAACGCATTTGGAATCACGATTACTACCTGCACACCGGACAGAGGGGATGAATGTGTTCCATTCCCAAGTTACGGAGCAGAACCTCAGGTTCTTGGGGAACACAAATGATCAAGGGACTACAATGACTCATATGAAACATTTGGTAGGGATCTCTGGGTTTGGATCAGTAATAAATCATGGGATAATGTAACAACAGAATATAAGACGAGTTGTGGTACTCTCCAGGAGGAGTTTACATGTGGGAAGTAGAGGAACTTTATGGAGTATGTCTTAGGTGTGAGTTAAAGGACAGAAAAGGCCCGAATGTATGGAAATTTCTGAAAAATAATGGGGCCTGCGAACAAGTAAAATAATCAAATCAAGGACCACTAATATCAGAAATTAAAGAGTTGAACCAATTGTGTTGGCCTCGATGGTGGAAGAAACACAAAGGCCAGTAATCTTGCATTGGTTCTAACGTCAAGCCCAATTACAGTAGTCAGGACGGGGAGGAGGATGAACCCTTTGCTGCAACCTTCAAGCGTTGGGGAAATTATAGCTACCCTAAAAATGGCAGTAGCGGGAAAGGTAGAGGCATGGTAGGATTTGAGGATGCAATAACCGGATACACGAAGGACAAGGGCTTCTTCCACAGAGTTATGCTCAAACCAAATGAGAAAGAGAATAGCTCAGATTCTCGGGATCAGGGAAGGGAAGGACAACGTCCTCAATTAGAATCAGGATCTGGAAATGGTCTCCTAATTATCCCTATCCATAAAGCAGTATTTCATCAGGTGATACTAGACGTGGTCCCTGTTATCCTGAACTTAGCGGATTTAGTATTGCCAAAATGGTGCCGCAACAACACAGCGCAGTTAACTCAAGGGCTGATACAGCAGGTTTTTAATCAAAATTGGGAAAAGGCAACCTTGTCCATAAGTGTAGAAAAAGCACAGAATGCATTTCGTCATGAGACTAATATTGTTCATGAAAAAAGTCAAGAAAACGGCAGGCGAGAAAGAGTTGTGATAAATGATTGACGAACCGGTTTTAATACAGTCACCTCAGTGATTAATTCTATGGATTTGGCAGCTTCACAGATGCAGTTATGAACAGTGCGGGAGAGATTAAAAAATATACTCAGCAAGGGGAACAGTGTAGAAAGTGAAGAGCTGGGGGAAGATCAAATAATGACCGTGCATCTGCGGGACATTATACACGAGCTAGAGAATCATGCGACAATAATTAATGATTTTATCAGAGAGGACAGAAATACCGCTGATCAAGCGGCTCATAATGATGTATGTGTTATTTCTGGGAACTGGTAAGTAAAACATTCCCAGGAAAATCTATAAATTATTGACAAAGGACGTCTCCCCTCTTGGGTAAACAATAAATATTTGTCAGGTCTATATCGTTACCATGACATTTCAGATTAGGAATTTGATTGAGATCCATCCAGTCAAACACGAATGTCACAAGGTGGGGAACCAGAAACTATTGAGACAACTAGTACGAATTCCCAGTCTTATAAATCGAACCGTGCCTAATCCCCTGTTCAGAATAGAATATATAGGGTTTGTGAAAAGAAATGTCGATTCCTGACAGCTCCCCAATGGTGGGTCCGATTAGAAGAAGTAACTTGGGTTGAACCAAAGGTTCAGGGATGCAGTAAAAGTGAGGATGCCCTCATTTGCCCATATGATTTATATGATCATTCGAAAGACCCATGTGGTAACACAATACAGCTTCCTGTGACTCGAACTTTATTGCATCACTTCCTGTGATTAGTCCAGGATAAATACTGGACTGAGCAGTTGGATCCTGGAGAGGCATAGAGTAAGACCTCTTTTGTATGTAGCACCTTTTTAGTTGATTAAAGCTTACTTTAAGTTCACCACGCGTAAGGGTCATTCTTACGACAATTTAATCAACTTTGAAAAACTTCGCACTCAAACTTTTTGGACGAACTCGGAACTAAGGATCCAGGGAATCACCCATCATGGAAAACATCCTTAAACCATCGCGTCTTGACTTGGACCCAAACACCCCAGCAGCCGGTAAGGTGTGGAAACACTGGTATCGCACGTTTGACAATTTTCTCGAATATTGCAAGGCTGATGATGACACAAAGTTGCGGATACTCATCAACTGTGTCACTCCGAATGTATTTCAGTATGTTGAGGAATGGGGCAGTTACGAGGAGGCAATTCGGACGCTTAAAAGACTATATACTAAGACACCGAATGAGGTCTATGCCAGACATCTACTAGCTACAGCCCAACAAGGGCCGGAGGAATCCATTGATAAATTCCTCCAAGAGCTTCGCAGACTTAGTATGGACTGTAACTTTCAGGCGGCCTCAGCTGAGCTGTACCGTGAAGAAATGATCCGTGATGCTTTCATCTGCGGGCTTGCCTCCCCATTTATACGCTAGCGTCTACTGGAAAGTAAGACACTTGAGCTTCAGAGAGCTTATGACATGGCTTGCTCTCTAGATCTGGCAAAAAGAAATACAGACCTTTATACAGTGCCCAGACCTCGGTCTGCTGCCTTAACTACAGTCAGGCAATTTAAGAGGCCACAGGTGAACTCTATTAGGGAGGACTTTATCCCTGACGATCAATCTGATGACTTCACTGATGAAGAGGATGATGACCCCACTGTGGCAGCCTCTTGGCAATCTAAGAAATGCTTCTTTTGTGGTGATGAGTTTCACCCTCGGAAATTCTGCCCTGCTCGCAATGCGTTTTGCAGTCATTGCAACAAAAAGGGTCATTTTGCAAAGGTTTGCCTATCAAGAGCCTCTACGAGGGCTTATCAAGCTAAGTCCTACCGAACTGCCCCGGTAAGGGCCTATCAAGATGTTCCGGCTAAAATCTATCGTGCTTCCTCTCGGGTTTTCTCTCGAAGAAACACACCTAGAGTTTCAGCCACTCTTTGTGCAACGACACCAATTACAGCTGCTTGTCCTCAGAACCTATTCCATGCAGCTACAAAAGCATCAATTAATGGACATACTTTAGATGCCTTAATTGACTCAGGTAGCACTGACAGTTTCATTAGGGAACAGATTGTTGCAGAGTTAAAGCTACATGTTTTCCCATCGGACCAGGCAATTGCGATGGCTCAGTCATCACTTAATACCAGAATTTCTGGCTTTTGTATGGTTGAAATAACACTTAATGGTCACAGGTATCCCTCCACCCGGCTTTCGGTGCTCAAGGACTTATGTAGTGATCTTATCTTAGGGCTGGATTTTCAAAAGCAGCATAAGAAGCTCACCATTGAGTTCGGCGGATCCAAACCTGAACTCACTATTTCTAATATACGACCTCGATTACCGTTCTGTGCATTGTCAGCAGCTTCACTGGATGAACCTTCACTGTTTACCAGTATCCCTCCTCGATGCAAACCGATTATAACAAAGTCACGACGTTTCAGTCAGGAAGACCAGTCTTTTATTGCGGTTGAGATTTCTCGGCTTTTAGCAGAGGATATCATCGAGCCTTGTTCGCCGCCATGGCGCGCCCAGGTCGTTATTGTTAAGAACCCTCTACAACCTCACAAGAAACGGCTGTGCATTGACTATTCACAGACCATCAATCAATATACGGACTTGGACGCATACCCATTGCCGCGCATCGATGATATGGTTAATAAACTGGCTGAGTACACGGTGTTCTCAACATATGATCTGAAAAGTGCCTATCATCAGGTACCCTTGAAGGTCTCAGACAAGCAGTATACGGCCTTTGAAGCCAATGGACGGCTGTATCAATTTCGTCGCCTCCCCTTTGGGGTCACTAATGGAGTGGCTGTCTTCCAGCGAGCAATGGATGACCTGGTCAAACAGGAAGACTTGAAGGATACGTTTCCTTACCTGGACAATATTACTGTCGCAGGTCGCAATCAGCGGGAACATGACGCCAATCTCCAACGATTTTGGGATGCACTCCAGCACCGTAATTTGACATTAAATGCGGCTAAATCCATTGAGTCACAACCAACCATCAACATCCTTGGCTATTGTGTGGGCAATGGCATCATTAAACCTGACCCTGAAAGGCTTCGCCCACTCCAAGAGCTCCCGCCACCTAAGAATCCGGCCTCCTTGCGCCGGGCCCTTGGCCTGTTTGCATACTATGCTAAATGGATTCCTAACTTCTCGGACCGAATCCAACCTCTACTGAAGGCCAGCACATTCCCACTAGACACAGCGGCTGTTGCAGCCTTTAACCTCCTGAAAAAACAGTTGGAGAAAGCGGCTCTTCACTCCATCGATGAGAGTCTTCCTTTTGTTGTTGAGTGTGATGCCTCGGAGGTGGCGATCTCGGCCACTCTGAATCAGGAAGGTCGTCCGGTGGCATTTTTGTCCAGGACTTTTCAAGGGGCTGAGCTACATTATCCTCCAGTCGAGAAAGAAGCTACAGCCATCATAGAGGCAGTACGGAAGTGGACTCATCTCCTAGCTCGCCAGCACTTTACCTTAATCACGAACCAGCGATCGGTCGCCTTCATGCTCGATAATCGAAAACGGACCAAAATTAAAAATAATAAAATCCAGCTTTGGCGGCTGGAATTGGCCTCTTTTGGTTACACCATCCACTATCGACCTGGCAAGGAGAATGTGGCTCCGGATACCCTCACACGAGCATTCTGCTCCGCCATGGCACCCTCTACGCTCGTAGACATCCATGATGGGTTGTGTCATCCGGGCGTTACTCGCATGCTACACTTCGTGCGGTCCCAAAATCTCCCATTCTCTACCGGGGATGTAAAGAAGATGTGCTCGGACTGCAGAGTCTGTGCAGAATTGAAACCTCAGTTTTTCCGCCCCTCGGGTGGTATACTCATACATGCGACCCAGCCAATGCAACGGCTTAGCATCGATTTTAAGGGGCCGTTGCCCTCTTCAACTCGCAACACTTATCTATTGACTATGGTCGATGAGTATTCCCGTTTTCCGTTTGCCTTTCCCTGCCCCAATATGCTGACGACCACGGTTATCAGCTGCCTTGAGCAGGTATTTGCTTTCTGTGGCATGGCATCCTATGTTCATTCGGATCGGGGCCCTTCTTTTATGTCAGGAGAACTCAAGGCCTATCTCTCGGAACGGGGTATTGCTGCCAGCAGAACGACGCCTTATCATCCGGTCGGGAATGGGCAAGTCGAGCGTTTTAACGCTATCATCTGGAATGCGGTACGTCTGGCTTTGAGATCTCGGGGCCTACCCAACCAGCAATGGGAAGCAGTACTTCCAGACGCATTACACTCCACACGGTCCCTCCTTTCGTCCGCCACAAATACGACGCCTCATGAACGGTTCTTCCGATTTCAGCGTCGCTCATCCTATGGGATATCTCTCCCGTCGTGGCTGACTGCACCGGGACCAGTGCTACTCCGAAGATATTTCCGGGCGTCTAAGAATGACCCCCTGGTAGATGAGGTTGAGCTCACTGACGTCAACCCTACCTACGCCTATATTCGGTATCCTGACGGTCGGGAATCTACCGTGTCATTGCGGGATCTGGCTCCCTGCCCGCCGAAACATAGAGGGACACCAGGGGATGATATTGTACCAGGCACATCTCTGGGCTTGCCAGGTGCCTCTCATCACGATCTGGATCTGACGCCGGCTGGTACCTCACTCCAGCGTGCCGACCTGGGGCAGACTGACTATGAGCCCGTCGGGGCTCGCACGCGCAGCCACGATCCACCCCGTACCATACGCTCGGAAACGGATCTGCCACAGCCCTGCCCGACACCCGTTCGGGCACCAGTACACAGTCAGGATCGTCCTGACCCCTCACAGAGCGGGCTGGATCACTCGGACTCTGGTCCACGGCCTGCGGCGGGTAAACGGGCTAGGGGCCCTCTACCGCTACGAGAACCCAAACGGGTGCGGCTCTCCCTCGTCCGGCGGCTACGAAATGGAGGGAGCATCCCGGCCTCCTAATCTTTTGGGGGGGGAGAATGTGGTAACACAATACAGCTTCCTGTGACTCGAACTTTATTGCATCACTTCCTGTGATTAGTCCAGGATAAATACTGGACTGAGCAGTTGGATCCTGGAGAGGCATAGAGTATGACCTCTTTTGTATGTAGCACCTTTTTAGTTGATTAAAGCTTACTTTAAGTTCACCACGTGTAAGCCTCATTCTTACGACAACCCATGTTGTTTTAATTGGAATAAGGAGGGTCCGAAATGTACTATGGAAGTGACAGGTCCATCAGATGTGAGAACCAGAACGGCCTATGTACGAGAACGAAGGTATGGTTTTTACACTTTAGAAAATTATTCTCATTACGGACCGCTTAACTGTTCAATTAGCCCTGGAACCTACTGGGTTACACCTACCAAAACCACAGTCATAGGAGAAAAGACCCTCTTTGTAGTGGCCACACCTGACCAACAGGTCTTGCTAGTAAAAGAAGCTTGAATGTAAACTTAGAGGATTATGTCACTAAATTTCGGTGTGACATTTCTGAGCTACCTGTCGGCTTAACAGAATTAATGGGTCCAGTGAACGCATTACTATATACAAGAGCAAGGGAATAAAGATATAGCCAAGGCAATTCCAGGTGTAGGAGATTCGATACATTGGTGGGAAATGGGAATGAACGTGGAAATCATCCCTGGATTTGAATAATTTCACACTTATTGGTTATAACCCAAATCATAGTGTTAACATGATTACTGCTCTACACCTGCTACTTGAGGCACCTGATGCGTCAAACAAGGTTCCATTTAACCATGATTAGAGCACAAATTATCTTGGAAATAAGTAAATATGGAAAGCCAAATTTACACAAAAATTTAAAATGAGTGGTCGGCAAGAATGCATCTCCCTCAAGGTGGGGAATTGTAAGATAGAAATTACCTGCATGTTGTGATAATGTTTTTAAATATTATATAATAAAAGTAACTGCAATGTGTGTAAGCTAAGTTAATATGGTACAAGGCCAAGAGTTAAAGCATGATGGTAAGATTTTCCAACATTATGTTAACTGCGAGACTAGTGTTGAAAGTTATGTAGAATTTTCTGTTATGTTAAACAGAAGACAGAGAAGGGGGGCATTAATTAAGTTGAAAAGTAAGATAGAGGGTATTCAACACCTAACATCCCTTATCGCTGAAGTTGCAGACCAGGCAATGTAATGAACTATGCTAAAGGCAAAAGACATCTGCAGCAACTCGTGGGAAGTTTGTTTGTGTAAACGTTCTCAGAGAAAGAATAACTTATTCAGCAAAGGGAGGGTATCATAGAATGTACAGTTCAAGGTCAGGGGATGATTCTATTAATAACAAGAATGATGAGATAGCCCAGCCAGCTGCAACATGCCACATGGAATTCGAAAGGGAGAAAATATATAAAAAAGCAGCAAATGAACACTAGAAGCTGCGCAGAAAACCGAGTGGAGAGGAAGAGAGACTGCGGTCAACAGAACACAGCAAAAGAAAGAGAGACCGCGCCACAGTCGCTCCGAGGGCTTCCGCCTTCGTGTTAAGTATTACTTCTTTGTGATGTAAAGTACTTCAAAAATCTGTTGTGCTTATAAACAATATACTTGTACCCAGAGTGGTTTGTTGTAGTCACGAACGAGTCTCTTATGTTATATTAAATTGACAGATTTACGATTGTATCTGTCTTCACGGAAGAAGACACAAAAAATCCCGGAAATACTGGAGAACAAAGGCTATAGTGAGAATGAGGAACTGAAAGAAAATAGTATTCGTAAAAAAAATTTTGACAAATTAATGGGACCGAAAGCTGGTAAGAGATGGGTAAAAAGATATTCGGTGCAATGGTTGTCTTTTTCTAAAATTCCATAGATTCTAGAATGGTTCCCGATGATTGGAAGGTAGCAAATGTAACCCCACTATTTAAGAAAGGAGGGAGAGAGAATACGAGGACACTACAGAACAGTTAGCCTGACATCAGCAGTAGGGAAAATGCTAGAATCTATTATTAAGGACGTGGCACAGGGCACTTAGAAAATAATAAGTAGATTGGACAGAGTCAACGCGGATTTATGAAAGGGAAATCGTGTGTGACAAATCGGTTAATCTGTTTGAGGTTGTAACTAGCAGAATAGGTAAGGGGGGACCAGTGGATGTGGTGTATTTGGATTTTTAGAAGGCATTCGATGAGGTGCCCCACAAGAGGTTATTAAACAAAATTAGGGCTCATGGGATTGGTGGTAATATACTAGCCTGGAATGAGGATTGGTTAACGGACAGAAAACAGAGAGTAGCAATAAATGAGTCATTTTCGGGTCGGCAGGGTGTAATTAGTGGGGTACCGCAAGGATCAGTGCTTGGGCCTGAGCTATTCACCATCTACATCAATGATTTGGATGAGGGGACCGAATGTAATATATCCAAGTTTGCTGAGGATACAAAGCTGGGTGGGAATGTTAGTTGTGAGGACGGTGGAAGGAGGCTTCAATGGAATATAGACAGGCTAAGTGAGTGGGCAAGATCATGCCAAATGGAATATAACGTGGAGAAATGTGAAGTTATTCACTTTGGGAAGAAAAGTAGAAAAGCAGAGTATTTTTTAAATGATGAGAGATTGGGAAATAATGGAGTTCAAAGGGACATGGGTGTCCTTGTACACGAATCACTGAAAGTTAACATGCACGTACAGCAAGCAATTAGGAAGGCAAATGGTATGTTCGCCTTTATTTCAAGAGGATTTGCGTATAAGAGTAAAGACGTCTTAATGCAATTATATAGGGACCGGGTGAGACCACACCTGGAGAACTGTGTACATTTTTGCTCTCCTTACCTTAGGAAGGATATTCTTGCCATAGAGGCAGTGCAACGAAGGTTGAAAAGGCTGGTTCCTGGGATGGGCGTATTTTCCGATGAGGAAAGATTGAGTAGACTAGGCCTATATTCTCTAGAGTTCAGAAGAATGAGTGATGAACTCATTGAAACATTCAAAATTCTTACAGGGCTTGACAGGGTACATGCACGGAGGATATTTCCCCTGGCTGGGAAGTCCAGAACCAAAGGTCACAGTCTCAGAATAAGGGGACGGCCATTTAGGACGAAAATAAGGAGAAATTTCTTCACTGAGAGGGTGGTGAATCTTAGGAATTCTCTACCCCAGAGGGTTGTGGAGGCTCAGTCGTTTAGTATATTCAAGATAGAGATCGATAGATTTTTGAATATTAAGGGAATCAAGGGATATGGGGATAGTGCAGGAAAGTGGAAATGATACATTAATGATCTAGATAAGGGAATTAAATGTAATATCTCCAAGTTTGCAGATGACACAAAGCTGGGTGGGAGTTTGTGCAGCGAGGAGGATAACGAGAAACTCCAGGATGATCTGGACAGGTTGGGTGAGTGGGCAGAAGCGTGGCAGATGCAATATAAGGTGGGTAAGTGCGAGGTTATCCACTTTGGTGTCAAAAACAGAAAGGCTGACTATTATCTGAATGGCAATAGATTGGGAGAAGGGGAAGTGCAACGAGACCTGGGTGTCCTTGTGCACCAGTCGCTGAAAGTAAGCATGCAGGCGCAGCAGGCGGTGAAGAAGGCAAATGGTATGTTGGCCTTCATAGCGAAAGGGTTTGAGTATAGGAACAGGGATGTCCTGCTGCAGTTGTACAGGGCCTTGGTGAGACCACACCTTGAGTACTGTGTGCAGTTTTGGTCGCCTTATCTGAGGAAGGATGTTCTTGCCATGGAAGGAGTTCAGCGAAGATTCACAAGGCTGATACATGGGATGGCAGGAATGACATATGAGGAGAGATTGGGTCGATTGGGATTATACTCACTGGAGTCTAGAAGAATGAGAGGGGATCTCATCGAAACATATAAAATTCTGACAGGTCTGGACAAACTAGATGCAGGAAGAAAGTTCCCGATGGGCGGAGAGTCCAGAACCAGGGGTCATAATTTACGGATAACGGGTAAACCATTTAGGACAGAAATTAGGAAGAATTTCTTCAACCAGAGAGTGGTGAACCTGTGGAATTCTCTACCACAGAAGGTAGTTGAGGCGAAGTCATTAAATATATTCAAGGATGAATTAGATATATTTCTTAAAGGTATCAAGTGATATGGGGAGAAGGCAGGTGCAGGGTACTGAGTTTAGATGATCAGCCATGATCTCATCGAATGGCGGAGCAGGCGCGAGGGTCCGAATGGCCTACTCCTGCTCCTATCTTCTATGTTTCTATATGTTTCTATGTAGAACATCAGCCGTGATCTTATTGAATGGTGGAGCTGCCTCGAAAGGCCAAATGGCCCACTGCTGTTAACATTTCTTATGTTCTCACAGCAGAGGGTTATCTGTAAACTTTATACACCCAATAGACTGCCCTTGTATCACAGCAGAGGAGTAAATGTAAATTTTATAAGCCCAATAGAGGATCCATGTGAGAGTCCAGCGGATTGTGCCGGCCTTGGAACTTCAGCTCCTAACTATTGCTGAAGGTTATACTGAAACTTTTCTGTCATTAAGAGTTGCACAGATGGGTATGTCTGCTACATATACAATCATAGATTCATAGAAATTTACTGCACAGAAGGAGGCCATTTGGCCCATCTTGTCCATCGCGGCCGACAAAGAGCTATCCAGCCGAATCCCCGTTTCCAGCACTTGGTCCGTTGCCCTGTGGGTTACGGCATTTCAAATGCATATCCAAATACTTTTTAAATGTGATGACGATCTCGGCCACTACCACCCTTTCAGGCAGTGAGATCAAGTTCCCACCACCCACAGGGTGAAAAAAAATCAAATGAAAACCCCTCTAAACCACCGATCAATACATGAAATCTATGCCCCCTGATTAGTGACCCTTCTGCTAAGGGAAATAGGTCCTTCCTATCCAAGCTATCTAGGCCTCTCATAATTTTATACATCTCAATTAGAACTTCTTTCAGCCTACTCCGTTCCAAGGAAAACAACGGAAGCCTATCCAATCTTTCCTCATAGCTAAAATTCCCCAGCACAGGCAACATCCTCGTAAATCTCGTCTGCACCCCCTCTGGTGCAAAGACATTCTTCCTGTAATGTGGTGACCAGAACTGCTCGAAGTATTGTAGCTGCGGCGTAACTAGAGATTTATACAGTTTGAGCATAACCACCCTGCTCTTATATTCTATGCCTCGGCTAATAATGGCAAGTATCCCGTATGCCTTCTTAACCGCCTGGTTTAACTGTCCTGCTACATTCAGGGATTTGTGGACATGCACCCCTCTGTTCTTCTGCACTTCTTAGTTTCCTACCATTCAGAGTGCATTCTCTTGCCTTGTTAGACCTCCCCGATGCATTACTTCACACTTCTCCAGATTGAATAGTATTTGCCACTTTTCTGCCCAACTGACCAGTCCATTGATATCTTCCTGCACTCTGCAGCTTTTTTCTTCATTATCAACCACACAGCCAATGTTTGTATCATCTGCAAACTTATTAATCATACTTCCGACGTTCAATCCAAATCATTGATAAAAACCACAAAAAGTAAAGGACCCAGTACGGAGCCCTGCGGAACCACACTGGAAACAGCCTTACAGTCACAAAAACACCCATCAACCATTACCCTCTGCTTCCTGCCTCTGAGCCAATTGTGAATCCAACTTGCCACTTTACCTTGGATCCCATGGGGCTTTTAATTTCGTGACCAGTCTGCCATGTGGCACCTTATCAAAAGCCTTGCTAAAATCCATATAGACTATATCAACCACACTACCCTCGTCGACCCTCCTTGTTACTTCCTCAAAAAATTCAATCAATTTAGTCAGGCACGGCATTCCATTAGCAAATCCATGCTGACTGTCCCTGTTTAATCCGTGTCTTTCCAAATGAAAATTTACCAAGTCCCTCAGAACTTTTTACCAATCATTTTCCCACCACCGAGCTTAGGCTGATTGGCCAGTAATTACTCTGTCTATCCCTTTCTCCCTTTTTAAAAAACGCTACCAAGTTACCACACATCCAGTCCTCTGGCACCACACCTGGACCGAGAGAGGATTGGAAAATGATGGTCCGAAACTCGGCTATTTCCTCTCTTACTGCTCTTAACAATCTGGGACATATTTATTCGTGGCCTGGGTATGTAACCACTTTCAAAGATGCTAAACCTCTTAATACTTCCATTTTCACTATGTTTAATTTATCTAATATGTCACAATTCACATCGTGTTCATAATGATCTCAGACACGGGTTGTTGTACAATAATGTAAGAACATAACAAATAGGAGCAGGAGTAGGCCAAACTGACTCTCGAGCTTGCTCCGCCATTCAATAATATCATGGCTGGTCTGATCCTGACCTCAAATCTAAAGACACAAGAAGTAGGAGCAGGACCCGGCCACTCAGCCCCTGGGCCCGCTCCGCCACCCACAGGGCCTTGACCGATCCGAACTCAGCCTCATGTCCAATTTCCAGCCCGCTCCCCGTAACCCCTAATTCCCTTTACTTCTAGGAAACTGTCTATTTCTGTTTTAAATTTATTTAATGATGTAGCTTCCACAGCTTCCTGGGGCAGCAAATTCCACAGACCTACTCCCCTCTGAGTGAAGAAGTTTCTCCTAATCTCAGTTTTGAAAGAGCAGCCCCTTATTCTAAGATTATGCCCCCTAGTTCTAGTTTCACCCATCCTTGGGAACATCCTTACCGCATCCACCCTTTCAAGCCCCTTCACAATCTTATATGTTTCAAGAAGATCGCCTCTCATTCTTCTGAACTCCAATGAGTAGAGTCCCAATCTACGCAACCTCTCCTTATATGTCCATCCCCTCATCCCCGGGATTAACCAAGTGAACCTTCTCTGTACTGCCTCGAGAGCAAGTATGTATTTTCTTAAGTATGGACACCAAAACTGTATGCAGTATTCCAGGTGCGGTCTCACCATTACCTTATATAACTGCAGCAATACCTCCCTGTTTTTATAATCTATCCCCCTAGCAATAAAAGCCAACATTCCGTTGGCCTTCTTGATCACCTGCTGCACCTGCATACTAACTTTTTGATTTTCTTGCACTAGGACCCCCAGATCCCTTTGTACTGCAGTACTTTCCAGTTTCTCGCCATTAAGATAATAACTTGCTCTCTGATTTTTCCTGCCAAAGTGCATAACCTCATATTTTCCAATATTGTATTGCATCTGCCAAATCTCCGCTCACTCACCCAGCCTGTCTATATCCCCTTGTAGGTTTTTTATGTCCTCCTCACTTTCTACTTTCCCTCCCATCTTTGTATCATCTACAAACTTTGATATGTTACACTCGATCCCCTCCTCTAAATCGTTAATATAGATTGTAAAGAGTTGGGGACCCAGCACCGACCCCTGCGGAACACCACTGGCTACTGGTTGCCAGTCCGAGAATGAACCATTTATCCCAACACTCTGCTTCCTGTTAGATAACAAATATCCCACACATGCCATAATATTACCCCCAATCCAGTGATTTTTTATCTTGAGCAATAAGCTTTTATGGGGCACCTTGTCGAATGCCTTCTGGAAGTCTAAATGCACTACGTCCACTGGTTCCCCTTTATCCACCCTGTACGTTATGTCCTCAAAGAACTCAAGCAAATTTGTCAGACATGACTTCCCCTTCATAAAGCCATGCTGACTTTGTCCTATTAAATTATGTTTATCTAAATGTTCCATTACTGTCTCCTTAATAATAGACTCCAACATTTTACTCAGCACAGATGTTAGGCTAACTGGTCTATAATTTTCAGCCTTCTGCCTACTACCCTTTTTAAATAAGGGTGTTACATTAGCAGTTTTCCAATCTGTCGGGACCTTTGCCGAGTCCAGGGAATTTTGGAAAATTATGACCAAAGCATCCACAATCCCTACTGCCACTTCCCTCAAGACCCTAGGATGTAAGCCTTCAGGTCCAGGGGATTTATCCGCCTTGAGTCCCATTATTTTACTGAGTACCAATTCCTTAGTGATTTTAATCGTATTTAGCTCCTCCTCCCCTAGAGCCCCCTGTTTGTCTAGTGTTGGGATATTCTTAGTGTCCTCTACCCTAAAGACTGAAACAAATATTTGTTCAGCATTTTTGCCAACTCCATGTTTCCCAACATTAATTTCCCGGTCTCATCCTCTAAGGGACCTACGTTTGCCTGAGCCACCCTTTTTCTTTTTATATAACTATAGAAACTCTTGCTATCTGTTTTTATATGTTTTGCTGATTTATTTTCATAATCTATCTTCCCTTTCTTAATCAGTCCTTTAGTTACTTTTTGCTGTCTTTTGAAGACTTCCCAATCTTCTATTCTCCCACTAAGTTTGGCTACCTTATATGTCCTTGTTTTTAGTCGGATACTATCCTTAATTTCTTTACTTAGCCACGGAAGGCTGTCATTTCTTTTACACCCTTTTTTCCTCAGTGGAATATATATTTTTTGGAAGTTGTAAAATAACTCCTTAAATGAACACCACTGCTCATGTACCGTCTTACCCTTTAATCTATTTTCCCAGTCCACTTGAATCAATTCCGCTCTCATACCATCATAGTCTCCTTTATTCAAGCTCAGTACGCTTGTTTGAGAACCAACGTTCTCACCCTCTAATTGGATCTGGAATTCAACCATGTTATGGTCACTCACTCCAAGGGGATCCTTAACTAGTACATTATTAATTAATCCTGACTCATTACACAGGACCAGGTCCAAGGTTGCTTGCCCCCTTGTAGGATCAGTTACATACTGCTCAAGAAATCTCTCCCTAATACACTCAATACACTCTTCCTTAAGGCTGCCCTGCCCAATTTGATTTGTCCAGTTAATATGATAGTTAAAATCCCCCATAATAATAGCTGTTTCCTTATTACATGTCCCAACTATTTCCTGATTAATACTTCTTCCAGCAGAGTTGCAACTATTATGAGGCCTATATACTACTCCTACTAGTTTTTTTTCTTCCCCTTATTATTCCTTATCTCCACCCAAACTGTTTCATTATCCTGATCCTTTGACCTAATATCATTTCTCTGTATTACAGTGATTCCTTCCTTTATTAACATAGCAACCCCACCTCCCCTTCCTTCCTGCCTGTACTTCCTGATTGTTAAATATCCTGGCATATTGAATTCCCAGTCGTTGTCACCCTGCAGCCATGTTTCTGTAATGGACACAAGATCATACCCATATATAGCTATTTGTGCCGTTAACTCGTCCATTTTGTTATGAATGCTACGTGCATTCAGATAAAGAACTTTCAAATATGTTTTGTGACACTTACTTCCTGCTTTTTCCTTTTTTAACACTTTACCTTTTACTCCATACCTTCTATCCCTTCCTGACACGCTTTCCTCTGTCTCCCTGCTCAGGTGCCCAACCCCCTGCCACTTTAGTTTAAACCCTCCCCAACAGCACTAGAAAACACTCCCCCTAGGACAGCGGTCCTGGCCCTGCCCAGATGCAGACCTGCGGTTCGTACTTGTCCCACCTCCCCCAGAACCGGTTCCAATGTCCCAGGAATTTGAATCCCTCCCCCTTGCCCCATTCCTCTAACCACGTATTCATTTGAAATATCCTCCTATTTCTACTCTGACCAACACGTGGCACTGGTAGCAATCACGAGATTACTACCTTTGAGGTCCTATTTTTTAATTTACCTCCTAACTCCCTATATTCTGCTTTTAGGACCACATTCCCTTTTTTACCTATATCGTTGGTGCCTATGTGCACCACGACAGCTGGCTGTTCGTCCTCCCCCTCCAAAATGTTCTGTATCCGCTCCGAGACGTCCTTGACCCTTGCACCAGGGAGGCAACACACCATCGTGGAGTCTCGGTTGCGGCCGCAGAAACGCCTATCTATTCCCCTTACAATAGAATCCCCTATCACAATAGTTCTTCCACTCTTTTTCCTCCCAGCCTGTGCAGCAGAGTCACCCATGGTGCCAGGAAGTTGGCTGCTGCTTCATTCCCCTGATAAGTCATCCCCCCCAACAGTATCCAAAGTGGTATATCTGTTTGAGAGGGGAATGTCCACAGGGGACACCTGCACTACCTGTCTGCACCTCTTACTCTGCCTGGTGGTCACCCATTTACTTCCTGCCTGTACACCCTTTTCCTGCGGTGTGACCAACTCGCTAAACGTGCTCTCCACGAGGTTCTCAGCATCACGAACGCTCCAATACGCATCCATCCGCAGCTACAGCGCCGCAATGCGGTCTGTCAGTAGCTGCAGCTGGATACACTTCCCGCACACATGGTTGTCAGGGACACCGGAAGGGTCCCTGATTTCCCACATCGAGCAAGAGGTGCTTAACACGGGGCTGGGCTGTCCTTTCATGACTTACCCTTTTATTAAATTAACTTAAATTAAATCAAACCAATACCACCAATTACACTCAATTAAATGATATATTCAAGGGCCCTTGGTTACTAGCACTAGAAACTATATCCACAAAATTAAGACCTTCTAAACTTTATAAACTATGAAGCTTAACTGGCAAACTATAGAGTAGTATAAATACTTACCTAGCCGTACTCACCCAATCAGCTGCTCCCTCCTGCCCGCGTCACGTTTTGAATCGTGACGTTGCTCTTGAATGCTGCCGCCGGTCTGAGATTGGTATGCCTGTGAAAGAAAAGCCCGCGAAAGGGAGTTTAAATACTCATGGGCCTCCGGTCTCGTCGCTCCCGACACCAGCCTGTGAAAGAAAAGCCCGCGAAAGGGAGTTTAAATACTCACAGGGCAACCGGTCTCGCCACTCCCGACACCAGCCTTTGAAAGAAAACCCCCGAAAGTGAGTTTAAATACTCACTGGACCGCCGGTCTCGCCGCTCCCGACACCAGCCTGTGAAAGAGAAGCCCGCGAAAGTGAGTATAAATACTCAAGTCCCTCCGGTCTCGCCGCTCCCAACACCAGCCTATGAAAGAAATGCCCGCGAAAGTGAGTTTAAATACTCACTGGGCTCCGGTCTCGCCGCTTCTGACACTAGCCTCTGAAAGGAAAGCCCGCAAAATTGAATTTAAATACTCACCGGGCCTCCGGTCTCGCCGCGCCCGACACCAACCTGTGAAAGAAAAGCCCGCGAAAGTGAGTATAAATACTCAAGTCCCTCCGGTCTCGCCGCTCCCAACACCAGCCTATGAAAGAAATGCCTGCGAAAGTGAGTTTAAATACTCACTGGACCGCCGGTCTTGCCGCTCCCGACACCAGCCTGTAGTATTTATTGATTAAAGAAACTACAAAGGTCCACAATCTGTTTACTCTTCATTTGCAACATCATCTGAGGTTCAGACCGCAATGTCTGATCAGAGTTTTATGGAGACGTTATGGGGTGACGCCTGACTCAGGCTAGAATGAGTTGATTACAGCGATCACTTTCATAACATTGCACCTCCATAAAAGGTGATCTTCCTAGAATCTGGCATTCAGCTATTTCAGCACATCTCTGGACAGGTTCATCGCCAAAAAAATGCAAAGCCATTTTTAAACCTGATTGGATGAGTCCAAGAACATTGACCGAGATGTAGAGAGAAAATTTCCAGATCGAGACACTGGTTAGATTCCGGCTTCAGAACTTACATCGTGGAGGAAAGGGCCCAGGGTTCATCCCCGGGTCTCTGCTCAGTTTGCTGATTACACCCTGTGTGGTCATGATCCACAAGTGGCGGAAAAGGCTCACTTTTCATCGACGGGTATCTGCTCATTTTTTTGATGACACACAGGGCAGCAGTTGAGTCGACAATTTGCCTCAGTACCCAACGTTTTTATGAGGATCAAAATCCTCCGAACACACATTATCCGAGTTCCAGATGAAGAGTGGACCGTTGGCGGGGGGCTGATGAGTAATCTCAGGGACTCTAACCGTCTTACCAGAACCTTGTGATCAATTCATTGTTCAGCCCCTGTAACTAAGTGCCATAACTCCCGAAGAGTTACCCCTCCCCCCAATAGTTTGACTAATATCAGGAACTATTAACTTACGGCCGCGAGGCAGCACTCTCAAACTCAGGCAGCGAGTCTGCTCAGAGCGGCAGGTCTCCACTTCTGGGATGCAGCGTCCATTGATGCCAATGATTATGCAGTGTTTGCATTTTAATGCCTCCGCTGTGTGAATGTGTGTGTCAGAGAGCGAGGGAGAGAGAGAATAGATGAGTTATTTAATCCATACTAA